>JAHLJT010000631.1:181458577-181991510 GCA_031308135.1 Acheta domesticus | reverse complement strand
TTTATTTTCTAATATTTTGTATTTCACGGTTATGTCACAGAATCCTCCTGTTACACCTGAGAATGCCGGATCATACCCTAACAAACGGGCCACGGACCGCGCGCGATCTTTCCTTCCTCTTCCTTGTCCTATCCTCTCCTCTTACCACACACGTACTCTACATGCACTACACTAACCACACTGCCGGAGACCGTCGGGAGCTCACAGCTTGTCCCGGCTGGGCTGTGCCCCGCTAGTGGGAGATACCTGTTGAGGGGAAAACACCGCTACTCGAAGGTAGGTCGCGCCAGATCTCGCCATCCAGCGGGGAAAAAGATAACCGCTATATCCCGAGAAAAAACACATACTACACTTACGGACTAATGACTAAGTAGTTGACTCGCCCGGGAAACACGAATCAATCAATCCTGCTACACTACTAACTTTGTATGCGGAAGGGGAGGGGAAGCTGGTTGGTCTCAGCTGCTAGGGTATACAATGTAATCACCGCGTACACCTAACGTTGGGTGAAGAATTGAGCTAAGGAGAAAATAACAGACATTTCAAACAAGTTATAGAACTAAATATAGTTTTTCTTCATCTTTATTTCAAAGACAGACATGGAATTTAATAGTGCTCTAAGTATTGTATCAAAGTAAATCAGAACAGAAAATAATGCTTATAAATCATTTATTTCATTTGAGCTTCATTTTACAATTACTAACCTTACAAAGATAAAATAATGTTTCCATAACTGTTCGAATTGTGTGTGAACAAATACAAGTCATTCAGTGTCGACAACAACAATCAAGAGAAATAAGCACCTCGTACTTGTCGTAGCAAACTCTTTCCCGTTGAATGGAATGTAACACTTGCGGTGACTGCCGTGAACCTATCAACATACAAAAATAGTTATTTTATGTATCAAGGGCGTTTTTTGGCCCGAGGGCCTCTGACCCGAGGGGTTGGAAGTCGCCTGAGGGGCAAAAACATCTAGTAACGCCCGTAGTGCAAACAAAGTTTTATGGTTTACTAGTTCGTTGCTGAATGAAACGAGAATTCGAAACATTTTGTTATATTTCTTCCGACTAAGTGAAAAAACGCATTGTAATAGTCGTTTGTCATATGACGCCCGAAAAACAAAACTGAGTGTATATCTAATTACTATTGCCTAATCGTTTTTGACTGATTTGTTCGTACAAAAATAAAAGAATTATGAAGTTTCATGCGGAAATTCTCGCAAAAGAAACAAATTACGGACAGTGGTTTCCACAAGGAGAGAAATGTTTTAGTTTATACAATTAATCACGTAATAGATTCAACTAAACGGTATAGTATATTTTGGTAGAACAAAGTGCTAGTCAAGTTCCCGAAACTGCTGTTTAGTTAAACACACTAATGCACGTAGAGTAATGTTCACTAAACACAAACGGTCGTACCCCGTAACGAATGACATCTAGTGGAGAAAACTAAACGAATCGTTGCGTTGACTAATACATTGAGTAATATTTACTAAACAGTGCAGTGAAAATAACTAAACGAAACGTGGAAGGGAATATTTTCTTTCTGTCCCTCCAAGCAAGTAGCATGAGGTTTCCGCAGCGGTCACCCATCCTACGACCCCGTGGACTTGTACTTCCTTCGATTACCTGACAGACACTACCTAGCAGAGCAGTTACGGACGCAGGCCGTTGCCTTTAGTATCGACGGTATTTCTACCATTCGTTTAGAGATATAACATAATTATTGAAAACCAAAAAAACTAAACACGCATTCATATATAGCGTATAATACTTCATACGGTGTTGAATTCTCACACTTCGGACGGGTTCTATAACCATTCGAATTGCTCAGGTTCCTGCGAACGCGCGCTTACTAAACAGTATTAAAAGACTCCTTACTAAACAGTGTTTAGTAAGTGAGACGACATGAAACGTAGGTCTCATCGGATGATTTTATCTACGAAACAAGTATAATTCCACTGACAATTCTTTGTTCATTCGCTTACGATTATGAATTGCCGGATTTACTAAACGCAACGCATCATGTGTAGTGAATCGTACTACACGAATAATTGTATTTACTGTACGATCGCTTACTAAACATATTTAGTACATTCTACTACCGATTTTTCTCAGTGCATTAAAATCCTGATAAATCTATGAAACTGTTTATGGTGAATTTGAGATTTACCAGTGTGAAAAAACAGTGTAAATTCAGAAAGATCAGAAAAGTCCGCAAGGGTATTAAGTACATTAGGTATTTTGTTTCAGGTCCGTAAATACACAGTACTGAAGTAGTAAACCATACAAAATATTTACAGGCTGACGATTCTATTGCGGGTTCACGGGTTTTGGTCCCAAATATAATAAGATATTTCAGTTTGCCGACGTTTCGGAGTTTATTATTGCTCCTCTTCGGGGCTTGCTGTGCGTGGGAAGTTAAGTAGATATTATGAAGGTTCACATCATGAGAAACAGCCAAACAAGATAGCATGACCATTCATCTTGACTACATGTTCCTTTCAAGCCCTATATGTTCCTTTCAGGAACATGTAGTCAGTATGAATGGTCATGCTATCTTGTTTGGCTGTTTCTCATGATGTGTGAACCTTCATAATATCTACTTAACTTCCACGCACAGCAAGCCTTGAAGAAGGAAGCAGCAAGCCTTGAAGGAGCAATAATAAATTCTGGAATGTCAGCAAACTGAAATAGCGTATTATTTTGGACCAAACCCGTGAAACCGCAATGGAATCGTCTACAGAAAATGGTCATGAAATACAGCAGAGTATTACAAGCTGCACCTGCCAGGCAAAGGAAACCAATAACAACAGACGTAACTAACGAAGATTTGTATTGCCCTTCAATTCTCCTAATATTAGGACATGCAGTGCTGCTGTGGATAGCCAGGCCATTGCTCACCTTGCCGGGCGTGAGCGCGCCGTCGTGCAAGACGCGGCCCACGTACAGCGTCTCCCCGCCGCTCGTGTGGCCGCCTCCACGGCCCTTCGGGGGCACTCGCCCGCCGCTGCACTGCTGCCACGCCACCGCGCCCCGGTCCACCACCATCACCTGCGCACGCGCACCCGCGCAGTCAGCGCTTCGCTGCGAGTGGTCCTCTGCCCGCCGCCACCTCGTGCTCTCACCTCGTAGGTGAACTTGGAGTGCTCCTTGCCGCCGTACGGCACGAACACGCCACCCTTGTTGGGCACCGCTTTGCCGGGCAGCAGGTCCTGCTCGTGGCGCGCCCGGGCCACGTACATCCTGTCTCCGTTCTTGTCCAGCCCCGCCCACACAGCGCCACAAGGGATCCTCCCCATCTCCGCACTTTGCCCCTGGAAATAGAGGAGCGGACGTTTTTTTCTAACACTAAGAGAAAAGATATTATGGTAATTTCATAAAAAATATCTGATTTTATATCATTTTTTGTCATTTTAAATTACAAGATGTGGCACTTGCAGCTTTGTTGTGTAGATCCTGTACCACAAATCTGTACTGCACGGCAACTAGTACGGTGTGTGCGACTATTCAACACAATGCCTGAACAAGGCACCTGATGGCCATATTTGGAACCGACCGGTGGCGCTGTAGAGGAATATAAATCATGCACTCCATACTCAGGACAGTTACCGCGAGCAAGTTTGGTTCTCGTACTGTAATTCATTTTCTTGTTGTAATGTGTTCTGTAGGGAAAGTTTAATTATAACCACTTAGAGATAATGTACCTGTACTACAACGTCGAATAATTTTACTTTCGCAATTTTTGAACTTTTAAAGGATTAATGAAAATAGATTTGCGCTATTTTTTGCAGACTTCATACTATTTGAGATAAAATGTTTAAAA
This sequence comes from Acheta domesticus, assembly GCA_031308135.1. NCBI lineage: Eukaryota > Metazoa > Arthropoda > Insecta > Orthoptera > Gryllidae > Acheta > Acheta domesticus. Next base: position 181,987,685 of record JAHLJT010000631.1, on the reverse strand, counting down.
AATTTGATTCATTTTGGAGAAAGTATTGAAATGTCCTAGGGGCTCAGAATAAAGTACCCCCAATAATGAAAAATCCGTTTCAATTTTCCCCTTTCATTCCAGGAATCCACAGAACTTACATGTATGTAGAAAAAATCATATATTTTTCCTGTTTCCATATATTTTACAATGCTCAGTGCACAAAAGTACTAAAAAGCAACGATCCCGAGGGAGTAAAAAGAATTCAACCTATACTTACAACGAATCATATTCGATAGGATTGGTTTGAGATGGACGTCAATGAGCGAACTGAGAACTGTATAACAGACGACCCGCATTTATAAGACTGCAAATTTTTCCGGGATTAATTTATTGGTTGACATTGTGTTTTTTTCTTATGCAATCAGGTTTCGTTTGTCGAAAGAAGTTCTTAATTTTATGTCCCGAATAAAATGATAGACCTAATATTTGGGATATTGATAAATAAGGTCTCGTCACTTATCTCTAAGTAGCGCAGTGAACTCTTTAAAGGAGTCAAACTGTCGTATCTTATCTTGTAATTATAATTACTAGGAGAGATGATACTCAGAAACAAATGGAAACGTTTGTTTTGCTGAGAGAGAAAATAGATGATTATTATAAAAACGCACATACTTATTTCATTATTGAAATTAAAATGCTGAATTACATCATCTATATTTTGTATGGAAAACATGTTAAATATTTTATTTAGGAATATCACTTTTAAGCTTGGAAAGTCATTTCCTTATTTGCTCACGGCCTTCACATAATATCTAATTCCAAAAGGTTTGATAAATTTCCTTCTGGGAGACATCCGTCTTGATATCCTGTACGTCATATGCTACAAATAAATTTGTTAAAAAAAGGTGGCGGACAGGTATCTCCATTATGTTGATTTATTGTTCTTAGTCATTATTATATTTTTACTTCTCGTCCGTCTCCTTAGTATAAGGAAGAAATGTATTGGAATCACCTCTACAAGGTGATCTCGTATTTTTGGTCGTAAATTCTATATATAAGGTTCCTTCCAGCTGTAACTTCGCACACACAGCCAGGATTAAGGTATTTTATTTCAGACATGGTTAAGATTATTGCAGGTAGAGAAAAGATGAGTACAGCCATACGAACGTCGGGTTGTCTTTATGTTTCTTGGATGGCAGATGGATTGATGATAACTATGATCGGTTAATGATTTTTATCTCAAACTTGGTACACACCGTCAGGAGTAAATCTAGTTCTGTCGTTCGGAGGATAGTTACGATACTTTAATCTTGGAGGGTGCTTTATAAGAAATCCCTGTGGCATTTTTCAATTTTTTCTGATTTTATTTACGTGAATGTGTCGCGCATTGAAACTGGTCATTGGTGAATATGTGAATAGTATTTTTAACTTGTATTTAAGAATCCCTACATATAAGTTAATGGTACATTCGTGACCAGTTTCAAATTATATAAACACATACATACAACAATTACATAAAATATCATGAGACACTTTTTGCATAGTCATACTAGTTCAAATGGTTTCGTTCGTTTCAACCTTCTTACCTGGTTTTGGTTGTCCAGAATTTGAATAGCATCTACACTGACATATTCGTGCAGTCGCATTTCATGCTTGTTAGTGCATATTCTGATTTCATTTGAGACGTAAGAGATCCCAAGATCACGATGTAAGTCACTATTTCTAATGTACCTCAGCGCATTTACCTTGCTTCTTAGTACTTTATTTCGAAAGGTCAGGTTATATTTTATATATTGCTTTCTTTTGCAACCTCCATAATTGTTTTTCATACAGCCAAACCGGTTTTAATATTTTGTTGTAAATTAATATTTAGATATATATGATGAGTAGAGAATTTCGAACTAGCAGCCAATACAATTGTGTACATTTGGGAGTTATTTTGTTCTTTTTTACTTTCCCGTATACGTACATATATACGATAATATAAGTAGTATAGGGAAAGTTATGTAATGCTGGCGGATTTTCCGCAGAAAAAAGTCATAAAACCAGTTGCTAAATTAAGGAAAAAAAATCCCCTAACACGTAGTGTAGCCAAAATCCCTGTTTTGTGGGTCCTTGATATCGAAAAACCAATTGAAAGCAAAACGTCCGTCCGTTCGGTGAATGTGAACAACACTAGCACCTTAAACATGCGTAGGATTTTAACAAATTGAATGTCAATTGAATGTCCCTGTCCATCTGGCCTGAGTCAAAGCTCCGCGATTTTGAAAAACATTCATTAATTTTTGGGGGTACTTTACATGAAGCCCCCGGCCTCTTCCTACAACTACAAAATTGAAGATAGAGACTTTTCCTTCAAGTGAAATTTGTTGAACCTAATTAATTCATTCATTAAGATCACATACATTTTTTGAAAATTATAGTAGCTTTCGCGCAATGTTGCGTGGAATAATGTACAATTTAAAAAAAATATTTTTTCAAAAACGGCTCCAAATTTTTCCTTTAAAGCTTTGGAAAGACTAGTGCTAAATGTACTTTATGGGGTGACATAAATGTCATATTGCTCTATTCTTTTGTTGTTGTTTTTTCAAAATTACATAAATGTATTTTTTACTTGTCTCTCACGTCGTTAATATTTATATTACATATTCACATTATTAAATTTATAAGTACATGTGCTTTATGTAAAGTAAAGTTTCTCAAAAACTAAACCGTTTTCTGTGAAAATTAGCACAAAATTTCACATTCTCAGAAACGTTCAAACGTCATTATCTCATAAATGGCTCCACATTTTTTCTTCAAACTTTTCGTATGAATGGTGCTTATTGCACTGTTTAAGATGACGTAGAATTAATTTTTCTATAATCTCTTGTTATTTAAAAAATTACACAAATGTAATTTTTTATTAAAGATCTCTTGAACCGTTATTATGCACATTTCCAAGCAATTTGTAAATACTATTGTATTTGTGAGTTAATGTGATTCAAATGATTTCAAATGAAGTTTTTCGAAAACTCAAAATTTTTCTGTGAAAATGAGTTTCAAATTACAAATTTGCAGTAGCGCTTAAAAGCTATTTTCTTTAAAAACGGTTCCATATTTTTTAAAGAAAATTGTCATTTAGAACGAGGCTTTACTGTTCTTTAATATTCTTAAATAATATTTCCGTTCTACTATTAGGAAATCGAAAAATTAAGAAAATGGCAAAAAAATGATATTTGGGCGGCGAGAGATGACATCTGGCACGTGTATGTGGCAATTCCAAATAGCTAGTTGATACCGAAGGAAATAGAAAACTAATACAGGAAAGTCTGTGCCATTCTGAAGCACCACTAGTTTTCTTCTATAGTGCTCTTTCGTATATTGATAAATTTGCATATTTGAATCTCCTTCTTCTATAATACTGTAAATTTCATTATAATTTTAGGGACAATTACACCAAAACATGCGAACATCTAATTAATTTAATTTAATGGAACATTTAATAAATTGCAAATAACTGATCTGATTCCTTTTGCATTGCGAAGGTGCTTTGTACTTGTATAATTAAAACCCAAATAAAGGAACATCATTGGAATACTGTTTATCAACAATGACAACTGTCAAAGATAATTTTGATATCGAATTCGGACTCAGCGTCTGCAAAATATTGAAATAAGATATTTTAGGCATCAGACTCTATCCTCGCTCAACAGCAGAACTACAATTCTCTAATCATAATCGGGCTCAGCGACAGCAAAACATTCAAATAAGATATTTTAGGCGCCAGACTCTATACTCGATCATCAGCCTGACAAAAATTCTCTAACTCTACTTCTTTTCGACAGGTCTTAACCCCTAAACTCTGTTGTTACACTTAACTTGTGGTAACATCGGCTTCGTAAGTTCTAACAAAACCAGAACAGGCATCAGACTTCAATGATCAATTAGGTTTGCCGTTACTTAGTACTTTGGGCACTTTTATGTTAAATAAACATGGAGTTCGATAGGAATTCCGATACTGAATTGGATTGTATCATCAAAACTAAATTCTAACAAACACTTGAAAGCAAGATTGTTGCCAATTTTATGTATATCCATTATTATTAATAAGTTTAACTCGTTCTATTCCCTTTGAACAACAGTTGTGACTTTTAAGCTGAGGAGTAAAAACAGTGCATTCCATGCAGCCCTCCTCAGCGCCGGCTACGCCTCCGCCGAAATGATACCGCTTGTGGTGGATGCCCTAGGCGAATGGTACCCTGGAAGCGACGCTGCGCTCCTAAGGGTCTCGAATGGCTATAAGCTGAAAGCACTAAGACAATGCATCATGGCTGAAGCCATCACAGCGGAAGCGGCGTGCTACTTCGCCCCGCCGAATCCAGAGAGATCGTGGACAAGATCTGTGCCCCCCGCCCTCACCGCACCAACGGCAGCAGCAGCAGTACCGGAGCAGCACTCGCGTCACAGGCGCCAGACTCGTCCCTCATGAGCAGAGCAGGGCTGATCCCAGTTAAATGCCTCTTTTTTCTTAACTTTAAAACTTTTTCTTTAGCTTTTAACTTTTTTCTTGAACCTTTAACTTTTTAAAACTTTTTTAAAACTTTTTTAAAGCTTTTTCTTTAAGTATTGCGACCGGCTATACTCCATCTAACTATCTAACATCCCTTCCTTTCCTATCTTTTACTACTAAATTAATCCATCATTTTATATTCAATAATTTACTTTATCATTGGGTGCGGCCGTTTGCAAAAAAAATTTATAAGTCGTAGGTCCGGCGCAAGTTTCCAATACTGGATGAAGACCTGCTTTCCCTTTTGTAATACTATCTGGTATTTTCTAAACTACAAATAATAAATCCAAATTCAATGCGAAAACAAAAAAAATCACAAACACACCGTGTTTGTTACTCTTTATTCGGCTTCTTGGCGTTGTATACTCTGCTAACATGAACATCAGCACTGCTCCATCATAACATAAACAAAATTCAAAACAACAGAAATAAAAATGAACATTCACACAATATTTACAAGTCATTCATACCACGAGACATGTGCATTCTCCCTATATGGCCATTTTCTTTCTAAATAAAATTTAAATTAAGAAAAATGATGACACGCTTGGGTTTCAACAAAATGTGATAATTCTCGTCGCATTTATCAAAGTGCATGCGCCGCCCTTTCCTTTTCGTAGCGATGTAACTGCCCCCAACTTCCTTGACGTCCACGACGACTGCACCAAGTTCCAGTTATTCCATTTACCATATCATCCACACAACTCTCGACTAAATTGACTGCCACTATTTAAAAAAAACTCATAATATTCTTTTCTCCACGCCCAAAAATCATTTACCGCATAGCAAGACATGAGGTCCTCTCACCTCTGAGACTAGAATTCATATTCCAAAAAGTATTGTTGCAATTCATTAGCAAAACTTTTCCTCAACAAAACACGCTCTCTCAGTCTTTTGTCCTTCTTTATTGCCATCACATTATTCTGATTTACGCCTCCCCGGCTTCCCCTTGCTTAAAGGTATCTGCCAAAAATTCCCTAACTTCCCGTTTTTGATGTTTCTTAGTCCGAAGCACCCCAATTTCCCGTTATTCAGTTCGAATTTCGTACTTTTCTGTGCTTACTCACACCAGCAATTCTCCGTCACTTGTCTTTTGACAACAGGCGGAATACAGTCACTCTGTTAAATAGAAAAACGCACACTTACCGCCTTATAAACTATACGTACTGACGTAGAAAGTTATTCTTAAATTTCCCCTAAGCTAATTATTGTTTTGAACTAATGTTTATTCACCGCGGCATTTCGTACACAATAAATGTCCGCACGCCATTCTGCCGTCATTTGTTGAATACAAAAGCGTCCGCCTATTATAGTCGGCTTCCTCTGTGATGGTTCTTTTATTGTAAAAAAATACAAATCATTACACTATTAACTCTTTGACTTTTAATTCATCCATTTATGTATTATAAATTGTATTTGAAAAAGTCTGAATAAAAATTTCTTCATTGAATCAATTTTCCCACAATTCTCTCGTTCAATTAGGGTCCGTCCATAAATTACGTACCGCAAATCTGGAGTATTTTCTCCTTCTCCCCGTAACACGCGCTTGAACCCCGCCTAAATAATTACGTAACGCTTGCGACACCACCTCCTCTTGTAAATGCAAGAAATGAAAATAAATTATATCAGAATAAAAACAATTTTTATTAATTTTACTTGTGATGGATATTAAAATTATTAATTAAAGTGCCAATTAGTTGGCGAATTAGTTGACTGCACCTAACTATTTGACTGGAACAAGTTCTGAGTGAAGGAAGGACGTATAGGCGAGAAAATTTCTCATCACAAGCAGTGCACATGCGCCGGTGCAGTTGACATTTGGACGAGTCTACTGCGCCAATTTAAATGGATTATAGATTATATTACATATCAGTTTTGAATATTTTCTTCGTAATCTTACATATTCAATAAAAAACTGACGAAAAAATATTTCCATTTATTGTAACAATTGACGTTCAAAACTTTAATTTTTATTTGTTTTTAAAAGTAATACGTTAATATTTTAATGTTTTAATGCACGACTCAAAGAAAGGAAATATTTCAGCAAATATTGAAAAAAATAAGAAACTATGAATATCAATGTAAAGTAACTTTAAACTAATAGCCCCTACCCTTATGTAACGCAGCGTAAGTCTGCCTCAACCCCCCTCCCCCTCTTTAGCGTTACGTAATTTATGTACGGCCCCTTAGTGACAAATATTCACATTAAGTTGGCAACACTAGTAATGCGCAGTGTATTTGATTCCGATTTTAGATATGTTACTTGTTTAGATATATTTCTTTGCACTAAAATATATTTAAAGTGATCTTGAACACTCGTATGTTTTTATACAAATTAAATTCCAATTTCTATATAAATTCATTAGTTTCAGCATTATTACATTTATAGACATTTCTAGAATTGTCTAAAAAATCTGAAAATGTCTCAAACAATGTCTCGGTCAGTCCCGATTCTGAAGGGCTACATATGGAAAGGTTATCAGTTTCTCAGAGTTTTTTTAGATACGTTAGAGTTTCTCATAAACTTTTCACACACAAAATTGTGATAATTCATCGTTCTGGGGGGGATCATGACCCCCGTGACCCCTCCTTGGATCCGCGCCTGATGCCGCACTGATAACAGAAGGCGATAATGGCGACTGTCTTTCGATCGCGTTAGTATAAACTAATACTGTACTTTATATTTTTGGAGAATATTACAATGCTATAGTGTTTAATAATTACTATTATATATTTTTCGATCTATATGCATTTGTTTGCTAACGCTGTCAGTATCGTGTTATTTATACACTTTAAATTATTTTACTTTCTCGCATACTGCTTACGCAGAATATTGTTTAGCTAAAAAACTCATCAGAAATGATCGTGAATACATTGCATACCTTATACAAGAAACTTTGAAGATCGCCGTTGTGTAACACTTCGATGAGAATATTCCATGTCGCAGTGATTGTTTGCTGGTCGTAGATTTCGCCAGTTTGTGCGATGGCTTCTATTGCGTCTAGTCTGGCTGCTAAACTACATTCCTAGATAACAATTTGTCAAGGTTTTACTACTGATGGGAAAGTTATATGGTGCAGATGGGCATCAACTTGTGTATTCCAAATGACTTTTAAAACTTTTGCACTGTTTTTAAAATTTGTGTAGGATTTTTTATAAATTTAAGTTCGTATTATGTAAATGAGTTTTATAATTAGAATATTGTAATATTACATATTATAAGTGTGACAACAGTACATACTTTCTCGCATTATCATCGCACATATTTTTCTCGGAAATGGTTACGTAATATTTTAATATTACGTTATATATATATATATATATATATATATATATATATATTTATAACATTGCAATTTCTGCCATCACTTGAAACAGTTCACACCCATTTAAGTAAAGGGCCTTCGTTGGATATCTGTTATTATTTCGCTATTCAGAATCAGTAGACCTTTCTTCCTAGAAGAACCTAACACGAATAAATCTCAACTGTTGCAAATTTGTAGTAGATTACAGAAACGAGTAAGTATAATTTAACGTATAAAGTAAATATACAGAACTGAAGGTCATCCAATATATCGCCTTATGAATTGGCATAATGCACGAACTTAAGGTGTCATTAACTCTTAAAGTAAAGAAGTGTGTTTGTTAGTTCAAAGTTAAATTTATTACCTTCCTTCAGTACCAGGTGTATGCATAAGTTTTTGTCGTTTTTTTTTGTGGTAAAGAAAACAGGTAATTTTCAAGGGAAATTCATTTTTTGTTCATTCAAAATACTGACCATCGGCTTCTAAACGCTTCACCCATCTTTCAGGTAAATTATGAATACCACCCCAAAAAAATGTCTTCTCTTTCGCGGCAAACTATTCGTCGAGCCATTTTCCAACTTCCTCGAAATTACGGAAGTGCAGCTCTGCGAGCGTGTGCCCCATTGATGCGAAGAGGTGGTAGTCAGGTGGCGCCAGTTCGGAGAAGTACAGGGGGTGCGGGAGGATGTCCCATCCAAGCGATTTCAAGGTGTCTTTCTTTGGTTTTGCTGTGTGAGACGGCACATTGTCGTACATTTGCCGTTCCTTCAAATCGTGTGGGGCCCACTTACCCAGTTTATTGATCTTTCCCATTGCTTATTTCTACCAGTAAACAATGACTTTCCACAGCCTTTTTACTTTCCCGTATACTATACGTACGGATAGTATTGGGAATGTTATGTAATGCTGCACAAATAAAACCACGGATTTTCGGCAGAAAAACCCGTATTAGAGGGCCCTAGTAGCAAAAAAGTGGATAAATTCAATTGCTAAATTAAAAAAAAATCTCCTAACACATGGTGCAACTAGGGTTACCAGATGGGAATGGGTGAAAAGCAGGACAAATGAGTTTAAAAAGCAGGACTTTAAAACATTGAATTTTATACTTTTGGAAGTCGAAACAAAGATTTTTGCTGTAACACTCACGCTGTATTCATAAATAAATACAAAATACATAACTACATACCTAGATCGTTGCATATTTATCTGCTGAGATAATTTTTTTCAGAAGGCATTTATTAGCTTTCAGATAGTCGTAAAATTCTCTACATTAATTTTTTTTAAATTAAAGTTCACTGACACCAACCATTTCACTGAATTCATATTTAATCTATTTCTCTCTTTATTCCATTGGGAACTAACTAAAGAAAAAAATTATTTCTACATTTCCGTTGTGGGCGGACACTTCTGCCAATTTCAAAAGTTCGGAACAACATGTTCCGTTCACATCACTATTCAGATACTCTGCCTACTTTTTATGCAGTGGAGTGTTCATGAATTCAGGGTCCTGTTTCTTTTGAGAGAGACATTTCTGAAAACGTATAAATTGATCAAATATTTTAACATCATCAGTCACAACACCTTTACTAATGGCATACCTAATTGTTTGCTCAACTTCATTCCAATTTAGTTCAGAAGAGAGGGTTGTTGGAGCAAGCAAGCTTATATATATTATTACTTCAGTGTATTATCTAAAAAAAAGCTTTGCACATTTCTATCTGTATTTTATGTCATTCTATTCAGCTGGTTTCTACCAAGCCCGCTAGGATGCGACACTTCCCGAACGCGTCCTGGGCGATTTTAGAATTAAGAACTAGTTATAAGTAAATTTAGTTTTAGGCCGAGCTCCAAGAGGAATGTTTGGGTTTGGTTCAAAACATAATCACCAAAGTCCACTGTACTCGAACCGCCCCAATCAAGGATCATCCACATGAACGAGTCAAATTCCTCAAGAAAATAGTTCATAGTCAATAAAAAATTATGTTTGAAAAGACAATCGGTTTGTGTAACGCGAAAATACGGACAATTTGCTAATTTTGGAAAATAAATACGGACGCCAGGACAATCGCTAAATATACGGACATGTCCTGGTAAATACGGACGTCTGGTAACCCTAGGTGCAACCAGAATCTCTGTTTTGTGGGGTCATTGATACCGAGAAACCAATTGAAAGCAAAACGTCTGTTGTCTGTGAACAACGCTAACGACTAAAACGCTCAGCCAATTTTCTCCAAAATTGACTCCGATCGATCTGGCTGATCTCATGGCCCCTTGAATCTGAAACCGATATTTTAATTTTGCGGGATACTTTACATGAAGCCATCCGGACATTTTCAAACTTTTCTCAAAAACGGCTCCAAATTTTTTCTTTAAATTTCGTGTAAGAATAGAGTATAATACACTTATTTATGTCGCATACGCCCGATTTTCACGGTTAACTATGAATTTTGCAAAATTGCAAAAGTTTGAATTTTATTCGGCGTCTCCCTCCAACTACAAAATTGCAGATAAAGTTTTTTCTTTCAAATAAATTTTGTTCTCCATAGTGAGTTCTTTCATTAATGATGTGTACATTTTTTTCAAATTTTGGTAGTTTTCGCGCAATATTGCGTGCAATATGTGCAATTAAAAAAAATACAAAAACAAGATTTTGTCAAAACCGGCTCCAATTGTTTTCTTTAAACTTTTGGCAGGAATAGTGTCTAATATACTCTATGAGATGAGATAAACGCCATATTTCTCTATTCTTTTGTTTTTTCAAAAATTTCAAATATATAATTTTTTTGACTTGTCTCTCACATCGTTAATATTTACATTAGCGCCGATTTGTTCACATTATTATATTAACGAGTACGTGTGCTTCAAATACTGTCAAGTAAAGTTTCTCGAGAACTAAACCGTTTTCTGTGAAAACTGGTTCAAAATTCGGCATTTTCAGAAAGCTCAAACGCCATTTTCTGATAAATGGTTCGAAATTTTTTCTTCAAACTTTTGAAACGGATAGTGCTAATTGCACTCTTTAATATGACGTAAAGTTTATTTTGATGTATTTTTTGTTTCTTCAAAAATTACACATATGAAATTTTTTTGAAAGATCTCTCACACCTTAAATGTGCACATTACCAGCAATTTGTAAACATTATTATATTTGTGAGTGTAAGTGTTTCAAATGAAGGTTTTTGATAATTCAAAATTTGTCTGTGAAAAAGATCTTCAAACTTCGCATTTGTAGTAGCATTTAAATGCCATTTTCTCAAAAATGTCTACACATTTTTAAAAGGAAATTGCCATTTAGGACGAGGTTTTTGTGTTCGTTAATATTCTAAAATTAATATTTCCGTTCTACCATTAGGAAACCGAAAAATTGAGAAAATGTCAAAAAAATTGACTTTGGACGGCGATAGATGTTAGATGGTTTTCTGAATGAAATATGTTTATTAAAACTACATCTTTAATTTGGGCCATACTTAATTTTTTGAAAATACGAGTAGTTTTTCTATAATTTCGTGGCAAGCATAATAGCCCGTTGCTAATTTACTGCGCTTCAGACAGTCGGATGCGTTGTAAATTAGAATTTGCAATTTCGTATATTTTTTCTCTGTTCGTTTTTATGTTCGACTTTTTATTATACATTTACACATTAATCTTTAAAGAAATTATTTATTTTGAAATATTTGAAATAAAAATTGCTAGCCTATTAAGGGTGTATCGACAGTGCAGGAAATGCAACAATGGAATTCCGTTTCACTGTCGCGAATTACGTGTCATTGTTGTGACTTGATATAGCTGTATGGTATCAGGCTTCTTTTTCCAATACAAGTTTGCAAAACTTTTTATTACATTTTTATGCAGTTGTAGTATTCACTTAGTTTTGACAACACTGCGATGTACATAGTGAGTTGTTCGCTTCTTGGTTGAATTGGACGTTTTCAAATAATAGCTAAGATGTTAGTAGGGGAGAAAGGGCAATATTTCAATCCTACGTAGCTGTTTCTAATAATATGTATGTATGTGCAGGTGTAGCACCACTAGTTTCTTTTTATTAAATAAGAAAATGAATGCGTGCCGCAAATGATCTTTTTCAGGCACAAACGTCGATTACACAGGCCAACGACCAAAAAACGTTTTGTGTGTGTTCACCTAATTCTTATTATCTTAAGCGTGCTGATTCCAAAAATAACAAAAATGCCGTATCACCCACCATTTGTTCATATTTTAACATTTTATCTGTGTAGCTAGGCAAATGCTGCTCTGAGTATCTAGGCATGTATGGAATGCAGGAAGTTATAAATTCCCATATTTACTATGTGAATGGGATAGTAGGGCACGAGATTAGCATTAGTGTAGAAAGAATTGGCCTGTAACAAAATCTTTAAGCCCAAGGGAAAAGAACATTCTATAGGAACATATGGTGGATCAACCCAAGATTATCCTGCCTCCATTGCAAATAAAATTACTAGGTCTGATGAAACAATTGCCTTATTTAAAAATGAGAAATGTTTCAAGTACCTTTGTGAAAAGTTTACGCAATTTGCCTGCAGTAAAATCATTAAAAGAGAGTATCTTCATTGATACTGATATTAAAAAAGTGATGTTTGATCCCCAATTTGAACAACCTTCGACAAAAAAGGAAAATGAAGCGTAGAATGCTTTTAATCACGTTGTTAATAAGTTCCTAGCCATAAAAAAAAGACCAAGATTTTCAAGCAATTGTTGCCAATATTCTGAAATATTTGAAGAATTTGAGATGCTTAAAGAGCCTCAAGGTTTACTTCTTAAACAGTCATTTACAATTCTTTCCGGACGATTTAGGTAATGTACGTGAAGAACAAGGTGCGCGTTTTCAGTAAGATCTGAAAGTGAAGAAAAAACGTTATCACGGACGCTGGAACGCCAATATGATGGGAGATTACTGTTGGTCACTTCACCGAGAGAGTCAGCAAACGGCGTAGAAGAGAAAGAGCTATTTCAGGGGATTTAAAGAAAAGAGGCAAAGAAAATATACGTCAATGGACACGTAAAGACTTTGTAGAATGTAATGTTAAGAATATAAAGCCGTTGCTATGTTTTAATAACGTTCTGTTGGTATTTTAGAGGACGTTTATTTTTCACTTTATTAGCACATATGGCATAATTTCCCTTATCTTAATAGATCAAATTCTGACCAAACTGTGGGTGATGGAAAGAAATAGAGTTCAGATGCGGATTCAGCACCCAAAAACTATAAAAATCAGCTATTAAGATTTTAAAAGTTTTTTGAAACCCTTTTTTTTAGCCTGTGTTATCACTGAACGATACAATACAGACGCTAGTGTTTGGCGGACTCAACTTGTGTGTGTTTTGGTAGGTTAATGCCAGGCGAATAAACTGACGTAGTTTCAAATTCATACGCTACGTACTGTTCGCTGAGTGCAATCTCGTAGTGAAACCGGAAAAGACTTTCGAAATGCACCTGGTATATTTCCTTTCTTAAGAATATTATCTACATCATACAATCATCACGACCGACAACAATGGGATGAATTTCTAACAATTTTTGAAACCTGTGTTGGCATTTTGCAAACTAACGCGTCAAACGAAGCGCCCGAAATTAGAATGTATCATTGCGATTTTTTTTCTATTTTCGAAAATAAAGAGAGTGTCAGCCAAAAATGAGGCAATCACCGTCCCATTTCAGCTACATCTCAACAAATTCTTCCTATTCAATTTAATATTTTTCACATTGTTTTTTCTTTGTGGGTCACTCCATTTTAAGTGGTCTAAGTGATCTCTCGACCATCTCGAAAAAAATCATATTTTGCACATATATGTCCCTGTTTTGGCTATTCAAAAACATCTTTAACAGGTTTAGAAATGGCGGCAATTTTTGTATCACGTTGTGCGCTATTTTTTGCGTTTGCAGACATTTACTATTTTCTTAATTACTCCGCTCTAGTTTGTTTTAACATTTTAGAATAAAAAGCATTCAATTAAGTATACTTTTGGCCTGCATATCGAAATATTAGTTACCTATCTTTTATGTTTGTATCTGGGAAATATTTGCAATCAAATCTATGGAACGCGAATGAACGAAATTCGATTTTCAGATTGTAATTTCTCAAAGAAGGAATAAAATCATAGCCTTAATTTTTTCTGTACTTTTACACATAACAGTATAGTTACATATTGTAAAATATCATTGGTATATAACGTACCATTTGAAAATTACATTCTCTTGAAAATTGGAATTTTGGATTGTTTCCAAATTGTGAACTGTAATATCTCTGTTAGGGGACCAGATAAAAATCTGAAAATTCCACACATGCTAGAACGCTATCATACTAAACTTCAGTAAAATTTTCAACTTTTATATTTAACTCGAAGTAGTTTTTAAAAAATTGAGAACTTACGAAAAAAAGAGGCTTCATTTACACATCGAGGATACGTTGTGCCAAGTAGAAATCACATTATTTTGAAGTTATTTTAAACTGAAATCTATATTGATGTAAAATAATTAATTATACTTTATTATTAATAAACATAAAAATGGCCTAAAATATAATTTTCAATATTACAAACTGACTACTTGATATCAACATTGAACTGCTGAACATTGATGTTACTGCTGTAGAAGCAAAACGTTCATCGTTAAAACACACTGAGCGCAGCAGAATCACACTAAAGAAGAGATTCAAACAGTGACTTCGAACTCCGTTTGGATGTCAAGCTCAAAAAGCAAAGTCACGACCGGTGTTAATTGCCCCAGTGGCTCAAAATGAGGCGCTAATGTGACTTGGCAGTGGAAAGGCATACACTGTACGTAGGGTTCTTCATTTAGAAAAAAGTACAATGTTTAAATGGATAAACCCATGGAAAGAATCAATATGAGCTCAATAATTATTCGTCGTAAGTTCAGATATAGAAATATTATTCAGCAAAAAGGAAACAATAGTAAAGGGAGAGAGTGTCATTTATTTTATTTTGTCAGTACAGAAGCAGAGAAATATAATTATATAAAAATGTAAAAATCTCTTTTAAAAACATCCATCCTCTACGATTTTAACTTTTCTGAACAACTACTAAAAACTAGTGTTGCTGCAACACACATACTTTCCCGTATTATTGGAAACAGCCATGTAGGATTGAAATATTGCACTTTCTGCCCTACTAACATCTTAGCTATTATTTGAAAACGCCCAATTCAACCAAGAACGAACAACTCATTGTTTCCATCGCAGTGACTAATTTACGTACGTACACGGAAAAGTAAAATCTCTATGGTCTATAATAAATGAGAAAAAAACAGGGCATTTTTTGAAAAATTAGAGATTTGAATGAAAATCGAACCTGCTACAGTTTGTTAAACGTACTTTTCTGGCTTAAGAAAAAATTATGAAAAAGTTTGAAGTCATTTTTGAGAAAATGTCCTTCACGGAAAATATCTCCAAAATAAAAAAAAATCTATTTCATATTCGCAGATACTCAAATGTGGCCGTAATAGATATTGTATAAAATTCTAGGAACGGTTCTGGCGGCAGTGTTGACTACAGACAAACAGTCCGACTGACGATTAAAAGACCAAAATCGTGTATTTCAGTCAAAATGCCAGTATCATTTTTTGCAGCATTATAATACTTTCTCCATTCATTATTTGTACATATCCACATAAAAAGACGCTCTCCTGCAATTTTGTGAAAGCCTCTTTTCAATTAAAGATATCAAGGGACTGAAAATTCAGAGTATGAGAAAAATTGTGATTTTGAAAAAGCACAATATCTAACACGAATATTGTAAGAAAGAAAACCATATCAGCGTATTAATTTAATCTAATCTATACATCGAATCCTACAAAATATTGTGTATAGTTGAGATACATTATTTTCAGAAATTCTTTCATTTGTTGGAGGATTAAAGTTTTTAAAGATATAGAAGCTTCCAAGTATTTTTAGGTCGCTTTTCAACATTTAGGTCATAGAGCGGCCGCTGTATTTTTTAAACTGTAGGAACAACTGTATTGAGAACAACACAAACACACACAAACATCCATGCCCGAGACGGGATTCTAACCCGCGACCCTTCGAGCAGAGGCAGCGACAGTCCTTCGGCCTTAACGACCTCGGCTCTCCAGGCCGGCGCTTCTAAGCGTTGCTGCTTAGGGAACTAATGAATTAAATGAACAAACGAATTGTTCTGAGTTAATATATCACACAAAGGGATACGATGCACAACATACAAGGACATACGCTAGATACAACACTGAATGCAATAAATACACGCCAAAAAAGACTGTATAACTATTCTCCGGAAAAGCAGAGAGTAGCTCTTAATATCAGTAGAATACTGGATAAAAAGCCTAATTTGCTTCTGACTTTCTTCTTCACCAAGAAATAAAATCCTCCACTTTCAATACTATCAACGCATTCGCTCAGTAGTAAAGAGTAGTGGCTGAAATAAAATGGCATGTTGGTAGCTTTGCCGGTCGAGTCGGCGTGAACTTAATTTTTATGAATTAATTTATTAAATTGGGTGAATATTAGTAAATTCCTAAACCAATAAGATTCTTTGGTTGACGAAAAAGTGTGTGAAATTGTATCATTGTGAACGCAATAATTACGAAGATTTGTCCCACGGAAAATTCAAACATTATGTTTGTAATAAAGAACAGTTTCGAACATTGCAAGGAAGTATGTTGAACATGGGTATTGACTAAATATTAATGTATCATAGTATTATTGCTAAGGTAATTAAAGTTATAAAATGGCATCCAGATAAAAAAATTTAGCTTCGGAAAGCACATAATTCACCCTGTATGCCATATTTATGAAGTACAAGTATAAATTTGAATTGTAGACTATTCTAGCTGATATAGTGCGCTGTGTTTCAAGAGAGGCTTGAATATGACAACTGAAATAGTAGAAGTGAATAATCTTAAATATAATTAATACATAATTGAACTAATCATTACAACTAATGTAAGAAAATATGTGTCATCTTGTAGTACCACTAGTTGAAGAATGTTGGAGTCACGGGGCAAGACTGGACTACCTCAGAAGGGAGAAAACTCATAGAGAAAAAGAGTTTTTATTATATTTTGCATGTTTTTATTTCATATTTGCGTTTATTGATACTTTCTTACTACATTGTAACGATCAATATTACATTCGGCATTTTAATAAAAATTATTCTTTGAACGTCTATTTGCTGCAGGTGGATTTTTCGCTATTCAAAAGGTCATAGTGCTGGGGACCTTAACCTGAAGGTTTATACAATATAAATTAACTTACTGAAGTCAGTAAGTTAATTTATATTGTTCATCCAAAGATGACAATTATTTTTAACAGTGTAGAGGAAAATAGTATCTTAGCACCAACGAAAATTAACATCTTGTCCACTTGCAAAGTCTATCTTCTTAGAGGGAAAAACAACTTATCAAACATTTCACACATCACAGAAACTCAAATTTGGCGCCTGGTCAGGCCAACGCATTTATCAACGCTAGGTCAACAGACATCTCTCTCGCATCACTTACTAAATAAATTCGTGTAGAATATCACTGGAACTTTTGTCTTTAGATAATGCAATCACCAGGAAAATAAAATATTTGCATCCGAAATGGAAGAAATAAGTAAGGACACGCGACACGAGTTTCCTTTGATTGAGCTTCAAATGCGTGTCATTTAAATTTTATCAAGTCAGTCATTGTCTTTTACTTTCTCGTACTTACTAACGTATGAAGAGAAAGTATTGCAATCGTGGATTTTCGACACAAAAACTCCTATTGTCAGGCCCTAGTAACGAAAAAGTTGATAAATACTGTTGCTAAATATAGAGAAAAAAACTCTAGCAAGTGATGTAGTCAGAACCCATGATTTTTGCGTCCTTGATACCGAAAAATCGATTGACAGCAAAATGTTTTTCTTATTATATTATTACATTTTCCCATTAAATTTAAAAACACTTAAATATTAAATAGTTTCATATTTTTGTCAGTTACTTAATCTGTACAACGTTTCGACGAATATTTCTCGTCATTTTCAAGAACTTAAAAATAATTGTTATAACTGAATACGTTACAATTGTCTATGTACTTATTTGTTCAAATTCTTTTAGCTTATCTAGAGCAAATTGATATACTTCTTGATTCCAAATATAAACATCATATGACAAGATGTACAATTCAATCTAATAAAAAAAATCCACATTAAAACATACACTCAAATAAAAAAAAATAATTTGGCAAGTATGTAATATAAGAATTTTGAGACCGACCTGTTATTTAATTAAAATCAAACTAGTGGTGCTACAGATTAGCACAGACTTTACCGCATTAGTTTTCTATTCATTTCTATACATTTTCGTTATTTATTCTCTATATTTCAAGATCCTAAAATAGGTTACCAAACATTTTTTAGCATTGTTTTAAAATTCTCGTAGGTTAAAAATTTTCTTTGATTAAAGTTCTCTTAGGGAAGTGGGCGACTAATTTTCATGCCTAATTACTCCACAAATACGCATATTTTGGAAAAATTCAACTTGACCTTATTTGAAGATCCGTTTTTGATGAGCATATTTCATAAACAAAAACAATTGTATCTTCACAATTGTAGTTATAGGAAGAGACCAAAATTTTTAAAATTTATCTTAGTTTTTGCAAAAAGAGGCATTTCAAAGAACATGAAACCTGCATTATTCTCTTCAGTTTCCTTTATTCTATCTAAGGTCCCAATTTTAAAAAAATGTGCGGTTTTTACGAAAAAATGGGTGAGAGAAAATACAAATTGCCTATGTTTGACATAAAATTTCGCAAAAGATACTCATGGTTTTGAAAAATGAACATTACGTTTTTTGAACATGTGTTTTTTATGAACATATTTCATTAAGAAAAAAATTGTAATTTTTTTCAATTTTAGAAAAATCAGAGTTTTCAAATAACATGAGACCTGCGCCATTCTCTAAACGACCTTCAGACTAACCAACAACAAAATTTAGTGAACATCGTTGGTGTCATTTTTTTTTTTGAAAATTTTGAAAATGTCCTAGAAGCTTCATGTAAAGTAGCCCCCAAAATTAAAATATCGGTTTCCAAGTCAAGGGGCCAAGAGATGTCACATCGTTCGGAGAAAATCAATTTGGGAGTAAATCGGCTGAATAGGAAGTCGCTAGCATTGTTGACAGACGGACGGATGGACGGACGGATGTTTTGCTTTCAATTGGGTTTTCGGTATCAACGACCCACAAAACTGGGATTCTGCATCATGTGTTAGGGGATTTTTTACTTAATTTATCAACTGAATTTATCCACTTTTTCGTTATCAGGGCCTAGCAATAATTTTTTTCTGTTGTAAATCCACTATTTTTTCTCGTAGCATTACGTAACTTTCCCTATACTCCGTATATTCGTGCGAATACGGGAAAGTAAAAAGTAATAGATAATAGAGGTCATCAATATCAGTATTTGTTGAAAGAAAAATTAATTTGAAATGAAAAGGTTGCCTTGGTAGCTATTCAGCAACTGAAGGTTATTTTAAAAGAAAATATGATTTGAAAAGGTTGCCGTGGTGGCTAGTACGATGAGGGATAATGAAAGGATGTTGGTGGTATGGAATTAACTGAACATTTTTAATTAGCTATTGTTTAAATGTTGAGAAAAACATCGTAGTTATTCTAGAATGTAATATATATATATATATATATATATATATTCAGTTAATTCTATACCACCAACATCCTTTCATTATCCTTCATCCTACTAGCCACCACGGCAACCTTTTCAAATCATAATATTTTCTTTATATATATATTTTGACCGTATGGTCAAAACGTAAATATTAGGCACACCACAACGTTCAAATGTGGCGCGTCAGTTGATGAATCGTTGCGGGATGAATCGGGCCGAGCCGTGAACGAGCGCCCGGAAGGTGGGGGATTGGTCGGTCGGAGACCGCGCGGAAACGTTAGTTGGGAGTGGAGCAGCGAGCAGTGAGGAGAGAGGCGTGATGGCGACAAGAGAGCGAGGTGGTAATGTACGGATAAATCGAGAATAATCGGGACGGCTGGTGTTAAAGGAAGAAGAATTGTGATAGACTTAATGATGATTGCGAGTAAGGATTGTGGTAAACGTGTTTGGAAGGAATAATCACGAAATTTGACAAGAGAAGAGAACATTGCATGGACACGTGGGCGATGCTGTTCAGTGTAGTCGGTGTAGCTGTGCGGATGCGGGATTACATGGTGGAGCCGTGTGAGCTGAGACAGTAAATTCGTCGTGTGGAGAAGGAAATTGTGGTGAGACGACGCCGGTGTACGAGAACGGGCCGTCGGCGACGCGCGGGCAGGCAGAACATCGTTGGCGCCAAGGTCACCTCTCGGCAACGAGTCGGGGCACGCGGTCGCGCCGCGTGGAAGACGACGGTAGTGGAAGGCAGATAAGTAACAATAATTATGAACAAGAATAGATGGGTAATCGAATATAAAATGCCGGTTCAGGGTGCTCACTGAGTAGTAAAGAGAGCAACAGCGTCTGTAGTGGTTCACGAATGGCATGTAGTTTTCAGAGAAATGGATGTTACATAAATGGAAATAATAAATGTAAAGATGACAGGAATAGTCGGAGATGTATAGTGTAAACCATTTAATCTGTATTCAGTAAGGATTTGCGACCAGGTCAATGATGTAAATTATGTTATTAATGTGAAGATGTTTTTTTCTTAATAAATCCTGTTTCTGTGATGATCGATTCTTTGAACTCAGATGATGATGATTAAAGTATCCCCCTCAAAGAACCCCTGTGCCTCAAATAAACAATCACAAATTTATGATATGTGCACCCGTGAAACCGACAAGGGTAAGTACGGTCACTATATATATATATATATATATATATATATATATATATATATATATATTACATAATATATATATTACATTCTAGAACCGAATTTAAAACTTCATGGATTTTAATTCTTATCGTTTCATATGTAGTTAATAAAATAAAAAAATATTAATAAAATAAAAAAATCATGCACGCACGCCCACATTCGCGTACACGCACGCGCAAGGCGCACTCACAAGCGCCTACTCAGGCGCCCACTATCTCTCTCTCTCTCTCTAACACACACACGCACACACTCGGCAGAAAATTTGCTGGTGCCAACGGTCAAACATCCGTCGCTCACATTTCAATGCTTCAAACCACGGAAAGAAATTGTTAGCCTGGAATGTGTCGAGTGCTTTATCCTCTGTCTGAGCGAAACTCAATGTTTGGGGCCCGAAACGTAACGCCCTAGGGTCGAAACGCAGATCTCGGGAAGCTAAGTTGACTACGCAACGGCGTCGCTGTCCTTGCCGCCCTTTCAATGTGGCAACTGATACGGCAGTTCCGAGATCGGAAGTTTATTTCTTGGTACGGAAAGGGAATTATCTTTGGAAATATTCTTCATTATTCGATTCCAGTTTCTTAAATTTCTATTGCCTTGAATAATTCATACTAACTCAAAAGTTTTAAAACGTGTTTGACGTTTTTTATTCATATGTTTATAAACATTTTACATGATTGTGAAAATTTAATCAAGTTAGAAAAGTTAGACTGACTTGAGTTGGTTCACAACGTGCTGCAATGTCGCTGTCTCTGATGCGACTCTGACCGGGAGGTTGTAGGTCCCAACGGTGACGTAATTTTCAACACTAGCTTAATTTACCTAGGGCAGACCTGCACAGCATTTTGCACTTTCACTGACCTCAGGAGCTGCGTGCGGGCAACTCGGGTGCAAATGAGAAAATCGATGAAGGGTGAGGATGAGACCCAATCTAGGAGTGGGGTCCACCAATCAGAATGCGCAATTCCAAAGATAGCGCGTAAATTTAAAGAGCAATCGGCAAGAACATGACGGTCATATACAGTTCAAGTTATATAGTCTTTTGTATTATATTGCAAATGTTTGTTCTCGATATATGACAGGGCGAAATATGAAACTACAACGAATTATACATATTAGATTTCGACACCAAGTATTATAATTGCTTGTAGGGCTTATAATGTAATTCGCTTTGTTACGATGTAATCACAAATTTAGTGTTGTGCTAAACACAAAATTGTGATACTGAATTGTTTTTGTTTGATGACGACATCAATAAATTAGTTTTTATTAACTGTGCTTAATTGAATAAGACGGTTCTCTCAAAGCAAAAACATATTGTTCTTAAAAAATCATGATTATTTTCTGTTCTAATTTCTGACAAGAGTGTAGAGTCGTTTACTACATCATATAAAAATATAAAGTCCTTTGCATTCTATTTAACCAATACCCATGATTATCTTATGATTGTCCGTAACATATCGTCACAGAAGTTTGCTCGTTGATCTCTTTTATTCAGTTTCATAATGGGGAAAATGGTCACAAATGTGCTATTAAACATTACCCTTCTTGGAATTGCCACATATTCTATTTTTATGTCAATCTTGATGTGAGAGATTGATCTCATGATTGTGTTCATTTTTCTATGATTTGGAGATTATACCATTCCTGGTGAACAATCAATTATTAAATTGCAACTTTGTGTTAGAATTAAATAATATTTTTCTCTTATATAAGCATATGTTTTAAAGCTATTGCTTTAAAATAATGCTTAAGAGCCACAATGAGCATGTTATTTTCTTTAAAAAAATAGAAAATGAAAATACATACAGTGGTGGATACAAAGGTGGATATATAGCAGTGCACAGAACGTAAACAGTGAATTATGACCCTGGTAACTTGAAATACTAGATATAATCCATTTAAACAAATGGGCATATAATTTTGATCATTGAATTATAGACGCCCAGGCATTCAATCTACGCGCCGCGCTCCCCGCAAAGCTTCCTACTCCCCACTACTGGCACTTTCGGCGCTGCCACGGGCAGGCGAGCGGCTCGCATGTGCAGAATGTCCGCGGGAGCAGGCGTTGTGCAGGTCTGGACCTAGGGAATTGAGCCGCTCTCTGGAGGAGAATTGTAGAGGCCGGCTTCTATGATCGGTAGTGTCCATGATTTCCCGATTAATTCCAGGCGAATGTTGGTGCAGTACTCTATTAAACGGACCATAGGCCGCACACGATCTTTCCTTCCTCTTCTTTGTTCCGATCTCTCTTCTTAGTCACACACACTCACATGCACTACACTAGATTCTTGTAGATTTTTTTGGGGGGGGGAGAATCCCCTACAGCCCGGAATGTAGGTCAGCGCCGGATCTCACGATTTAGCGTTGGAGGAACACCTCTATATCCCGAGTTAAAACATGCAGTACAAACAGCACAGACAGTTGACGTGGAAACTGTCGGAAACATCAATAAACCAATGAATCAATAAATCCTTAGAAGCCGGCACTTAAGGGCTATTCCTTGCGACAAATAGAATGGTTAAGCCATTCCACTGTGCAGTACATTGTAAGAAAGTTCAGAGTGAAAGGCTCTACGAAAAATGTTCCACGAAAACCAAACAAACGTAGGTTGAATGAACGCGAGGAACGATTTGTTCTTCAATAAAATCGTAAAAAATTGTACACCAATTACATTAGTAGCAAATATATAATGTCAATAAAAATTATTACATGAATGTATGTTTAACATAATTTAATATTGATTAAAACAAATCTTTCGTTACAACTTTGCTATTCGTACAGTCGAAGTGTGTGGCAATATGCAGTTCTTCCGCGTTGAGTTTCTCGGCCAGTTCGAGTCGAGTTTCTCTTTTGAAGGTTTCCCTTGGTCTCAATGCGGTCTGTAGTTCTATAAGTTCCGTAGTTCTGCGCTCTGTATGTTCCCCCAGTACGCGACAGTCGGCATCGAAATGGCCAAGCAGAAGGAGTTCACTTCAATGAGAGAGAGAGAAATTGTCTACCTATACTGCGATTTTTCTAACTTTGCCTCTCAAGGCCCATCTTGACGATGAAATATGTCACGGTATTTCGCGTTTTTCTCAGTGGTGCCGCCAGATATCGCCAGATGATCGCGACCGTATCAAGCAGTGCTTGCGATCATGCGACTTCTAGCGCACTGACCAAGAAAGACGCGAAATGCCGTGTGATATTCCATCGTGGCCTTAGAGGCTTGAAAGGCAAAGTTAGAAAAATTCTACTATAGCACTTAAGGGCTATTCCTTGCGACAAATAGAATGGTTAAGCCATTCCACTGTGCAGTACATTGTAAGAAAGTTCAGAGAGAAAGGCTCTACGAAAAATTTTCCACGAAAACCAAACAAACGTAGGTTGAATAAACGCGAGGAACGATTTGTTCTTCAATAAAATCGTAAAAACCCTCGGTTAAGTGCTCCTAATTACATATCTTAATGAAAAATGTATCTAGAAAGAAGAAATCTGAGTATACGAATAAGAATGTTAGGTACTGTATATCCCGATCAGTTGGAACAAACTCTAGACTCCAACTGGTCTACCGAGATGTCAGGTAGTGTAGTAGCTGAAAGAGTGGTGCATTTAAGGCGAAAAGATGAAGAAAAGATAAAGCGCGATCAGTAGCCTTTTGTTAAATTATTACTCCCGGATTCGCCTGGTACTGATCGGAGAAACCATGAAAATCTACCGTTCAGAAAACCTGACCATTACAATTCTTTTCCAGCCAACGACATAATTTGATCTAGCTAGAACAGTATATGACTAGTATCGAAAATCTACCCTGGACTTCTTTTTTTTATATTTTATTACATTTGTTTTGGACTCCTTTTTTTAATATTTAAAAAAGGGACGACATTTTTTGAATGACTTTTGTTGTTGGATAGTGTGGGGACGCTTGGTGCATGGAAACAGTTGTGTTTTATTTTATTTTATTTCATTTTATTTTTATATTTTTTAACATCCGTCCGTCAGTTCGACTGTCCATTTTTCTGTCGTCTCTGTACAACAAAAGCGCCTAAATTATGAATAGAATTTTTACTTTCCCGTATATATATACGTAAATGCGGAGTAACATACGTAGTATAGGGAAAGTTATGTAACGCTGCGCGAAAAAATGGCCAATTTTCGGCGGAAAAAAATTCATTGCCAGGCCGTGATAGAGGACTAGTGGCGCTACACAATGGCACCGACTTTCCCGTCTTGGGCTAGCTGTTTGGAATTGCCATATACTCGTGCTAGCTGCCATCTATCGCCGCCAAAAGTACTTTTTTTGACATTTTCTTAATTTGACATTTTCTTAATGGTGGAACGGAAATATTAATTTTAGAATATTAAAGACACTGAAACGTCGTCTTAAATGGCAATTTTCTAAAAAAAAATTGGGGCCGTTTTATAGAAAATGGCGTTTAAGCGCTACTAAAAATACGAAAATTGATTTCTGTGAAAAATCTTTTTCACAGATCATTTTTTTCCGTTTTCGAAACACTTCATTTGAAGTCATTTGAAGCCCGTTAACTCACAAATACAACAGTGTTTACAAATTGCTGGTAATGTGCATATTAAAGGTGTGAGAGACCTTTCAAAAAAATTACATACGTGTCTTAGGACATGCAGTGCTGCTGTGTATAGGTCCAGGCCATTGCTCACCTTGCCGGGCGTGAGCGCGCCGTCGTGCTAGACGCGGCCCACGTACAGCGTCTCCCCGCCGCTCGTGTGGCCGGCCTCCACGGCCTTCGGGGGCACTCGCCCGCCGCTGCACTGCTGCCACGCCACCGCGCCCCGGTCCTCCACCATCACCTGCGCACGCGCACCCGCGCAGTCAGCGCTTCGCTGCGAGTGGTCCTCTGCCCGCCGCCACCTCGTGCTCTCACCTCGTAGGTGAACTTGGAGTGCTCCTTGCCGCCGTACGGCACGAACACGCCACCCTTGTTGGCACCGCTTTGCCGGGCAGCAGGTCCTGCTCGTGGCGCGCCCGGGCCACGTACATCCTGTCTCCGTTCTTGTCCAGCCCCGCCCACACCGCGCCGCTTGGGATGTCTCCGAACTTGTTGCAATATTTGCCCTGCAAACATAGGATTGGACAATCTTGTTTTAAGAGAATAGATTTTACATATTGTTACGGAAAATAAATAGATACAAGTGTTCTGGTGCAATTTTATAGAGAAAATTGATTTTACGTCATGTATTTTGTTTTGCTTCCTCAAAAACGAGTTGGTTCTACTCAAAGCGTAGTCCTAAAAGATGTATATTAACTAGTGGTGCTAAAACAGCACTACTTTCTCGCCCGTAATTTCACGCAAAATTACGCGAAAAATACTCAAACTTTCGAAAAAATTGTATTTCAAAATTATTTAAAATTATTTAAAATCTATCTTTAAGGAACAGATTTCATTAAGGGAAAAATATCTATCCTCCTAACTGTAGTTATTTGAATGTAGAGGTATTACAATAATAATAATAATAATAATAATAATAATAATAATAATAATAATAATAATAATAATAAACCCTGTGTGGTGTCGGGGTTTTTAGTAGAATAGCACCACGGGATCTCCCCCTATCGTAAAAGGCGATTAATCGGAGGAGCTGACCGCTCTCCCTACCTCTATGTGCTATCCTTCTTTTACGCCAATATTCCCTTCCTTACCGACGGGAACGAAAGGGTGGATCGAGAAGCTCGGAAGTTCCCGTTACCCATCCTAGAGAATTTCCATTTTTGTCCTTCCTTTTCCCCTTCCATCAACTTGGCCGTAGGTATAAAAGGCAGCCCATAGAGATATGGAGTCACAAAGAAGAAGTCGGAAGGCCTCGGAACAAGAGCCGCTGCCTGGGGAGCGCCAGGGACCGTCTGGAGCCGGGGCTGGACGGATCAGCATGCGGGACGCCGGCGACAGGGTGCTGAGAGGGCGGGCCCCTGTCAATAAATATGTGACAGCCCCCAATATGACAACATTGTCTAATTGTGAGAACCTGGACAACGTGGAGGAAGAAAACGCGGCAAGTACTTCTTATGCCACTTCATCGGCTGGCTTGTCTGCCCGACATACAAGGGAGACTGCTCGCAGAGGAGGACATCGCACCGAAAACAAATCTCGAATTAGTTGGACACGAGAAATGAACATGGAAATCATGATGGCATTTTACCGTGTAAACAAGTGCGAAGATACGCCACGTACAGGTTCCAGACGTCTTTTCCACGAAGAGTATGGGAGAATTAGACCAGACATGCAAGTTACAGAACAAAATGTTGTTGACCGTAGAAAAGCCATTATCACCAAAGGCTATTTAACACCTGTTGAGTTAAAAGGAATCCGTAGGCAGGTTGCGAGTGAATTGAATTTGAGTGACGAAAATATAGTACAACCAATCCAGAGTACTACATCAAATGACATTGAGAGTACTTTTGAAGCCGCCTCAGATACAAGAGAGATCCAGAACACGGGACTGGATGAAGCGGCAGAATGCTTCCAAAGTCTTTTGGAGCTCTATCGAAGTACTCAACCCTCCAGCAGACCACGAATACCTATTTTGAAGAACATCGGAAGAGCCAAATTATTAATAACGAGGATCAACACCATCTTGGAACAACATTTGAGCCAATGTTTGGAATTAGAAGAAGTACACCTAGCACTATATTGTGCAGCGTCATCGGTAATCAAATTTAATGGCCAAAAGACATATGCACCAGGGAGGCAAGTTCAACGAGGTGTTAAAGAAAAAAAACCGGCCTGGAAGAGGAGACTTGAAATGAGTGTTGATCACTTCCGAGCAAGGGCAGATTTGATTAATGAATTTCTGAAGGGCACCCGCTCCCGAAAAATATTAAAGAAGATAACTGTGATATGTGCTCAGACAAAAATTAGTCTAGGAGATCTTAATTGTCGGCAAAGACTTCTGGAACTGAAGGATGAGTACCGACAGAAATCTAAGCTAAAAGGAGCACGATTGAAAAGGTATAATGCTCTATATAACAGAAAGAAGCAGAATTTCGATTTCAACAAAAACAGGAAAATGTTTTTCAGACAACTGGAGTCGGGAAGGGCCAGGCAGATTCATCTCTAAATCTAGAGCCCGGTGAGTTTGAGGATTATTGGAGATCAATTTGGTCGAAAAGTGAGCATTTTAACTAGAACGCAGACTGGATTAGGGAAATCGAAGAGCAAAGTGCTTCTATACCACCTATGTTGGTCACTGGTTTCACGACCGAAGACGTACGAAGAAGCATTAAGAAGACCAATAACTGGAAGTCACCCGGACCAGATGGACTTCAAAATTTTTGGCTGAAGTATTTCACAGCAATCCACGAACCATTGGCCATCTGCTTTTCAGAAGCACTAAATGACCCGAGTAAGATCCCACTTCATCTTACCGAAGGAAATACCTTCTTGCTTCACAAAAAAGGTGATGTCTCACAACCACAAAACTACAGACCAATAACGTGTTTGCCTACTATTTACAAATTATTTACATCCTTGATCAGTGAAAAAATCTATGAGCATTGTGAAAGAAATGGGTTAATAGCAGAAGAACAAGAAGGATGTATTAGAGGTGCTCTAGGTTGCAAACACCAACTTATAATAGATTCTGTAGTTTTAAAACAAGTTCAGAGTAAGCATAAAAACATTCACATGTGTTATATAGACTACACAAAAGCTTTTGACTCGGTTCCTCATGACTGGTTGATAAGAATCCTTGGAATCTACAGGATTTCTCCGAAGATCATAAACACTCTACAGTCATTGATGCTAACATGGAGGGTAAATCTGCATGCTAATAAGGAGAAAATATGCACCATGAACATTAAACGTGGGATATTCCAAGGAGACTCTTTCACCCTTATGGTTCTGTCTGGCCTTAAATCCGTTGTCGTCATTGTTAAACAATAGTACCATTGGCTACAAAATTATTTCATCAGATCATAAGACTTTAAATCATCTTTTATTTATGGACGATCTGAAGCTTTATGCTGGAACACATCAAAAACTTTGTTCCTTAATAGATACTACCAGAATATTCAGCCAAGATATTAGGATGAGCTTCGGTGTGGATAAATGCGCCACCATAAGCATACGGAAAGGTAATGCAGAAAAGTTGTGTAAAAATGTCCAAGGGATAGAAGAACTGCAACCTGATGCTGCTTACAAATACCTCGGAATACAACAAAATATAAAACTTGACCACAGTGAAATTAAACACGAGTTTACCGAGAAGTACAAGAAGAGGGTAACCAAAATACTAAATACGAAGCTAGGTGGGAAAAACATAATTACGGCCATCAACAGCTGGGCTGTACCTATGCTGATATATAGTTTTGGTATTGTAAAATGGTCTGATGTGGATCTAAATTCATTGGATAGGCTTACTAGAGGTCTTCTTACAAATTCAGATGTCTGCATCCTAACTCTTCTGTTATCCGTTTGTATTTACCTAGAAGAGAGGGTGGTCGAGGGCTACTCAATATTTTAAAACTCTGCAGAACCCAAGAACAAAAAATGAGAGACGCTATACTTAGATCTCAGGATTCCCTCATGTAGAAGGTGGTGAGTGCTGACAATGGATACACACCACTTAATTTAAGCACCCAAGACACGAATACTACAGTACCAACTTTAAAGGAGGAAATACAAAATTGGCAACAAATGATACTTCATGGTAAATTTCCGAACTCTCTGTTGGACCCCATGATTGACAAATCTGCGTCCTTGAAGTGGTTGAGCAACGGTTTCTTGTACTCGGAAACTGGCGGTTTTGTAGCAGCAATTCAGGACAGAGTAATAAGAACTAAAAACTATGAAAAAACATATTTTAAAAACAAATGATATCGATAAATGTAGATGTGGTAACAATGGAGAGTCTATTGAACACATAATTGCTGGGTGCAGTACTTTGTCAGAGAATGCCTATTTAGGCAGACATAATCAAGTGGCAAAACTCATTCACCGAGAAGTAGGAATGAAACTTGGAATGTTGGGCAATAATGCACCAGCATATTACAAGTATGAACCAGATTGGCTGAAGACGCACGTCTTATACTGGGATCGGCCTATTATGACGGATAAAACAGTTGATCATAACCGCCCTGATATCCTCATAATAGACAAAGAAAAGAAAACAGCTTCTATAATCGATGTCGCAATCCCTTTGACTCGCAACTTGCGGAAGTCCGAAGCGGAAAAATTAAGAAAATATGAGAACTTGGCAATTGAATTAAAAAACATTTGGAAGTTGCACGAGGTCTCCCATTTCCCCATGGTTATATCAGCTGAAGGAGTTGTCACCAGGAACTTTAAAAGAAATCTGGAGAAATTAGATATCAAAAATATCTTTGACGAAGCCCAGAAAGCCACCCTCCTTCAAACATGTCATATTGTTAGAAAATTTTTAAATGAGTGACATTCATGTAGGTCAGGATGAATTTCCTTCCTGCGCAGTACGAGCCTAGTCCTATAACATCAAATGGACAGGTGAAAGTTTTCCCTGCTAAAGCAGAGAAAGTGTGAAAAATCGGAAATAATAATAATAAGTTTATTATCTTGCAAATGGACTGTTGTCTGGTGGCAAGTTACAAATACAATAATTTTAGACAAAGTAGGAAGTAGTAGTAGGAAGACACCGAAAAAAATTTTGAGTTTTTGTAATTTTCGAAATATCAGGGTTTTCGACGAAAATGAGTCCAGAACCTTTCCCATGAACGTCCTTCACATCATGCATCAACAAAATTTTATTAAAATCCATGGAGCCATTTTTACATCAGTGAATTGGTATCCATGATTCCATCAATGAATTGGATGGTAGAAGACATACAATCCCACAACACAATTGATCCACCACCATATTTCACCATGGGAATTGTATTCATGAAACAATGCATGTATTTGGCTTCTTCCAGATCCGACGTTTCCCATCCGACCCGAAGAGATTTATTTTATATTCATCAGACATTTTTTGAAATATTTTAGACGATGTATGAAGCTTTTTGTTGCTAGAAACTTAGATACTGTTAGCTAGAAAATAAAAGGAATACAACAAACCATTTTCACGAGGATTCTAGGTTGTGGAAAACATAGGTGAGTGTATATGGAACTTTAGTCGATGAGGTGCAAATTCGTTTTTGTACAAATCGGGACGTGCTTTCGTGAGTAATCTAATTGGCATATATTCTGAAGTCAGAAGACAAGGAAGTTTTCTCTTGAAAGAAATGTTTAATTTCATACTTTCCGGAAATGAAAACCTGAATGAACGGTTAACAGGGTCTCGTGAGTTCATTGTAATCTCTAGTACGTAAGTAGCACGAAAAAAGATACTATTGGGTAAAGACGTATCTTCTTTCTTCTATGAATGAACTGATTATGAAGGTCTCGTGAATTCACTGTAATCACTAAGTGACGCAGTCAACTCTTTATAGCAATTAGATCGACAAACTGGTACCATACGGAAAAGACTTTCTCCTGTATGTAAGTATATACGACGTAATATACGTAATGTAGAGAAAGTTACGTAATCCTGCGGAAAATCGATTTGGAGATTTCAACGCAAAAATATATTTTGGGGTCCCCTGATTTCGAAAACTTTCAAATTTTTCGAAACTTTTTTTCAAAAGGCCCGTCCGTCTGGGTATCCGTCTGTGAACACCACTAGTGCCTAAACCAGGGGTGGCTAACACGTCGATCGCGATCGACCGGTCGATCGCGAAGCCGATTTTGGTCGATTGTCAATCGCTCGCAATGTCTCGGGTGGAGTTCCATGCACCATGGACTTTGAGGCGATTGTAGAAGACAAAACTTTCCAGCAATAGTTTAATGCATTTTGGGAATTTGCCAAGGTCATAAATTCCTAGAATTCTGACTCCCTGACATTGTGATCTCAGCTCAGGGTATTAGAGTCAATTAGCTTGAATATTTGGTAGTGTCATACGGTAGCTTCTTTTCTGTTGTATTAACAGTATTATTAATGAATATTATTTATCCTCGGTAACCACGTAGAGTTTCAATTTTTCTTCTGTTTAAAATTTAAGTACCTTTTCGTTGTTTTAAATTAAATTGCTTTTATTACCTATCTATTTACTTGAGTAGTGAGCATTCTCGGCAACAAATCTCTAAACAGTGATCATTACACTCAGAGAAAAATAAAGGAGAGTATTATAAATATATTAATAATCACAATACGGTGTACTCAGCGAGCTATTTATTAGCAAAAAAGTAAGCCATATCTTTCTTGCATAATACATTTTCCGCACCCACCCCCAAAAAAAACGTGAAAGTAAAATATTCAAATCAAATTGTCAACCAATATATGCATATGGACGCATATTTATAACAACTTTTTATATTTCCAAACAAATAGTACAACAGCTTATACACAGCAGTGGATAAAAAATTCAATTATCTCTACCGGTGGGCGTGACGTTACGTACCTACCACCGACCCTCCTGTGCTCGGCCGACCGTGAAAACGAAATCACTGGCATAGCAAATGGTGTGTAAAATACCCACCGAGTTTGCAGCGGATCAATAGGGTTCTTTGGGATGCAGCTTCTTGTATGACGATGAGTGTTAGTAGTATTGGGAAGTTATGTAATGCTGCGCGAAAAAAACTGTGAATTTTTCGAAGAAAAAATTCATTCCAGGGCCCTGATTACGAAAAAGTGGATAAATCCAGTGGCTAAATTAAGAGAAAAAAAATCCCCTAAAACGTGGTGTATCCAGAATCCCTCTTTTGTAAGTCTTTGATACCGACAAATCAATTGAAAGCAAAACGTCCGTCCGTCCGTCCGTCCGTCCGTCTGTCCGGTGTATGTGAACAACATTTGTGCCTAAATTATGCATACGATTTTTTCCAAATTGAAAAAAACCTTGTCGATCTGGCATGAGTCGAAGATCTTAGATTCAGAAAAATATTAATTAATTTTGGGGGCTACTTTACATGAAGCCCTCCGGACATTTTCAAAATTTTCTTGAAAACGGCTCCAAATTTTTTCTTTAAATTTCTTGTAAGAATAGACCCTAAGTACACTTATTAAGATAGCATAGGTCCGATTTTAACGGTTAACTCTAAATATTCGAAAATTGGGTTGTTGTACTTACGAGTACATGAGCATTAAATAATGTCCGGTAAAGTTTCTCGGGAACCTAACAGTTTTCTGTGAAAAGTGGCTCAAAATTCCGCGTTTTCAGAAACGCTCAAACGCCATTTTCTCTTAATGGCTCTAAATTCTTTCTTCAAACTTTTGTAACGGATAGTACTCTTTAATATGACGTAAAGTTTATTTTGAGGTATATTTTTGTTTTTGGAAAAATTAAACAAATGTAATTTTTTTCAAATATCTCTTACATGTTTAATATGCACATTACCAGCAATTGGTAAGCATTATTACATTTGTAAGTGTAAGCGCTTCAAATTAAGTTTTTTGAAAACTCAAAAACTTTCTGTTATAAATAGCTTCAAATTTCGCATTTTTAGTTGTGTTTAAACACCGTTTTCGTAAAAACAGGCTACAATTTTTTTAAAGAAAATTTCCATTTAAGGACGAGGTTTTACTGTTCTTTAATATTCTAAAATGAATATTTTCGTTCTACCATTAGGAAAGAAAAATGAAGAAAATGTCAAATGTACTTTGAGCGGCGATAGATGGCAGCTGCTAAGTATGTGTCAATTCCAAATAACTAGCCCAGACCCAAGGAAATAGAAAACTAATACGGGAATGTCTGTGCCATTCTGTAGCATCACTAGTTCAATATTAATTGCAGTTTTCGACCACCAAGCCCTGACCTAGGTCAGAGTACAGCGGGAGCAATGGTGCTCCTCTACAACACAACAGAAATGGAAAGTCACCTGCAGCATTGACCAACACGGGGATCAACACGTCCTCGTAGATTCATCAGATAGCTCCTTCATTTACATTAATGGACCCAGCCAGAAGCTTCAGGCAACAAATTCCGAACATGGAACCTCAACCGCCATCCCAACACAAGTATCCAGTAAGGTCAGTCACATCGACGCGGCCAGCGGCCCGCCTCACGGCCAAGCAAGCCATGACCCCGCCAATATCAAAAGCAGTGATAAGCCTGTCACGGACATAGGTCGATGGAGAAATTAAATTATTCTATTATAAAAATGTGGTACGCATATTTATTTCGAAAGCATGTCAGATACGCACGTCCGGGTGGAAAGTTCCGAGACGTGCGTTCAGCACTATAACTCAGCGCGCGCCTCGGGGCTCGCACCCCTCGCTCCGTCCCAGGCCAGGTCGCTAAGGTGCCAGCGAAGAAGCTGCCCACGCAAGGAAAGGCGTATGGAAGGGTGAGAAGGCAGGGGGGGGGCGAGGCGGTGGCCGGGCGCGTAGACGTCGGGGTCGTAGACGAGCGGACTGCGAGACCAGACGTGTGACGAGGCGAGACCTACCCGGGGAAATCATGACGAGGGCTGTCGGCATGGTGAGGTTAACGCGCAAGCGAGCAAGACTAGTTTTTCCTCCATGCAAGTCTTAAATAACATTTTGATTTGAGTGAAATTAAAGTAACCAGAAGTTAATGTAAAGATCTAAATTTAAATATATAACGATCCAGATTTAATAGCCACCATACAGAAAAGTTATCCGCTTTCCTTTGACGTCCTCGGGACCTCCCGTGGGCGTTTCACGATCCTACCTCTCACAGCCCAGAGAGCCGGGTGAGAAGAGGGGGTAAGTAGAGAATAACTAGTGGTGCTACAGAATGGCACAGACTTCTCCGTATTAGTTTTCTATTTCCTTTGATCTCGAATAACTATTCGGACTTGCCACATTCTCTCGCAAGGTTCCATGTATCGCAGCCCAAAGTACATTTCTTTGACATTTTATTAATTTATCGGTTTCCTAATCGTAAAACAGAAATATTATTTTAAGAATATTAAAGAACAGTAAAATCTCGTCTTAAATGGCAATTTTCATTGAAAAATTTGGACCCGTATTTAAGAAAATGACGTTTAAGCCCTATTGTAAATGCGAAATTTGAAGCCCATTTCCACAGACAATTTTTGAGTTTTCCAAAAACATCATTAGAACTCTTTTGAAGTTCATCAACTCACAAATACAATAGTGTTTACAAATTGCTGGAAATGTGCATATTAACGGTGTGAGAGATCTTTCGAGAAAATTGCACTTGCGTAATTTTTTAAAAAACTAGAAAATACCCCAAATTAAACTTAACGTCACATTAAAGAGTGAAATTAGCACTATCAGTTCGAAAAATTTGGAGCCATTTTTGAGAAAATGGCGTTTGAACGTTTCTGAAAATGCGAAATTTTGAGCTACTTTTCACAGAAAATTATTCAATTTTCGGGAAACATTATTTAAAGAACATGTACTCATAAATATAATAATGTGAAAAAATCACCGCTAATGTAAATATTACCGACGTGAGAGATAAGTCAAACAAATTATATTTTTGCAATTTTTGAAAAAAATAAATAGAAAAATATGGTATTTATGTCATTTGATAGAGTACATTAGGCACTATCTTTACCAAAAGTTAAAAGAACAAATTTGAAGCGGTTTTTTTTTAGAAAAATCTTGTTTTTGTATTTTTTTTAATTGCACATATTACACGCAATGTTGCGCGAAAACTACTAAAATTTTCAATACAATGTGCATGACCTTAATGAAAGAACTTACTTTGGAGAACAAATTTTATTTGAAGAAAAAATCTCTATCTTTAATTTTGTAGTTGTTGGAAAAGGCCGAAAAAAGTCAAACTTTTGCAATTTTCGAAAATCCTGAGCTAACCGTGAAATTTAGACATACGCCACCTTTATAAGTGCATTCTCTATTCTTACAAGAAATCTGAAGAAATAAATTGGAAAAGTTTTTAGAAAATTTTGAAATGTTCTGGGGGCTTCATGTAAAGTACCCCCAATTTTACAGAATCTTTTTCAAAATCTCAAAGCTTCGACTCGAGCCAAATCAACGGGGGTTTCTCCAATTTGAAAAAATCCTACGTATAGCTTACGCGCTAACAGTGTTCACAGACAGACGGACGGACAGACGGACGGACAGGCGAACGGACAGACGGACGTTTTGCTTTCAATTGTTTTTTCGGTATCAAGGACCCACAAAACAGGGATAATGGCTACACCACGAGTAAGGGATTTTTTTCTTAATTTAGCAACTGGTTTTATCAAATTTTTCGTTATCAGGGTCCGGTAATGAATTTTTTTCTGATGAAAAATCCGCCGTTTTTTCGCGCTACATTACATAACTTTCCCTATACTACGTATATTACTCCGTATACAGGCTGTCCCACCAACTATGGACCACCCCCATAACTTCTAAACGGTTCAGGATATCGAAATGTAGTTTTAGATTAACAATGCGGAATCATGGGGCAAGTAACATGCCGTAGAGAAATTGTCTATAATATTTTTAGTTTTCGAGAAATTGAATCATCTTTGATTTCTTAAATGGAACTATATTTTTTTTCACCAGCAATGGATAGATCATGAAAAGAGGAATACAATGATGTATCATATGTTAGTATTTTGATGGTAATTGGAGTATAAAATTAGACTTTCTGACATGTGATTTTTAAGTAAACGGTCTTTTCTTGTAGCAGCCCTTGCAACAGTCGCCGTTGGTAAAGATGGCCTTCGCGGCGTCGAGACTGTTTCGTGGAGACAAGGTGTGTGAGAGGGGCGGCCGTGAGGGATAGAGGCGTAACTACAGCAATTCATGGTCTTGACATGAAAATCACATGAACAAACATCAATATGAAAGATCAGAATGAGAGAGTTTTGCCATTTGTTAATCTGAATTGAACTTTTCTTCTACTGAAATACCAAAGCAAAGATATTCAAAAAGAACAAAATAAAAATAATTTGTAGCGGAAGGACGATAATAATAAAGGTTCTTTGCAAACTTAGAAGAATCGAACTCAGTGTATTTTGACAGAAACACGCTCTCGTATTAAAACGTGGAAAGGGAATGAATGATTAAAGATTTTTATTTTAATATCTCGATTAACCCATTAAATAGTAGATAGGTAGACATTTTCTATTATTATTTATTGTTAATAAACTTCTTATTTAAACGCGTACAAAAAGAACAATGCAATAAAAATTTTGAAATACTTTTGACAGTCTATCAGTGTAAATTTAATAAACATTAACACAAATGCACATCTGCAGTCACAACTGTTAATACTCATTGGAGAGTTTCACACTTCATAATGCCATGTGCTGTCACAAACTTGAAAATCCACAGCAGAAGACGGAAGTGTACTGTTTTCTTTTCCATTTATGAACAGCAGAAGAGGTACGGTTGCGCAGTGGACGAATAATCATCTTAATTAAAAATTGAATTTACCAACGAAGAGACGGTGGTTGGATTCTTGTTACGGTTGAAAATGATATTTATTGTTAAAGAAGAGAAGATAAATGCAGATAAATCAATGGAAAAAATCTCTTATTCTGATCGTTGAAATTAGTGTTTCTTAATGTGACCTTTGTGACAAGACCCTGGATCGCTTTAGTTAGGCCTCGTATCCCTCATTGCCACCCCTCTCAGTCTCCTCTCTCTCCACGCAAGTCTTGACGCCGCGAAGGCCACTTTTCTGGAAGGCGAGAGTTGCAAGGGCTGCTTAACGAAATATTGTTCGTTCAATTCAAAATCACATATCAGAAAATCTAATTTTACACTCAAATTACTATCAAAATACTAACATATGATACATCATTCTATTCCTCTTTTCATGATCTATCCATTGCTGGTGAAAAAATATATAGTTCCATTTAAAAAATCAAAGATGATTCAATTTCTCGAGAACTAAAAATATTATAGACAATTTCTCTACGGCATGTTACTTGCCCTATGATTCCGCATTGTTAATCGATAACTGCATTTCGAAATCCTGAACCGTTTAGAAGTTATGGGGGTGGTCCATAGTTGGTGGGACACCCTGTATACGGACATATACAGGAAAGTAAAAATGCCTGAATACGAAGGGCCGAAAGAGTTCCAGTCGATCCAGAGGTGTAAACTGTAACAAGACCTGTAACAGACCTGTAAAAAGAGACCAAGGTGACAGTTCCTCCCCCAGGCAGCCCATCAAAAAAAACATCCAGCAGCAGTGAATATACGTACGTAATGTAACTGTTAGCAATAGTACTGAAAAAATAGTGATCAAGACAAAAGATTCAGACCTAGACGACGAGGAAACATGATACCTAGAATATAAAAATACACCCCGTATTTGGGAAAGACATTCCAATCATTAATCATTTCAACAAAGAGATTAAAAGGCAAATTACCGTTCAATATCCCTCAGAAACGGTTAACAACAAAATTAAGGTATCTTTCAAGTACATAACGTACTTTAGAAAGGCCATTAAATATTTATTAAGAACAAATACACAATTCCACACTTACAAGGATCCCATGAAGAAGTAATTTTCAGTATTTTTCAAAACTATTCACCAGCCAGTAACTCAGCAACAGGTATACGAAGATTTGATTTCAAAATTCCATTGATCAGTGTCACAAGATTATACAAAGACAATATTCCCAATCCGGTTATTGCAGCAGAGTTTGACGGGAAACAAAGTGTTAAAACTGAAAAGAAAAAGAAAGAAAAAAAAAGGTCCAAAACTAATAGCCCAATACAATGTTCGAGGTATCTGGTTTTCGGCCATAGGGGCCGTAGGGGCATATACAAGAAGTAACTGTAATAATGAAATTGTATGTGCATTCTGTGCAAATCACCATAACAAGGTAAAACGCCCACAAAAAACTTAATACCAACATGTAACATTTGCAAGGGCCCGCATCGTACGCACATTCTGCCCTCATAATGTCTTCATTTATTAAAAAATCAGATACCGAACAAAGCAACTTTAAAATACTACGCGACAGGACAATTCAAAACAATACATTCGTCAATATACTAACAACTCGCAATTTTCCTAATCTTCGATACGAGTACAATCAAACCATACCAAACTTTACATACCAATAAAATCCTATCACAAACTAGCAAAACAATCAAAACACACACACAAATATTAACAATAATAATAACAACGCTAACTCAATTACACACACTTGTCAACAACATTACAAATACTATTATGGACATAATCAATAGTATCATTTCAACCATTATAAACCATATTCAAAATCAATCACATTTTACTTTCAATGCCAGAACAGTGTAACAAAGAATTAATCCCACAAAACTGGAACCTAATATCATCTCAAACAAAACTAGTGGTGCTACAGAATGGCACGGACTTTCCCGTATTTGTTTTCTATTTCCTTGAGTCTGGGCTAGCTATTCGGAATTGCCACATACTCTTGCCAGCTACCATCTATCGCCGCCCAAAGTACGTTTTTTAAAAAATATTTTCTTAATTTTTAGGTTTCTTAATGGTAGAAAGGAAATATTAATTTTAAATTATTAAAAAACACAAAACATCGTTCTACATGACAATTTTCTTTTAAAATTTGGAACCGTTTTTAAGAAAATGTCGTTTAAGCGCTATTGAAAATGCGAAATTTGAAGCTCTTTTCACAAAAACGTTTTCAGTTTTTTAAAACTTCATTTAAAGTAATTTGAAGCATTTACACTCACATATACAATAATGTTTACAAAATTCTGGTAATGTGCATAATAAAGATATGAGAGATCATTAAAAAAAATTACATTTGTGTATTTTTTAAAAAACAAAAAAATACCTCATAATAAACTTTGTCATATTAAAGACTGCAATTAGCACTATCCGTTCCAAAAGTTTGAAGAAAAAATTTGGACCATTTATGAGAATGCGTTTGCGCGTTTCTGAAAATGCAAAATATGGAGCTAGTTTTCACAGAAAACGGTTGAGTTTTCGAGAAACATTACCTGACATTATGTAAACGACATGTGCTCGTGAACAACTCGCCGTTAATATAAATATTAACGACAAGAGAAGTCAAAAAAGTACATTTGTGTAATTTTTAAAAAAACAAAAGAATAGAGCAATATACAGTTTATGTCATCTCATAGAGCACATTTAGCACTATCCCCACCAAAAGTTTTAAAAAAATTGGAGCCGTTTTTTGAGAAAATCTGGCTTTTGTAATTTATCTAAAATTAAAAATATTGCATGCGATATTGCGCGAAAACGAATAAAATTATTAAAAAATGTGTGTAAAAAAATTTATATAAGCTCTTTTTTTACTTTCCCGTATACGTACGTATACACGGAGTGATATACGTAGTATAGGGAAAGTTATGTAATGCTGCGCGAAAAAATTGCCAATTTTCGGCGGAAAAAAAATTAATTGCCGGGCCATGATAGCGAAAAAGTGGATAAAACCAGTTGTTAAATTAAGAAGAAAAAAAACCTTACACGTGGTGTAGCCAGAAACCCTCTTTTGTGGGTCCTTGATATCGGAAAACCAATAGGAAGGAAAACGTCCGTCTGTCCGTCTGTGAACACTTCTAGCGCCTAAACCATACGTACGATTTTTTCCAAAATGGATATTTCCCGGTAGATCTGGTTCTAGTCGAAGCTTAGAGATTTTGAAAAAGTTTCTTCAAAATTTGGGGGTACTTTATATTAAGGCACCCGGGGATTTTCAAAATTTTCTCAAATACGGCTCCAAATTTTTTCTTTAAATTTCTTGTATGAATAGAGTAGAATACACTTCTTAACATGGCATATGTCCGATTTTCAGGGACAACTCTGAATTTTCGAAAATTGCGAAAGTTTGAACATTTTTCGGCGTCTTTCTCCAACTACAAAATTCAAGATAGAGATTTGTTCTTCAAATAAAATTTGTTCTGCATATTAAGTTCTTTCATAAAGGTCATGTAAATGTTTTTCAAAATTTTAGTAGCTTTCGTGCAATATTGCGTGCAATATGTGCAATTTTAAAAAATTACAAAAACAAGATTTTCTCAAAAACGGCTCCAATTTTTTTCTTTAAACTTTTGGTAATAATAATGGTAAATGTGCTCTATCAGATGACATAAAAGCCACATTACTCTATAGGTTGTTTTTTTCAAAAATTACAAAAATGTAGATTTTTTCACATGTTTCTCACGTCGATAATATTTACATTAGCGGCGATTTTTTTCACATTATTATATTTACGATTACATGTGCTTTAAATAATTTCAAGTAAAGTTTCTCGAAAACACACCCATTTTCTGTGAAAAGTAGCTCAAAATTTCGCATTTTCAGAAACGCTCAACCACCATTTTCCCACATATGCCTGCAAATTTTTTCTTCAAACTTTTGTAACGGATAGTGCTAATTACACTCTTTAGTATAGCGTAAAGTTTATTTTGAGTTAATTTTTTGTTTTATCAAAAATTACATCATTGTAATTTTTTTGAAAGATTTCTCACATCTTTAATATGCACATTACCAGCAATTTGTAAACATTATTGTATTTGTGAGTGTAAGTGCTTCAAATAAAGTATTTTGAAAACTCAAACTTTTCGGTGAAAATGAGCTTCAAATTTCGCATTTTTAATAGCGCTAAAACGCCATTTTCTCTTAAACGGCACATACTTTTTAAAAGACAACTGCCATTTATGACTAGGTTTTTGTGTTCTTTAATATTCTAAAATTAATGTTTCCGTTCTACCAAAAGGAAACCGAAAAATTAAAAAAATGAGAAAAAAAATGTACTTTTGGCGGTGATAGATGGTAGCTGGCAAGAAAGAGTTTGTGGCAATTCCGAATAGCTAGCGAAGACCCAAGGAAATAGAAAACTAATACGGGAAAGTCTGTGCCATTCTGTAGCACCACTAGTCTATTTTGTCATTCCACAGAATGGGGTTTAGTTGCCGTATCGCTCGTTTACCTTGTCCAATTTTATTATTAATGTCATCACTGCTTTTATCCATTACATGATAAAGTGACCCCTAATTATTTAAAAGTTTTACAACCTTAAGTTTTTCAGTCTCTATCTCTATATCTTCCAGCTTGTCATCTTCCACTTTCAAATACTCAGTTTTAGACTTATTAATTTTTAGGCCCCATTTCTCATATTCGTCTTTCAACTTACGGAACGTGTAGCTCAAGTCATTCATATCCCCGGCCACGAATAATGATCGTCGGCAAAGAGTAGGGTATACATAATTTCAACACCGACTGAAATGCCCATACCACTACCGAGTCCTACCTTTTCCAGTCTCCTAGGACTTCCTCTAAATAGATCTTAAAAAGTGTCGGTGCCATAGTACAGCCCTGTCGAAGGCTCTTCGTAACCAGGAATTCTGAGGAAACTTTATTGCCTATTTTGACCATGCTCATACAGTGGCTGTAAAATTCTTTTACGGCTCTAACATAAGTTGTCGACACTTCGTTTTTATATAAACTGGTCCAAAACTTGTTTTGTGGGACAGTGTCGTAAGCCTTGTGTAGATCGACAAAAGCTAGATGAGTTGTTAAACCTCTACAAACTCTTTTTTCAATCAGGTTTCGTAATGTAAATATTCCATCTATACATGAGCGCCCTGGTCTAAATCCATTTTGTTCTTCAGAATCCTTCACTTACCTCTTGACAAAATTCTATCAACCTCTCTCCATTATTATTTATTGTATTTTCCCCATGCTGCCCTTCTATAGGATCGGCAATTCTCCATCCAGTGCGAGCATTTAAATCACCAAGTAATAAAATTTCTTTTCTGTCACTTACTTTCTCCAGTGATTTTGTCAATTCTACATAAAATACATCCTTACTTGCAATATCGGCATCGTCATTTGGCGCATAAGCAACTATAATAGTAACTACATGGCTTTGAATCTCCAATTGCACCTTCAAAATTCTATCATTAATTTGTTCCCAGCTGGTGGTATTGTTTTTATATTGATTTTTGATAGCTATAGAAACCCCACTTCGAGCTCTCTCTTCCTTAGGCACCCCACTATAAAAGTGGATGTACCCATTCCTTTCCGTACCCCTTCCTTTTTTCTTAGTTTCTGTGAATGCTAATATGTCCATATCATACTTTTTGATTTCTCTAAATACCTCCTCAGTTTTCGTGGTAATTCCCTGAACGTTCCATGTTCCGATATTCAAAGTCCGTTTCCGCGCGTGTTTTCGTCTTGATG
Source organism: Acheta domesticus (assembly GCA_031308135.1). NCBI lineage: Eukaryota > Metazoa > Arthropoda > Insecta > Orthoptera > Gryllidae > Acheta > Acheta domesticus. Next base: position 181,944,925 of record JAHLJT010000631.1, on the reverse strand, counting down.
ATCCATCCCGATCCGAGGCTTTGCCGGAAAGTTTTGCAGTTTGTTTCTTTTTTTAAGGGTGACGGAGTGCAGGTCCGACGCCCCAACCCCCAACCTGGAGGACCAGAGATTTTCTTTTTGGGGTTACTTTCCCCTGGACAGGTTGGCTTCCCTCTCGCCTTTAGAATCCTGTCCACCCTACCTCCATAAGAAATAGGAAGAAAAGAGATTCGAAGAAGAAGAAAAGACCGAGTATACAAGAAAAGTAGAAGAGAAATGAATGACTCCCTAGCCCTCGCAACCTAATAGCATCGGGGTCGAAGAGAGACCAAATAGGAAAGTTAAAGAATGGCATAAGTAAGTGGAAGCAATGCCACACTAGTGACCCTCCTCCTTTATCCGGACTTGGGACCGGCGGTGCCCGCTGCCGCCGCACTGCTCGCCCCACCCACCACCATATAGCCGCGTGTGCAACGAACAGCCCAGCATCAGCAACAGACGCAGGCGGAGTTTCAAAAAATATACGTGACCCTAATGAAAGAACTCTGGAGAACAAAATTTATTTGCAGGAAAAGTATCTTAAATTTTGGACCTGTAGCAAGATGCCGAAAAAAATTCAATATTTTGCCATTTTCGAAAATACAGAGCTAACTGCGAAATTAGGACCTTTGCCACTTTTAAATGTGTATTTTCTTCTATTCTTACAAGAAATTTAAAGAAACAATTTGGAGCCATTTTTGAGAAAATTTCGAAAATGTTCGGGGGGCTTCATGTAAAGTACTCCCAAATTTTGAAGAAAGTTTTTCAAAATCGCGGTGCCTCGAGTGGAAGCAGATTAACCGGGGAATATCCAATTTGGAAGAAATCGCACGTATGGTTTAAGCGCTAGTGTTGTTCGCAGACTGACGGACAGAGGGACGGACGGACGGATGGACGTTGTGAAAAGACCCACTTTTTCGGTATCATGGGACCCCAAAACGTGTATTTCCGTTAAAATCCCGAAATCGATTTTCCGCAGCATTACAGAACTTTCCCTATACTACGTTTATTACGGGTATATATGTACGTTTACGGGAAAATAAAAATTAATGATTAGTACGAAAATTAGCTTTCTTTTCCCAAACAACAAAGGCTTGGTGTAAACAGAAACCGAATGAAGAGGAGAATTTTTTGTAGCCGGGAACTAACGGTAAAGAATAGTAACGGTAATAACGATAGTAACGCATAGTAGCGGTGACGCGTAGCTGTTGGTAACGTAGCTAACTTATCGACAGGCTTGAAGAGGAACGTTACTGATACACTGACGAGGCAGGTAGACAGATGTGTTTTCATGACCATATATTATCGAAAATAGACAACTATTTTAAACTCATTGAAATTATTGCGCTATTGTTATAAGTGGTAGAGAACAGTGCTACCATGTTATTTTATATCTATTACTGTTCAAGAATGTTTTTAATTTCTTTTTGAATGCAGGTATCGTTTCGTAGTGTGCAGTAGTGTTGAACCACACAACCATTCAAATTTTTCATAAACGCGTTTTCGGAACACTAATGCAAAATGTTGTTAAAACTGGTTATGTCTAATAGGAGAAGTGCCATCTAGCACTACTTCTTTTGCCTGTAAGTATGGAGTAGAGATTCCCTTTGTCTTGAATTAATTTGAAAATTTCAATCTTCTGGCTAGGATCTCTTTTTCTTGAAGTGAATTCAATTTAAACTTTTGTTATCTTATGCCCACCTCCTATTGACCTTTAAACACTTTCATATCTCGGAAAGCAAACATCCATTTCTGGGTCAGAGGATGACGACGTTCGGGTCTTTCCAGCTGCAAAGTTCAGGGAAATAATTTATATTTGTAACTGTCAACTTATGAACTAGGAGAAATTGTAAAGAAATATATTGCAATTATTTATTCAGAATGTTTCATTATAAATCTTAGATGATTCATTGCCACCTATATTTTGGGACTCTCTTAAGGGGTTAGTGAAAATGAATGTAACACTTGTTTACTGCAGTGCAAATTACTACCGACAAAGAAAACCATCAGGTGACAAGTTCGTGTATGTCCCAAGCCATATATATGAGCCATTCCACGTCAAATCGCACAAAAAAGACCAAAATTTGACCTTCATATTTTTATTTATTTTCTAATTTTTTCTATTTGTTATATGGATCAAATAAGTGAACACGTGTATTTTTATTTTTTTCTAACTTTATTATTTTCGGAAATATTGTATAATGAAATTTGCTAAAAATGATGCGCATCACTAACTTAAAAATATTATACATTTGAATACACCAATTATAGAAATTCCGTTCAAATTCCATTCGAAACTTAAAAACATGTTTAATTTTTACGATTTTTCAAAATATTTAATTTTTTGAATTTTCAATTTTTTAAAAAAAACTGAAATTTTGAAAATTGAATATTTTGTAAACTCGATGAGCTAAAAATTTTAAAAAAATATTTATAAACTCACTAGAGTATTGGTAATAAGCCCAGAAAAAATCAAAGTGGGATCTCAGTAACTTTAAAAGATATTAATATTTTACGAACCAGTGTGTAATAGATTGCTGAAATAGACACGTTTTTTGCGTTACTGGTCGTCGGTGTCTTTGGATAAGGCAATAATTTAAGTACTTCTTGAGGTGGTGAAACTTCGTGATTGAATTTATAAATAATAATATTTATGTGTATTAATATACATATAAATAATATTAATATATTTATAAATAATTTATAAATTTATAAATAATTAAATGACGGATTCTGGATTCAGGTTTTTACTGACATTTTGAAATTTTCTGGTCCCTCAAAACTCACTTTAAATACAAGTACTCGCACACCATAAAATTCCTGAACTTTCGTCACAATGCAGTTTTAATGCCCTACAGAATTTACTTCAATTCTGGACAAAATTCCATTTTCTTCAGCCAACGTTTTAGACACTTTTATCATGCGTTCGGTTGCTGCAAAAAGTCGTTTAATTTTATTGTATGTCCAACTTTCAAAAATTGTCAAAATTTAAATTTTCAACATCATGTCATCTGTTGAGTGAAAGTAACCGATAAGTTACTAAATAGTATCTTTGTCTGATTTTTCGATGGACGTCGAAGGATCTTCAATGTGAAAAAAAATTATCTGTGTTGGCACTTTGTACTTTCTAAAATTTACCATCGGGGTGCCATTTTGTTCCAATTTTCTTTTCGTGGCGGGGGTTTCTCCTATTGCAATTAAACTCATGTTTATCTTCTCTTTATTCATTTCGCAGACACTTGAACTATCTGAAGAGCTTAAATTGTCACTTCCTTGATTTCCACTTTTTTTCACTGGACGTTCCGCTACTTGCGTTAATGCTATGGGAGCCACTCATTTCGATGCTATCTTCATTAAGAAAAGGCAGTTTTGAAAGCCGATTCCCTTTCTTCCGAAATGAATCACAACTTCGCCAATCTAATGACTCCTGTAAATTCACCAGCAAATCGTGGTTTACGCGTCTTGGAGATTTTCTTTTTTAAAAATCGTTATCAGAAATGTTCAATGGATTGAAACATCTATTTCATACGCTGATCGCCACTCATGTTGCACAGTGTACACACGATTCACAGAACAAATACTAGCACTCTTGTCTTCATAAGTATTGCGACTAATGTTGAGAAAATTTTACCATGTCCTTTGACAAGTGGACGATTGTACTTCACGAGCAAGGTCAGGAGGGCACCCCGTCCCTAGGACGCAAAGGGACTCGCAGTAAAATTCGTTTCGCTGACACGAGGAAAAGCATTCGTTTTGCTGTCACCCATCCCTTCTGGGGAAAGAGTGAACATAGATTTACTAATGTTTCTTGAAACCCAAATCAGGCAGAGGGCCATTCTTTTTATTGTTCGTCGGCATGAGTATCCAAGACTGATCGAACACAATTCGTTAGTGCAGGGGCAGGAACCACGCGCCCGAATACCATAATTACAATTGATTTTTTTTATCTATACGTGTTGAGTGCCCACTTTTTTCTTGTTATGTTTTGTAGAAAATTTTACAAGAAATATGCCTATTTTTCAAATTTTAATCTGAGAGAGTTCATAAAGAAATTTTCGTTTTTTAAAAATTACAATTATTTAATGAAATATTTATTTTTTGAGAAAGTAATTTACAGATGAATAAAATACACATATCAAAAATTAAATGAAACAAACCAGTAATTTTTATCTTAAGTACATTCAGAGCGTCAATTAATCATATTTTGCAAAGTACTGCGTAAATTTCAAAATTTAATACAGGCAAAACTACACAAGTAAACAATTTTCAGGTAAATAAAAAACACGTGTCTCTTTTTTTGATGTCCAGAATGAATGCCATATATTCGTGTCATTTATTTTTTTTAAATAGTCGTGTGAATTCGAGTGAGATTTGACGTGGAATGGCTCGTATTTGAATTCGTTTCGCTCTCACCCATAAGAACATAGGTGACCCACAAGTCACCCACGATGTTACCCACAAAAATACGTATGACACAATGTCATACATTCTGGGGGCAGAGTGAACATCTGAAATACTAATAACTCTTTAAACCCTTATCAGGCAGACGGTCATTCTTTTTTTAGTTCTTCAGCACTTGCATCAAAGACTGGCAGAACACAATTCGTTAGTGCATGGGTAGGCAGAGCGCGCCCTCGTACTTACAATTGATTTTCTTAGAGCTGTATGTGTGGAGTGCCCACTTTTTTTCTTGTTGTATTTTATAGAAAATTGAACAAGGAACACGTCTATATTTTTTTCAAATTTTTATCTCATCGAGTTTATATAGAAATTTTACTTTTTTTGAAAAAAAATACATTTTTTAAAATGAAAAAAATATTTTTTGAAAAATGTATTTACAGAGGAATAAAATACACATTTCAAAGTATTAAATGGCACAAACCAGAAATTTTTATATTTAGTACATTCGGAGAGATAATTGATCTTATTTGGTGAAGTACCTGTAAATTTCAAAATTTAATATAGCCATAACTACACAAATAATCAATTTTCAGGCAAATAAAAAAAATACGTGTCTCTTTTTTTGATGTCCAGACTTAAGAAAAAAAATATCGTACATTTTAAAAAATGTCGTGTGAACTCTTGTGCGATTTGACGTGGAATGGCTCATATGGGTTAGCAACCCACTGCTGTATCGAGGGACCCGCTAGTACACCAATAGCAATTGGCAAATATTTATCCGCGTCTCTTTGGCCCAAATATCGAACCAGTGGTGCTACAGAATGGCACAGATTTTCCGTATTAGTTTTCTATTTATTTGGTCTCGGCTAGCTATGCGGGCTAGCCCAGTGCCCTCTGGAATACAAAGCCAGGCGACGGGCAGCCATCTTGCCAATGATGTCACGATGAGTAGGCCCACCAGCCCCGCCGCGTGCCTACGATCTATGCTGAAGTTAATAGAAAGAGCATTTCACAATATATTTGTCCCTGGTACTTCATTTCCCACCAACAGATTTTGGAAACGAGAATCGAAGGATTTATATTTTTAGAAATATGTTGCTTCTATTTCAGAAAAATGTTTTTTTGAAAGAACAAAAATAAAACCTTTCCTACAACTATCAACAAAATTAAAATCAGAAGTTAATAAAAATACACTTTGATTAATTTTAGGAATAGTAATTTATTTTGAAGAAAATCATATCACAATTTACATATATTACTCAAAACATATTTTGTGTATCACTACAAAATATTTAAGTAGTTTCTCAATACATATGCACACATATTCCTACATTAATACACACAAAAATTATTTTTACAGAATAGGCGATTTAAAATATTTTGGGACAGAAAAGTACAGAAGCAGAATCATGCCGCATGCTAGATTTTAAGTTGACATATCACGTAACAATTATGTATTTATTAAAACATTTAAGACATCCCACATAACGTAATATTTGAAGCTCTGAACGAAAAACATAAGGAAAATTTATTTAAAATACCGAATGAGGAGATCCTGCTAGCAATTAGATTAATGTTGAATAACAAATTCATTTTCAATGATTCTTGTTACAAACAAAAACAGGGGACTCCAACAGGTGGACCCATGAGTTATCTCTTTCTGAATCGGTTATGCAGCAGACACAGTAATCTTAAGTCAAAATGAAGTAATATTTTGTGCTGGATATGTGGATGATACGTTATTATTTGTTGATGAGACAAAGATTGAATCCATTTTTCAACAATTCAATAACTATCACCAAAACTATCACTATCATTATCACCGTTTGCAAGTTCAAAGTATTTTTTAAATACCTACCCTTGAATTATTGTTGGGTATGAAAGTTTTCTCTCTGCAAATAGTTCTGATCCACGCACTCCTTGGCTCTTTCTCTTTGCGAAAGCCGAACACACTAACAGCAGGACTGTTTCGGTAGTTCCATTTACGATTGGGCACACAACACTTGAAAGTTATTGTGATGAGCTGTAAATGAAACAATGAGGGTTTGAATAGTTCCGAATTTGTTAACATCTGTTAACTGTGTAATCACGTAAGTCCTAAACACTGTATGATCAATATTCACAATAACCTAGAAGCTTCTTAACACGTTTTTAGGTTGAACCAGGGTTTAGGATGGCACGGTTCATTTGGTTCACTGATCCGGTTCACTTGGGAGGAATCGACTCAGTGAACCGAATCCTTGTTTACTATTCGCGTTGAACATGGTAACGTAATAAATGTCTTTGAAAACGCATTCTATTTAAGAAGCGCGTGCTACTTGAACATTCTTTACTACTTAAGCCACTCATTTTGTGTTACTTATGCCACTCGTCTATTTAGTTAAGCAAATGCTACTTATTACATTGCTCTATAAGCAACAGAATATAAATGGGAAAAGTATAACTCACGTATTTATTGGAATTTTTATACATTTATTTTAAGTTATGAAACAAAAATTAAAAAACAACAACAACAATAATAATAATAATAATAATATAAACGTAGAATTTTAAGAACCTGAAACAAAAAAAGTATTTTTAAAAATTATACAATATCAAATAAAACAAATATCAAATAATATTAATAAGTCACTATTAAATAGAATGAAAGATAAATCTATTAAAAGATGTCTTGAAATACGAAAAAACACGAAATACCACTTTTCTCCTGTACATACGTGACACACACGTCGAGACGTAAGCAATCCCACTTTCTGACACTACCGAATAGCATTTAAACTTCCCGCTCGGCGCAATTCATAAAAAAATCCTGCGTTCAATCCTTCCATCACGGTAGACGTACAAAATCTATTCAAAGAGGTCTTGAAATGCTATAAAACACACAATTCCACTAAGAAAATAACTTTTCGTGCGAACACTTTCTAATCGCATTAAATAGTGCCAGTAAATAATTTTGTTGTTATGGGAACAACTGAAAGTGACATTACGAGAAGGCTTTTAAAATCTAAAAACATTTCTATATTAATATTTGAGTTCAAACAGCAATGAAATCAGCGTAGAAACAAGTTTAATTCAACAAAAACAAGTGTAGTGAAGTGTAATTTTCAATGTGAAGTGAAGTTGTTTTAAAAGTGTCGTGATGAAGAAGAAATTTTTCGTAAAATATGAAATTGCTCATTTCTTGTATATTTATGCTTTGACCCATCAAAGCTAATCAACCCGAAGATAATTCACTTATTATTTATCTCCACCTCTGAAGTGAACCGTGGCGGGCGATTCACGAGAGTAAGTGATTCACAAAAGGAACCAAATGAACTGTGCCACCCTAAACCCTGGTTCAACCCGTTTTTACAAATTGAAGCACAAATATATCATTTGCTTATATTTGCTTTAATTTTAGATCTAAGACGTGAAGTGAACTTAATCAGAAACTACTTGTACTTACCAAGTTCGAATATCCGTAATTAAAAATAATCAAATTGCTGAAAAATCACAACCAACACAACATAGCAACACGCATAACACACGGAGTATCCAGCCGGAGAGTCTCTTCTTGGGCCTACTCGTGCTTACGTCACAAAATCGTCGCCAGGCTTTGTATTCCAGAGGGCACTGGCTAGCCACATACTCCTGCCAGCTGCCATCTATCGCCGCCCAAAGTACGTTTTTTGGACATTTTATTAATTTTTTGGTTTCTCGGTAGTTGAAAGGAAATATTATTTTAAGAATATTAAAGAACAGTAAAACCTCGTCCTAAATACCATTTTTCTTTGAAAATATGGAGCCATTATTAAGAAAATGGCGTTTAAGCGCTACTGTAAATTCGAAATTTGAAGCTATTTTTCATGGCAAATTTTTGAGTTTTCGAAAAACTTCATAAGATTAATTTGAAGCACTTTAACTCACAAGGACAATAGTGTTTACAAATTGTTCGAAATGTGCATATTAACGGTGTGATGGATTTTTCAAAAAATTATAATTGTGTAATTTAAAAAAGAAAAACAAAATGAACTTTACGTCATATCACAGAGTGTAATTAGCACTATCCGTGCAAAATATTGAAGAAAAAATGTGAAGCCATTTATAAGAAAATGGCGTTTGTGCGTTTCTGAAAATGCGAAAATTTGAGCTCGTTTTCATACGTAGAAAACTATTGATATTTCGTGAAACTTTATTTGACATTATTAAAAGCACATGTACTCATCAATATAATAGTGTAAAATATTGCCACTAATGTTAGTATTAACGACATTAAAGACCGGCCAAAAAATTACATTTTTCTAATTTTTGAAAAAACCAAAGGATAGATCAAACTGATGTTTATGTCATCTCATAGAGTACATTTAGTACGATCCCTACCAAAATAGTAAAGAAAAAAATTGGAGCCGTTTTTGAGAAAATCTTGTTTGTTATTTTTTAAAATAAACAAATTCCAGATAATATTGTGCAAACACTTTTTTTAAATGTACATGAGCTTAATAAAAGAACTCATAATGGAGAACAAATTTTATTTGAAGGAAAAATCTTTATCTTCAATTTTGTAGCTGTAGGAAGACGCCGAAAAAATTAAAAATTTTGCAATATTCGAAAATTCAGTTAAAAGTGAAAATCGCCACCTTTATAGGGGTATTTTATTCTATTCATACAAGAACTTTAAAGAAAAAATTTGGAGGCATTTTTGAGAAAAATTTTGAAAGTGCCCGGGGGGTTTCATGTAAAGTACACCCAAATTTTGAAGAAAGGTTTTCCAATTGCGGCGCCTCGTAAGAAGCTAGATCTTATGTTTTAGGAGCTAGTGGTGTTCAAAGACTGACTGACGGACGGACAGACGCACGGACAGACGCACGGACAGACGCACGGACGGCTGTTTTGAAAAAAAAACTTCAGGGGATCCCAAAACGTGTATTTCCATTGAAATCTCGAAATCGATTTTCCGCAGCATTACATAACTTTCCTTATACTACATATATTACTCCTTATATACGTATGCATACGGGAAAGTACAAAGGAGAAACCATATATGGCTATAGCAAGTTCTTTATTAAATATTAAATTACGTACTTGTAATCGTGATCTCGGTACTTTGAATGCGAGATGGTCAGAAATTTGAAGAATCTCGAAATCTATGCACAAATAAATTGCGTATTAAAAATTCTGAACAATTTAATCTAACGTGTCTAAGTCATTATGTTGGTTAATAACATTTAAAAACACTAGAATGTTAACCCCAGCACAATGCCGGATTTGCTGTAACGGAGAGCTCACGTGCTGGGTGTTCAGTATGAATATATTTTCATTATTAAAATAATGAAACAATGAATTACAGATTACGGAATTTTCGCAATTGTTCATCTTATCCATACTAAATTTTAATATATGTTTCAAAAGTAGATAGTAGTAGTATATCCCATGTTTAATTGTATATTGAACATAAATGATTGTAATTTTCAATGGGCTTTAAGACTTGTAAACTACAACAATATTTTTTGATGACTGTAGCCGTGCTAACATTCTACACATTGTAAATAATAGTTCATAGGTGCAAATAGTTTCATATTAGAACGCCAGCCCCTGATCTGTCCGATACAGCTTATGTGTGGGGACTGCATTGCTAATTGTTTATTAACAAACTAAATTACTTAGATGATCCTTTAAATAAATTAATAAAAGAAGTTTTGCAAAACAAGAAAACATTGCTCGATTGAGGATAGCAAAAAAACATCGATGTTTTAATAAGATCGACTTTTTTAGAAACACCTATGTTTTCACAGTTGAACAAAATTTTGATATAAATACAATTTTCAATATTCCATTTTTTCTTTTCGATTGCTAAATCTTAATAGACACACGGCAATTGTCGTCTGTCACTGCTGTTGATCCCCACACGCTACGAGACAGTTTCCTATTTGGAGCCTTATTTCGGCGTTAAAAATTGTACGCCTCCTTTCCTGGTTACCACTAAATTTTACCACTAACATGGGGTATTATTTGCCTTCCTTAATAAATCCCTTTAAGGGGGAAATTCCTTTAAGAGTATTGTTTTTAGTTACTTGATAGGTTTTCATTTCTTTATTCATTTAACACAATATTTAGCCTAATGTGGCCAATGATATATGAAAGAGAATCTTACAATTGTAAACCAGAAATTGTGTTTTTTTTGACATGTATAAAATTAACAACTATTGAAAAGAGTTTTATAATTATTTTTATGGGTTTATTTTGTAAAAATTCTATCTGTTTTATCATGTTAATTTCATGGATTATCGTTATTTTAATTTCATTGATGTTTTGTGTCGATGTATTCATTGACATTGAAAACCTTTTGGCAAAGTATCGAAACATCGATATTGCCATCGTTATGCTCAATTATATCCTGGATCATGCCATTCTAGAACTTTCTGACACAATGTTATGAGTTTGATCGTCTGAAATTCTCAGAACAGCAAAATCATACTGTCGTTCTACAGAGATAAAGTAGCCTATACTAACAATGTTAATCTCTGAAACCAAGGTATCATCCTACATAAACACAGGAAAGTCTCGATCCTGAGGTCATTTGTGGGACATTTCTGTCGAAGATGGTTTCCTGTGAGTAGTTATTCTCTATAATTTTATATCTTTCAAATGTTTCTCAAATGCTAGCATTTGGGAACAACTGAATAGTACTTTTGGTTCTCAGTACGATTCAATATTTCTCAAACAAATGTTTTACCCAAACAGTTTCAGTTCTCTTGATTTTCTTTTTCTGTACAAAGGCATGTTCTTACATATTATTCGATAATATAATTTCAGTTAACATATTAGTATAAAAACCCTGAGGAAATGTGAAAAATTGTATGAAGGTATTCTTAATAAAGCACAAGTACTTCAATAAATTTAAATTAATGAAAACGAATGTATTTTGTTTTTGGAGAATTTTCTCAACTTCGTGTTATAGATATATGAATAATTTGTGAATTTTCTGGGAAAATGTTAATTTCTTCTTGGCAGAACCAATGTATGACTGGTAAAGAATTTTGTTGAACTTTATTTAACGGCTGAACACGGTAAACTTAAGGAAGTCGCTTGAACTTTAGGCGTTCTTACTTTAAACTTATTAACACTATCTGCATACACGAAAAATTATTTGCCATATGTGTAAGAATTTGTAATTTCTCGCCTACTACTTACGTAGTAAAGAGAAAGTAATGTAACGGCGGCAAAATCCGGCAATTTTTCGACAGAAGCTCGCATTGTGGGACTTTGATACCGATAAAGCGGATAAACCTTGTTCTATAAATGTAAATTAATAATTTAACTTTCATGTATTGTCTTTCCTTTTGGATAATCAAAGCAACAAATTTTCAAAAACTATTTTTTTTATTTTCTCGCACTTACTAATTTAAGAAGACAAAGTATTGCAATCGTGCGCCGGAATACGACGAATTTTCGACATAAAAACTCTTAATGCCGAGCCCTGGTAAGGAAAACGTGGATAAATCCCGTTGCTAAATATAGAAAAAAATCCTCTAACACGTGGTATAGCCAGAATCCATGTTTTGTGCGCCCTTCATACCGAAAAATCGATTGACGGTAAAACGTCTGTCTGTCCGTCCGTCTGACTGTGCACAACGCCAGCGCATAAGCCATAAACCGATTTTCTCCAAAATTGATATTCTCCAGTTGTTCTTGCTGATGTTGCAAGCCTGGGATTTGAAACCTATATTTTAATTTTGGGGGATACTTTACATGAAGCCTCTCGCAAATTTTCAAAATTTTCAAGAAAATTGCTCAAAATTTGTTGTTGAATAGTGCCAAGGACGTTTAAGAGAATGGTGCATGTCTCATTTTCGTTGACATCCCCGATTTTTAGAAAACTAGAATAAAATTAAAATTTCAAAATTGAAGATAGAGATGTTGGTTTCAAAGACTGTTATACAAAATTAGCTCTTTAAAAAAGGTCATGTACAAGTTTTTGAAAAACTTGTAGTTTGTTCCGTAATTTGCTCTTGAAATGTATGAATTTTTTCTCAAAAATCGCTCCAATTTTTTTCTTTAAATTCTCTTCTCTTATGTAATAAGAGGCGATAAAAATATGCTATATGGCATTTTCGGGTATCGCTCGGTTTTCTGAAAATTTAAAAAACATTTTAAAACTACAAAATTGAAGATAGAGATGTTTTCTTCAAATGAAATTTGTTTTGCATATTAAGTTCTTTCATAAAGGTCATGTAAATGATTTTACATGAAAATTTTAGTAGCTTTCGTGCAATATTGCGAGCAATATGTACAATTTTAAAAAATTACAAAAACAAGATTTTCTCAAAAACGACTCCAATTTTTTTCTTTAAACTTTTGGTAGGGATAGTGCTAAATGTACTCTATCAGATTATAAATTCTATGTAGGTCCAGTAATTTTTAGGCAGACACAATATTAATATTTTTTATTAAACAATATTTCCCAACGTTTCGAAAGACATTGGCCTTCTTCTTCAGGGTCTAGTAAATATATATGATAATTCCAGAACAATATTTCATTTGATCATATGTAGAGACTATTTACAAAATATATTTACAAAATACAAAATACGACTTACAAGATAAACTGCATCAATTAATTTTTGTATAAATCTTTAGCTGAATAATTTTTCGTAATGTTTGTTTCACTTATTTATTGTGAAAACAATTGATTATATATTTTTCAGATCCACCTAATATTGTAAATAAATTAATGTAATAAATAAATAAAATAATGTAAATAAAATTCAGCAAATGATCAAAAGTTGGAAAATAAGAAATTTATAGACCAAAAAACTTATAACAATATATATCCAACTACCCCTAATATATCTCGAGCATATGGAATTGTTAAAATACATAAAAACGGTTTTCCTGTTCGTCCAGTCGTCTCTAGTATAGATACCCCAGAATATTTATTTTCAAAGTTTTTCAATTCAATAATTAAGACACATATACCCAAAGATTAACAATTCATAGCTAAAAACTCAAGTAGTTCAAGAACTAAAACAGATTAATATTTCTGCAGATGACGGGTTAATATCTGTTGATATTGTTCAGATGTATCCTAGCATACCTCATGACATTATTTTGCAATCTTTAACAAAAAGTTTAAATCAATCACAGTTGATACTAGACCTACCTAAAGATGAAATAATACTAGCCACAAAATTATTACTTAATAATATGTATCTACAATTTAACAACAAAAGGTTGGTTCATAGGATTATAAAAATTACGAGTCCTATCTTTTTAGATAAAGTATTGGGGAAAATGGTTTTATTATTATTAAGAAACAATTATCCCTTAAAATATATTACACGTTTAATTTGTGCCAAATTAAGAAAAATGGCACACTCCAAACCTATTAGTAACATTTCAGAATATTGGCAATATATTACTTTACCTTATATTCCATTAATTAATTATCAACTTAAACAAAAATTTTTAGAACAGTATAATATTAAAATAAGAAACTCAGTTTTGAATAAAAACACATACATAAAACACAAAAAAGATCCTGTATCCAAATTAGAATTAAAAGAAGTAGTATATTCCTTAAAATGCTTACAATGTATTAGCTGTTATGTAGGACAAACCTCTGGAAAATTGAAAGAACGTGTAAGAGAACATAAGTACAATATTAGGCAAATAGAAGAAAGACAAAATTCTTTAACTAAGCATAGAATAGACAAAGATCATCAATTTGATTTTCTTAACCCCATAATTTTAAATAAAGATTCAAAATACTTATCCAGACTAACTAAAGAAACTCTTTATATTAAATTACAAAAACATACTTTAAATACTATGACAGAGTGGAATACTTTTACGAAACTTTATTGCCCCTTAATGTATTTAAAAAATAACAGCACTGTATCAATTTTGTGTAACACAAAATTCACCTGTTGAAACAGCATTCAATTGTATACTGCAAATTGTTTTCAAAATATTTACATTCAAATTGAAAAAAAGGCTCTGAAAAAAGTTATACATGAAACTGCTAATCATTTTCAAAATATTTACATTATTAGGTGTATCTGAAAAATATATAATCAATTATTTTCACAATAAATAAGTGAAACAAACATTACGAAAAATTATTCAGCTAAAGATTTATACAAAAATTAATTGATGCAGTTTATCTTGTAAGTCGTATTTTGTATTTTGTAAATATATTTTGTAAATAGTCTCTACACATGATCAAATGAAATATTGTTCTGGAATTATTATATGTATTTACTAGACCCTGAAGAAGAAGGCCAATGTCTTTCGAAACGTTGGGAAGGATTGTTTAATAAAAAATATTAATATTGTGTCTGCCTAAAAATTACTGGACCTACATAAAATTTATAATCATTAAAAAGGCAGTCTTTCAAAAATAAAATTGATATTACTCTCTGCAAAGAATACTCTATCAGATGACATAAAAGCTATATTACTCTATAGGTTGTTTTTTTCAAAAATTACAAAAATGTAAATTTTCCACATGTTTCTCACGTCGATAATATTTACATTAGCGGCGATTTTTTCATATTATTATATTTACGAGTACATGTGTTTTAAATAATTCATTTAAAGTTTAAATTAAATTATTAGTACATGGCCTTCATATAAAGTACCCCCAAATTTTAAAGAATCTTTTTCAAAATCTCAAAGCTTCGACTAGAACCAGATCGACCGGGGAATACCCATTTTGAAAGAAATCGTACGTATGGTTTAGGCGCCAGCAGTGTGCACAGACGGACAGACAGACGGACGTTTTCCTTTCAATTGGTTTTTCGGTATCAAGGACCTAGAAAATAGGGTTTCTGGCTACACCATGTGTTAGGGGATATTTATTCTTAATTTAGCAACCGGTTTTATCGACTTTTTCGTTATCACGGCCCGGCAATTAATTTTTTCCGCTGAAAATTGGCCATTTTTCGCGCAGCATTCCATAACTTTCCCTACACTACGTATATCACTCCGTGTATACGTACGTATACGGGAAAGTAAAAAAGGAGAAAGCACTTTTTCCCTATTGCAGTGTATCACAATGTAAAACAGTTAATAAAACGTATTTTAGACTATGTTTTCAAAGCAGTATTTATCACTGTGTAGAGTATTTGAACTGTCAAAAACCGAAGACTAATAATGTTCTGATGCATATTTATCTGTTTCTGTTTCCTATCCCATTCGCACACATTCCAACTTTGCCAGAGACTTCGAAATAGAGGTGGTATTGTTTGACCTCTGCGGGGAAACAGTGCCAACTTTGCTTGCTTTTGAAAAAGTAATAAAATCTTTCAAATTATGGAAGCTGTGACTTTTGGAGAAACATTGTATTTTTGTGAAGGATTAGTGTCCAAATAATTATTGTGAAGATTGATGCAACAAAGTAGAACTTTAAAAGAAAAAAGATGTGGCAATGTTTCCCCCGTTACCTTACCGGTTTCACATCAACTATGGGCCTCGAAAAAAATTGAATGAATGATATGAAAAATAATTAATTTAATTATAATTTACTATTGAAAATGCCAATATGAATTCTCTTTTCTAGCTTGTTTACTTTTTAGTCAATTTGTATTCATGTATTGATACATTTCTTTTTAAGCAACCCGCAAAGCTTAATTGAAAATCGCAACAATGCCGCACCTGTATTTGAGAAGATAATTGTCGAACGTCGACGGTGGCAGTAATAAGATGTTTTATTTGGTCCAGCTGGTGGTGGTGCAACTCCGAGGTCAAGAGCCGTTTGCGACGCCGTTTGCGACGAATTTCGCAGCAGATTTTTATAAATTACTCCTCATAATGCCCGGGGGAATGTTACATACCATTTAATATCATCTGATATTAAATAAGATTTACTGCATATAAAAAGATTTACTGCGTATTAAATAAAAGGAAAATGATGAAATGCTATTGGAACTGTTATCTTACTACGAAACGAGTGAGCAGCCAGAATTTTCGTAATTATTTTCATGACAATAGCATATATTCTAATTACTGTATTGATATTATTAGCCAAGCGAATGCACATAGTTTTGACAACGTTGTGCTGGTAACAGTGAGTTGCTTCTTGTTTGAATTGGACGTTTTCAAATAATAGCTGATGTGTTAGTAGCGCATAAAATGCAATATTTCAATATTACGTAGCTGTTTTCAATAACGCGAGAAAGTACGAGCTGTTGTAGCGTCACTAAGGTGCGTTCGCTGTAACTTCACTCCGCATGTAAACAAACTTTGAGTGTATCCCTCCACTCTGTAGTTCGTGATTGGGTACGCCATTCGCGCCACGACCATACTCAAATGCCCGCACGTGCCACAGCCAGAACTGTCATTGCATATTATTTTCACTAGTACTTCTTTAATACGCCCAAAATACCAGCCAAAATATGCAGATATTTTGCGTTAATATCATAGAATTTACATTTACGAGTATTCTTGTAAGGTAGAAGAAATCTCACCCGAAGCACGAATTTCAATAGAACATGTAGTGACGTTCTTTTAAAATTTGCCAGTCTTGAATCTTCATTAACCACATCAAGAATTTTATTTTATGTTGGAAATTCATTTCTACGAAAAACTGTGCACATGAATACGAATGGCAGATTAACAAATTCATCGCTCTCGCCCTCCACATGTTTTGCTCTACATATCTTCTTACGTGGAGAAGTTACCTTTCCAATAACTTAATGCATTACACAGTTTTCAAACACTTCTGACACCGACACCTGCAATTCAGCAGTCATTTCTTCCACCTGCCACAAAGTCATTGACGGATTTTTAGCAGCTAATTATTCAAACACATCAATACAACCTTCTAACCACTTGAGGGATTTTTCCTGCGAATGTTTCAAACAGGATTATCATGGGAACTGCTTCACTTATTGTGTTCGATGTGGAAACAAAAATCAATGCAATGAGAAAGCACACCTTTCACTAACCAAACAAAAATATAGCAGTCTTTTAGAACTTTCTCATTCGAGAACGGAACTGCTACTGATAAAATTTGGCAGGAGCGGCGCCGTCGTGACGGCCTGGCGAACGAACGTTATCTCAAAGAGGTCCGTTGGCAGCTGAAGGTTGGCAGTTAAGGTCACGCTCGGTGTCTGATTTTACTTCAAAGCAAAGGAGAAAATTATGTCGACTATTTGTGTAGAAAGTCAGGAAATAAATCAATTTTGAAAGGGACCTAACTCCTATAGCGCACGACGTCCTGAAGGGGAGTGTGGTGACCGTCAGCCAATGAGAACAAGTGACGACCACGATCATTTGTTTACGTGCTGAGTAAAGTTAGAGCGAACGGACCTTAGATACATATTCTGAACCGCGACGTTTCGCATAATAGTTTTAGTCATCAGGTGTAATTTAGATGGTGTAGTCAGATGTGATTAACATGTTTTAGTAAGTTCTC
This sequence comes from Acheta domesticus, assembly GCA_031308135.1. Taxonomy (NCBI): domain Eukaryota; kingdom Metazoa; phylum Arthropoda; class Insecta; order Orthoptera; family Gryllidae; genus Acheta; species Acheta domesticus. Next base: position 181,927,110 of record JAHLJT010000631.1, on the reverse strand, counting down.
TCCCATCTACTTGTATATTTTGTGCTTACTATATGTATTTATACTTATACTTGTTTATGGGATAATTTCATCTCATTACTATGAATTGTATATGGAACACTTTGATCCGAAACTATAACATCAAAATTTGTTTTCATTTTCAGACATAAATTCACTTGTTATGAATTTTGTTCACACCTGAGGTTTAACTTTATTAAGCGAAACGTCGTGTTTCAGAATATGTCAAAACTAGCGTACTCGTGCGAGAATTCTCGGTTGCTTTACCCCATCCTCTTCCTTATTGTTCCATTTCTGTAATATATATTTTTCTTCAAGACCCTCTTATTCTCCGTCACTTGTTTTATATGTCACCTTGTATTTGATAATAATGTAATACACCCTAATCAATACAAACTGTTCTGTTCTTATTTAAATTTATTATTGAGCAAAGAGGTACACTAGTGTAATTCAATCGCAAAGAATATCAATTGGTATTTTCAATATAGTTGCAGATTCTACAAGCTCTGGACAGACGGGATAATATCGGGAAGCGTCGAACCAGGAAAAAAGAAATAGAATGGTCAAGAAGATCTCATCCTGTAGATTTCGATGAATGGAACGTTTCTTTGAGTTCTTTGGCCTCAAAACTGTCTTTTTTAAGGCCCTAGAATGCTTCGTTTAGAAGTTATTTAATGATACAGATTCAAAAATCCTGACGTGCGTTGTGGGTTGCATTTTACATAAATATTTTAATGCGTTTTTTAAACAAATCCTTCATATTTTTTAAAGTCAAAGTGCTATTCGCCATGTCTCCGTGAAATTCTCTTTACACCTCGTTCATAAAGACTGGTTGCGTGTGAGAGCCACAAAGGGAAGGTATATTATTGAAATAATACAGGAGCCGATAAAATAATTTTCAAAATTGTTACTTTGATTGTCCAAAAAGAAGAAAAGGATAGGTGAATATTAGATTATTACTATTTTGTGACAATCACCTTACTTATATATATATATATATATATATATATATATATATATATATATATAACTCATTTAAAATGTAAAATTTTGAAAATTTGCTACTCACTTTCTACTGGTCAATAGTCCCTTTACTTATCCCAACCGTAATTTCTATCTGAAAATGAACATTACGTTACCAATTAATTTTTTCATAAAAACATGTCATTTTGTACAGTGATTGGCCAGAAATTATAGTGAGTGGGCACCATGAAGACAGTGATTGGCCACTAAATTATTTCTAACAGAAACAACTAGTAGAACGATATATTCAATTAATTATTATATTACTCATGAAAGCACACAATTTGTAAGATACAGATTTAATATATCTTTAACATTTAAGCGCGGTGAGGGTAAATCCTCTATTTTCAAATCTGAGCATATTCGACTCAATTGTTGTGTCAGATTTGTCTTCTGGGCGTCCGGCACAGGGAGTGTGATTGCACCTTTTAATCGAAATGGATGGAATATTCTTGAATTATATTTGTAGAATACCTCGCTTATAATCTATCCGTTGTCACTTTTTCAAATTTCTCAGCCATCTGGGACTGTTTCAGCAATTTTTTTGTATCCGTTTGTATAGATAGAAAAATCAATGGATTCGCGACAAGTCCACTTGTGCAAAGGAGAACATGACTGTCATATTGTATTTTGAAGATCTTTGTTTTACTGGATAAACGTTCCTACTCCTCTTTTCATCTAAAACCTTCCCTGTAATTGGACGTTTCAAAATTTGACTGTTCTCTGATAATCTTGTAGGATCATTTATTTTCTTATCCAAGTTACTTCTCTAGATGTACGCTATAAATTCTTCAAATCACATTCTGAGGTCTTGTTCGCTGACACATGGACTAGCGGCTTTCACTACTTCTCTTGTCCGTTTAGTGATTATGGGATGTCTTCTTAAAATTGCCTTGACCCAGCCTTCTCATGGACGGTTGTTGTTGAACGAACTGGTCGGGTGTTGTTGAACGGATTGGGCATTTACTTTAGCAAATAAAAATTGCTGAACGCTACTCTGTAGACCTTCCTTCTTCCTTCGAAAACTTTTCCTGGCTAGTTCAAGTATACACCTAGCAAGACTGTCTTCTTCTTTAGACAATACAGTATCAGAACTTAGTGTTGTTTTGTGATCTGGATAGTTAAAACGAAGTTACAAACTTGTTTTCGGAATATTAAATTATTTTTCAGCAGAATGCACAGATGACCCGTTATTTTTAACACATTTGATGACATTTGGTAAGGCTTTTGCATCATACTCCTGCTTCGGCTTCTTTGGTGTTGTAAAAATCTCTTATTTCAGACCCATGCAAGTTATACCTGTGTGCAATACTATTAAACTACAATTAAAAACAATCTGACAACAATCATTAGCAGAGTGGTCAATAACACAATTCACACACTATCGAAGATACAGTCATTGGCCGCCCCCCCCCCCTATGTCACTAACTATGCAAAGCTATGCTTCTCATTTTCGGCTGATATCATAGTCACTCAACATGGTTCGTGTTTTCTGACATATCAAGGTGATTTACTTACCACCGTAATCGACAAACAGCGCTGTTGAATATCAAGTTTCTGAAGAAAATCTTAAGAAATCTTTAGATACAATAAACACGCACCGCACTGTTAACAAACATCTGCCATATATGCAACAGTTGCACTCTTGCAAAGTAAATATTATCTTATAACCAAAAAGCGCCCCTTCACGCCATTTTCAAGCAAAATATTACAACACCGTGACAGAACAAGCGATAATTCAAATTATAGTTGGAGTGGGGTGGCAAATCACTGAACTGTCTACCCTATTTGGAAGAACTTTGTATCTGACTTCGGAATGTATTGATTCTGCAGACCGTGGTAATAAAGTTGGAATATCAAATTGAATTGTGTAAATAAGTATTTAGCTCTACGGTAAGCTTTCTCTCTCCCTCTCTCTCTGGTGTCCATTGGGCCTCTTATAAGACTAAAATCTCATTCTTGTTATGCTTTGAGAGTCGGGCCCAAATTTTCAAACTAATCTACGACGGTGACAAAACGAATGAGTAAACAACAGTCAAGGTTAAAATACGTGGAAGAGTGAAATTTTAATTTGAAAAAAAATAATACAATAATTTTCAAGAAATTATATAGTAATCTAAGTTAAAATGCAGTACAGTATTGTGAAAAAATAGTACAATAGAATACACTATTCCAAAAAGAGCGTACTAAAGAGGTTATCTTCTAAAACAGTACTTTTATTATTAAAAGAGTACGTCTCCTAACCTAATTAACAATGATTTGTATTTTTGAAACTAGAGAGGAAAATTGAGAGATATGTTTTGATGTTTAAAAAATAAATAAAGAATTTCTTTTGGTTTATCATGATGTTCTAATTCCTCGTGTTATCCAAGTATTATTTTTAAGTGAAATGTTAAAATTCTTTTTTAAGAGAAAAGCACATTAAAGTGAAACGGAAGCGTCAAAAAATCCATTATATTTGCCAATTGCTTCAACGGTATTGTAAATCACGTCCCATGATTCCTACAGCAAATATTCAACGAATAATTTTATTTTAATTTTAGTAAACAATCTACGCTTGTGTATTATTTAAAGTGAAGGTGTTCGCGTTCCTTGCAATTGAAATATCTTTTAATTTAACAATGCGTTTCTATTAACCAACAAAATCTTAATAATAAGAAAATGTCGAAGAAAATTCCTTTTTCAAAGGATATAAGATTAATCCAGTTTTATGTAAACGTTTCTCGATTACATCTCGGTTTTATAAACTGCTAAAACCAAGAGAGTTTTTTCGAAAAAAAAATATTTAGAAATTGGCAACTCATTTTCGCAATTTTGTAATGAACTGCTAAAACAAGCACTATTTTCGATGTCGTTATAATTACATACTCAATATATTGACTTCAAAATATTTAGATATAAGATATATTAAGAGATCAATAAATATGCATCAATTTGCAAACAAAAAATTGGAGAATTAGTTCTCATTATTCCACAAATTCTATGATTAATTATTTTGAGTTTTATTGGCAACATTTTTACGACTAAGACTGCCATACATTCACTCAAAATGCATGTTCATCGGAATCCTTTTTGCGTGAACATTGTTTCGGAAAATGACTATCCTCTCACTTTGTTTCTAGGGCACAGTGCGACGAACGGGGAGATCCCAAGCGGCGCTGTCTGGGCAGGGCTGGACAAGAACGGAGACAGGATGTACGTGGCCCGGGCGCGCCACGAGCAGGACCTGCTGCCCGGCAAAGCGGTGCCGAACAAGGGTGGCGTGTTCGTGCCGTACGGCGGCAAGGAGCACTCCAAGTTCATCCTACGAGGTGAGAGCACGAGGTGGCGGCGGGCAGAGGCCCACTCGCAGCGAAGCGCTGACTGCGCGGGTGCGCGTGCGCAGGTGATGGTGGTGGACCGGGGCGCGGTGGCGTGGCAGCAGTGCAGCGGCGGGCGAGTGCCCCCGAAGGCCGTGGAGGCCGGCCACACGAGCGGCGGGGAGACGCTGTACGTGGGCCGCGTCTTGCACGACGGCGCGCTCACGCCCGGCAAGGTGAGCAATGGCCTGGGCCTATCCACAGCAGCACTGCATGTCCTAATATTAGGAGAATTGAAGGGCAATACCAAATCTTCGTTTAGTTACGTCTGTTGTTATTGGTTTCCCTTGCCTGGGAGGAGCCACCTGCAATACTTGTTTTGTTTGTTGACAGGTTCACGGCAGTCACCGCAAGTGTTACATTTCATTCGACGGGAAAGAGCTCGCCTGCGACAAGTATGAAGTTCTCGTTGCTGTTGATTAAGAAAATTACATTGAATGGGTGGTAAATTCATATGTTGTGCTGGTAAATCCCTTCAAAACATTGTTATTCCATGATATCTTCCTCAAATTATACATGTCAAAAGATGAAAAGACATTAGCAAGAAAATAAAAATAAAATTATAAACAGTGTATCAATTTATGTGCAAATTTGTGCTCTATCAAAATTTCTTGTTTAATCCTTATTGAGTAAAGCGAAGTTCTTCAGATAATGTTTATTTATGGTGTTAATAGTAAATATTTTGTAGATGCAAAGTTTTGACTTATCAAATATTATTTGAAGAAATATTTAATGTAATGAATATGAATATGAACGTATATGAATTTAAAGAGGCTTCGTTCCAACACATTTTATTATTCGATTTATCATTAACAGAGCAAAGGAGCTTTGATTTTTAATCGCAATCATTATATATTATCCTGGGAACCATTTATTACAATATGTTTGATTCATTTTACATCAATTTCCGCTAGATTTTAGCTGGCGGTGTAGAGGTGTAAAATTATTATATATGTTAGTGGAGTTGTAGAGACGATAGACTGCACAATGTGCCAATTTTTTGTCCACGAGGAATGAATTAGAACAATTCAGACACCGAAAAATGTATTTCACTCTAAATGCGCAAACAATGCAAACCTACTTGAAATGTAGATCATATCTGTACGTTATCAATATTCTGCAGCCAATGCGGAAACGTGTTGTAACCTGAGAGAGTTGCCAAGCTCTGAGGAAGAAAAATCAAACGCACGTTCTTCAACGAATCGTCAAAAGTAACGTAGCGTTATTTATACCGCAGAAGTGATGGTGAAACGTAACAAGGCATCAAATATTTCACTTTCTTGGAAATGCCGATCGTCAAAACCGATTTGACGAAGGCTGGTGAAATAGATGGAAACACTGAAACTCTCTGCAAACTGAATGACAGCACAATGTGTCAATGTCTTTAAATGTTAGTGTCACAAGCTCCCAAATAGTGGGCTGAGAGTATTTTCTGGCGCGCAACCCAGCGAGAGTTCCCAGCGAAACCCTTGTTCCGCGCATGTCTCGTCCGTGCACATGCTACCTATCACTATACACTATCAATATACAAGGTAGACAACCGTATAGGTGCTCCGTGGTGCTACCTACTACCCACGTTGTACCTATGCATGCGCCAGCGCTTGAAGTCATATGACTAGAGCCAAGAGGATACTTCACAGTCATAAAAAAATACATATGACATTTTGAAGCCAATGAAGCCAATAATTTTAATAATTACATTATTTTTTTAAAGATAGATTTTGAAATATGGCCATGAACAATTTTTCGAATATTTGAGTACTATTTGCGTAAAAGTACGGGCGTACGTGATTTAGTGTGAAAATACGGGCGAGTAATTGCGTGCTGTTTTAGCACCACTAGTTCTAACAAACTTTGATTTTTACATTCTCCATTATCATGAAATAAGTTGAATCACACACTTTATTGAATACAATGACGTTTGTCAATCTGTCCTAAAATGTGATTATAAAAATGAAAATGACGAAAATCACCCGGTTTTTAATTTAAATAACAGATATTTCAAGGCTTTTTCTAGTTCCTGATTTTTTTTCGGTTTTCAAGAATTCTAGGTTTGCAGGGCACCCTTAATTAACAACCACTCTTATTTTTAAATGGTGTATGACATAATTTAAACATTTAAAATTCAGAAATAAATTGTATTGAGAAAGAATTATCTGGTTTAATTATTGGAGATGTGTGATAGGTTCGAAAATGAAAGTGGAGGCCTCCACGGCCGAAACTGACTGCTTGGTTGTTCGGGAGCGCTCGCACAGCGTCCTCGGTACAGATGCGAGCGTTTCGGTCGTTGGACTACGACCTTCCTCAGGGAGAAATGCGCGGAGGTAGGCTGCGCACGGACGATCCATGCTCTGCACATTGACGCATGTTCCGCCTCGTTTTCCCAACCAGCTATCTCCCGCCAACGGGCATCGCCCCAGCCGGGACAATATCGAAGCTCCCGTCCGGTCTCCCGGCATGTGTGGTAGTGTAGTGAATGAATATGTGTCTTTAAACAAGAGATAGGACAAGGACGAGAAAGGAAAGATCATGCGCGGACGGTTTGTTAATGTACTGCTCTGGCATTCGCCTGGTAGTGATCGGAGAAACCACGGAAAACTACTGATCAGAGCAGCTAGCCGCTAGAATTCTCCTCCAGATAGCGACTGAACTCTCTCAAGGTATTTAGGAAGTGTCTTAAATCCTGCTACCGTTTGGACTCAAACGTAGGACCTGCCGGTTAGAGGCACTGCACTGGTATCAGTTGATGTCCTGAGAAATCTCTCCCGGTCTCTTATGTATACGAAAAAGTAACTAGTAGTGCTACAGAATGGCACAGACTTTCCCGTATTAGTTTTCTATTTTCTTGGGTCTTCGCTAGCTATTCGGAATTGCCACATACTCTTTCTTGCCAGCTACCATCTATCACCGCCAAAAGTACATTTTTTTTGTAATTTTCTTAATTTTTCCGGTTTCCTATTGGTAGAACGAAAATATTAATTTTATAATATTAAAGAACACAAAAACCTAGCCGTAAATGGCAATTTTCTTTTAAAAATGATGTGCCGTTTAAGAGAAAATGGCGTTTTAGCGCTACTAAAAATGCGAAATTTGAAGTTTGAATTTGAACGCATTTTCACAGAAAAGTATTGAGTTTTCAAAATACTTTATTTGAAGTTATCTGAAGCACTTACACTCACAAATATAATAATCTTTACAAATTGAGGACAATGCGTATAGTGCGTATTAAAGATGTGAGAGATCTTTTAAAAAATTTACATTTATATAATTTTGGAAAAAACAAAAAAATAACTCAAAATAAACTTTATGTCATATTAAAGAGTGTAATTATCACTATCTGCTACAAAAGTTTCAAGAAACAAATTGCAGCCATATATGAGAAAATAGCGTTTGAGCATTTCTGAAAATGCCGAAATTTGAGCTACTTTTCACAGAAAACGGTAGTGTTTTCGAGAAACTTTACTTGACATTATTTAAAGCACATGTACTCGTAAATATAATAATGTGAAGAAATCGCCGATAATGTAAATATTAACGACGTGAGAGACAAGTAAAAACAATTTACATTTTTGTAATTTTTGAAAAAAACAACCTATAGAGTAATATGGCTTTTATGTCATCTGATAGAGTACATTTAGCACTATCCCTACCAAAAGTTTAAAGAAAAATTTGGAGCCGTTTTTAAGAATATCTTGTTTTTGTAATTTATAAATGTTGGACATATTGCACGCAATATTGCACGAAAACTACTAACATTTTGAAAAACATTTACCTGACCTTTATGAAAGAACTCAATATGCAGAACGAATTTTATTTGAAGAAAAAATCTCTGTCTTCAATTTTGTAGCTGGAGAAAGACGCCGAAAAAAAGTCAAACTTTCGCAATTTTCGAAAATTCAGAGTTATCCGTGAAAATGGGACTATGCCATGTTAATAAGTGTATTTTACTCTATTCATACAAGAAATTTAAAGAAAAAATTTGGAGCTGTATTTGAGAAAATTTTGAAAATCCCCGGGGGGCTTCATATTGTAACGTAGTGGTTATGATGAGTTGCAATGGTTATGATGTTCTGCCTAGCAACAGGAGTTGTTGCTAAAAAAAAATAATAAATGGTCAGAAGGCTTTGAGAGGTCGAAGTGAAATGACCTGAAAAGATTCTCGTGTCCACAAGGAAGTTCTTGAAATATTTCTATCAGTGCAAATGGTGTTAGAAGTTTGCAGATTTTGATAATAATAAATCAAATTGTTGTTTTTGATAAAAAGCAATTATTCCATAAGAGTCGGCTGGTGCACGACTAACTTGACGTCGCTGACGATTGCGACGGAGCTCATCTAACTTGGCGTCGTTGACGATTGCGACGCTACAATATAAAGTACCCCCAAATTTTGAAGAATCTTTTTCAAAATATCAAAGCTTTGACTAGAATCAGATCGACCGCGGAATATTCATTTTGGAAGAAATCGTACGTATGGTTTAGGCGCTAGCAGTGTTCACAGACGGACGGACAGACGGACGGACAGACGGACGGACAGACAGACGTACAGACAGACGGACGTTTTCCTTTCAATTGGGTTTTCGGTGTCAAGGACCTAGAAAACAGGGTTTCTGGCTACACCACGTGTTAGGGGATTTTTTTTCTTAATTTAGCAACTGGTTTTATCCACTTATTCGTTTTCACGGCCCGGCAATTAACTTTTTTTCCGCCGAAAATTGGCCATTTTTTTCGCGCAGCATTACATAACTTTCCCTATACTACGTATATCACTCCGTGTATACGTATTACTCGTTCACATTACATTTGCAGACGGCAGAATTAGGAACTAATGTTATTTTGAAAGCGAATGCTTGAACACACAACCGAGAATATACGAATGATCCCGATGTCAATCAGCATCTGACCAATCAGCTATTTCCAAAGGCAGCACAAGCGCTACGGACACAGCTGACGAATTATGCCTTTCTAATAGCTTTCTGGAGTCGCGCCCATAAATGATTAAGATAATATACAATAAAATAGATCTCACCAAACGCTATTCACAACATTCACGCACAATGTTTTTATTTCTTCTTTGCACTTATCTACTGCTTAATGGTTATATTCTTCCCCGCCTGGGTTCTGTGTGCTGTTCACCGCCATCTACATCATATTAAACGGTCAGTGTCTACTGCAGACGCGTGTTTCTCATTCAGTCGGCGGTGACCTCATGTAAACAGATCGCAGCGCTCCGTCTGCAAATGTAAAGTGAACGTATACGGGAAAGTAAAAATGGAGGCTTTCCTGAAAAACATTAAGAAAATATACACGCCAAATTATTTTTAAGGTGTATTCGCATAAAATACGTTGGCAATAATATTATGCGTTGGACAGACACTAGGGTGATTTATGTTAAGACGAGGGTAGAAGACCCGAGCCTCGTCGTCAATTGGAACTGCTAGCGAAGCGTCACTTTTCACGGGGTAGTGCGTCGGCCGCGCCGCGAGTTCTCATTCTCGGAAACGTCAGCGCGCGTGAACGAATCGTATCACAAACTGCATTTCTACCACGTTGTAAGATATATAGTGTCAACTAGCCGCCTCTGGGGCAGATTTTCTGAAGCCAGTTTTAGGTTAGTTCCTGGATTCTTCGTACGGTGCACACGATCGGTTTGGGTCGCGGTGTAAGATATACATCTTAAGATGACAACTTAAACATTGACTGTTACATATTACACGACCAATCACAGCTTTGCCCAAATGAGACCCAAAGATCGCAGCACTCATATGCGAGAACTGTGAGAACTAGCCTCACATAAGCTTCGGTTTGGGTCACAGTGTAAGATATACATCTTAAGATGATATCTTAAACTGTGGCTATTACACAATTTTACAAAACATTTCCTACCCATTTTCTTAACTGTTTGCTCTAGACTTAACCAATTCCACCGCGAAGCGACAAATCACTGACTTGAAATTAGAAATCAACTGGCCACAGAGCTATCGAATGGATCACGACCAATCACGACTTTGCCCAAATGAGACCCAAAGATCGCAGTGCTTACATGCGAGAACTGTGAGAATTAGCCTCTCATAAACTTCAGTTTTAGACTGAGAAGGAACACACCTGTATTTCTTACACCGTGATTTATACCATGTATATTTACATACATACAGTGGCCCGCTTAAGTATTCGACCGATCTTCTCCTGTGCGCAGAATGCGTGATAAAATGCACAAAAATCGTTATAGAAAAGAAAAACAGCATTTTATTACATAATCATGTGGTACAAAATCATCCATACAATCATGATCTTAAAAACAAAATATCTCAATGTGAAATACATGGATTTATTTCAGTACAAAGAAATGTGGTACCAGAAAAGTATTCGGTCACATAAAGAAAATCAAAAATAAATATTACAAACAGTAGCCTAATATCTAGTTTCTCGTCCTTTGGCTTCAATAACACTATGCAAGCGTCTGGGGATTGAATCCAGCAACGTTTTTATTTCACATGGCTCAATTTTTTCTCACTCACTTGTTAGAACTGTTTCAAATGTTCTTCACTTCTTATTGTGTATTGTCGTATTCTGTTTTCCAGTTTTTGCCACACATTTTCAATTACATTAAGGTCTGGACTTTGTGCAGGTGTCTGGATAACTTTGGAAAGTTGTAGAGGACCCATAATCTGTTTTGAAGTGCTGTATGCTTCGGATCATTATCTTGGTAGAGTTTAAAGGAGTCAAGGATGCCCATATTAGCAGCACTTGTTCGTAGATTACGCTTTAGAATTTGCAGATATTTGTCTCTGTCCATGTTACCTTCCACAAACTCCAATTTGCCTACTCCTTTTGCTGATACACACCCCCACACCCTCACTGAACCACCTGCATTCTTCACAGATGGACTGATATTTTTTTCAAGAAGCTCTTCATTAGTCTTTCTCCATACAATGACCCTGCCATCTGATCCAAATAGGTTAAACTTACTTTCATCTGTAAAAATAATGTCTTGCCAGTACTCAGAACCTTTCCGCAAATACTCTTGGGCAAATTCAAAGCGTCTGCGTTTATTCTTCTTACTGATGAAGGATTTCCTCCTAGCTATTCGGCCGTGGTAACCACTCCTATGGAGTTCGTCCTGTGGGGTTCGTCTTACTGTTTCTTCACTTACAGTTTTCCCTGAAAACTTTCATACTTCAGCGATTAGTTTGGGAGCACTAATCCGCGGATTCTTTTTCACAATCCTTACCATAGCACGCTCGTCCCGTACGCCGAGCAGTTTAGGACGGCCTGTCCGCCGCTTATTGCAAATTATTTTCTCCCTTTGCCATCGGTAAACCACTGACTTGACAGTGGACACAGACTTTTTGACTTTCTGGGCAATTTCACGGAATGAATCACCATTGGAACGATGCCCTAGTTTTAGCAACCTCATGTCTTCTGACAACTCTTTACGTTTACGTCCCATAGTGGTATAAGGTGTTAGTTCAATCTTGGAACACGTCAGACCAACAACTGTGCCTTATCAGCAGGAAATTGTGAAGTATTGTTTTGGAAATGGTGGGGGGAAAATATTTTCATTGGTTCTTGGTTGACTGGTCGAATACTTTTGCAAGAGCAGATATTTTACACTGATGAAAGTTAAATGTGCTAAATGTTGAAACATAGTAGTTTTACAATATTGTATTCTACCTACACAGATGTGATAAAATACAAAGTATTACTGTTCTACTATAATTATGTGTACGTTTACAAACACTTCTCTTCATACACGGAGACTGGTCGAATACTTATGCAAGACACTGTAGATACAGGTGTGAATTTATTGCTCTATTTCTTGAAATGGTTGTTTTGAGAATAAAATTCCTCTTTCATTTTTTCCAACTCCTCTTGATTTATAGATATGATTCTCTTACACGTCAATGGTAATCATTGCGCATACTTTGAATGCACTAAAAACACTGTATCTGAATGTATCTACGTTCACACTTTCAAAAATATTCACCGCTACTCTGCGCTTGGATGTGTTCAACAGCCTGCACTTCAAAAGGCACCTCAATTGTGAAATCCTGTAAATCATCCCACCGGCACTGCGGCGCTATAACAGTAAAGTTCAGCGTCCAACGGAAGAACTCATCGGCTTCGAATATCTGCGCTTGGAATAGTGTCAGCTTTTGCATTTCACCTTGATGCAACGCTCTGGAAATAACATGCTCATTGCACAAGAACACTGTTCTATTCCAGGTTTACGAAAGTATCACTTGTGGCGTATGCCTTCGCTAGTCCAAGGCTGTTTGCACTTTTGGATTTACGTTTAAATTTATTGACGAAAATGACCTGAAACGACCTGAAATTTGATATCTTATCCCCCACTTGGCAATTCTCTATCGACCCACTGGCAAAAGAGATATCGGAAGACCTAAGAAAAGGTGGCAGTGATAGTGATGATAATGATAATAATGAAAAAGGAAGGAGAAGAATAAATATTGTGAAGACGGAACAGGCACGTGTGCCTACTCCATAAAGTGAAGAAGAAAATAAATATCTTAATATTGATGAATTTATTAATGCTTACGTTTGGTAAAGACAAATTTCAGAACATACATTTAATCGTTCATTCTGTCTTCCCCCATAGAATTTCATAAAAATGATTTTATCAACTCCAAAGATGAAAAACATCTTTCAGTTTCACTTGGCGTGGGCAAGATCACTAGATGCTTCAGTACTTTCGTTATTTTTTAAAGCAGTACGAAATTTTAAAAAATGAAGTGTTTTTAAACAGCTACACCCAGATAGACGTCTGTTTTGTGATAATTCCGGTCTTGAGTAGAAAATTTTTAATCCAGTTCTCAGTGCAACTTTTTCGACCATGTGAAAAGCGTCACAAAAATTGTCAATGTCTTCAATAGGCAGTCTTTTCCTGTAATTCTCCTATTTTCAGCCTGGAACAATTTTACTCCCGATAAATGATATTGGAATTTAAAACGTTCTTTTACTTCAGCTACAACAGTCACAGAACTTTCTCGCAGCAGTTTCCACTTACTCGTTTTGAAGCTGGCCCTTTTTGTGTCTCTTCTAAAAAAGATGGCAATGCGTTTCTTGTATTCATTATTGCATTCTCAAAACAATATATTGCTTGTTGAATTTTCACAAAATCAGTTTCAATTTTTTGTAGCTCAGCATACAAGATGTCTACATTAGGCAAAACATCGTTAATGAAATTCAACCAGAATTGAAAAGTATCATCGAACCGACACTCAACAAATCCTGCTGTTAAGTACATAGTTTCTGAGTTGTAGGTTTTTCCCGTCCCAGATCGAATATTCTGAAAAATAATTTGTACTAATCTTGAACGAGAAGTCCACCTTGTATCGCACGGACTTGGTATTCTCACACTGCATGCTTTTTCTCATGCGCCTGTTCTATCAGGTGAGTTTGAAAAAAATGCTGAAATCGCTCTCAGGTTGGCAAAAAGTAGTTTTAAAACTGGAAATGTTAGCTGAAACTTTTTCCAAGAGTTTGTTGAGTTGATGTGCAAAGTGTACATGTAATGTGCATTCTTTTAGACATGTCGAAGCAAAACATTGACGCCTTCTAAATGCCCTCTGAATACTGAAGTCCCATGATAAGTTTGTGCTATTAATTTTTCGGGACAATCTTATAAGAGTGGTAGAAGTTCATTCAAAATGCATTCTGACAAGCCTTGAGAAATATGGATTTCTGTATTGAAAAATCCCCAATATTGCTCGTATATTGTTCCCTTCAACTCGTATCGAAATACTATCAGTCTGGATGCAATTAGAGACATCAGTAGTATCGTCAGCCATGCAGGTTAGGAAAGATGATTGTCTTATTTGGTCTAAAAACTTGAAGCATCCACGCTAAACTCCCTAAACTAACTTGAACTCCCTAAAAACTTGAAGCATACACGCTAAAAGTTAGTTTTGTATTATCTTAGTGTTAGAAGTGCCTTTAAATACTTTTGCATTGTCAAAGTGGCTACGCAACAAAGGATCAAGATTTTTACTGTATTCAATAATTTCCAAAAATACACCTTTGTTATCTAAATTAGTTGATTCATCATGACCTCTAAGTAGCAGGTTGCTCGCTCCACATAATTTCAATATATCTATTATTTTGGAAACATTATTCCGATTTTTTGTCACTAAATCATTGTGAAGACGAACAGATTCTTTATACGCACTGCTCAGACTTTCAGATATGTTACATTTTCCTAGAAACTGAAAACTGACATTGTCTTCAGTTTTCTTGATTGTTCACGTTTTCTTATTTTCTCCTGAAGATGTTTTAGATTGCACACCCCTTCCTTTGTCCAACTATCATCACTTCCAAAAAACCAGCATACGAAACAAAACAGATGTTCTCGTCGCAGCCACACAACCAGGAACATACGTCATACAACGAAACATCATTTGTCATACAACGAAAAATCAAATTTTCGAGTAAATTCTTCACGGCTCTTGCAAGCCGATTCTTTTTTGTTGAATGTCTAATTTAGATGCTGGGCGACCATTCTCTTTTAATTTAATTTTCTCTGGTAAGCACAATCAGCTAAACACGAGTTATTTTTTAATTCGCGGACAGGAACACTCATTTCGAAGTATTCAGACGCACGTGGGAAGGACGACGCAACACCGCGCGAGCGAAAGTCTCAGCTCGGGCTCTGAGCCCCAGTCCCGCAGCGTTTAACAAGGAAGTGCAGTGGAGAGGGGAAAGCGTGGGTCTTGGCAACCCAGGTTGTTGCAGGGTTCTCACAGCAGCGCCCAAGCCGGTCGACTGGAGGCGCCAACGTATGTTTAACGCAGGTAAGCACGTTGCAAAAGCAGAAATGTTATGTTCGCGAATATTTGAGTACCCATCAATAAATACTTAAATACTAAATATTTGAGTACCGATCACTACTTACTAAGATTTAAATAATCATATATTAATGAAAAAGACACGAGGGGCTACGCCCGTGAGTCCATAGGCACGAACCGCCTCTGAACGTCAGTCAAGCGACTGCAAGCGGACTGCAAGAGGAAGATGTGAATGAATTTTTTGAGGAAGACCCAGGAAACATGGTGGAAGACATTATTCTGGCTCATCACAATGAGAGAAATGATCATTTCCGTACAAGATTTATTAGAAATGATTTTTAATTTTGCTTCTCTAGTGCTGCTATTTCCAATTTAAAAAATTCTGCAGCAAAAGGATTTCTTTATTTAATTCGAAAAGTTCTTCCCTCTGAGTTCTCCTCAATCTTTCCCTTTCTTTGCTCCCCATTTGCAACGTATGTTGCTTCTAGCACGTGCCCACGACCACATCTTAAAATACACTGCACGAATACTCCGTGCATTTAAAATGTTTGCAGCGGTCAAAGAACGTCCACATTCACCACAGAAAATTATTGAATTCGGAGAAAATTTCATTTTGCGCATGCGCTCTACACATTGCAATATTCGCTGCAGTGGCGTAGCGTGACTCACACGTTTGGGGATGCTCAACAATAACACACAGAATGTCACTATCAACTACTTCATCTAACAGGCGAACGCAACACAAGGCAGATACACTGGGACTACTTCCACAATCTCGATTGCTTACGACGGTGTAGGGCCTACACCGTCGTAAGCAATCGAGATTGTGGAAGTAGTCCCAGTATATCTGCCTTGTGTTGCGTTCGCCTACACTGTAGGCGCTTCCCACTAAATCCTCACAGCAGTCAGGGCTGCCGATGTCTTGAAAGTAAATTATACAATGGCTCAGCTTTAATTCTTATACGCGAATGGCAATAAGATCATTTGTTAATTTATACATTGCAGACTTAAATAATATGTAATCTATTTAAGAGATAATACAATTTCTTGGATATTAATTAAGAAATAGTAGTCAGGCACTATTTCTACAGTTTGTACCCATGACCAAGTGGGGACTCCCGAGTGAGAGAGAGAGAAAGATAATTTACTGAACGCCTGAAGTGTGCTGCGCTCTCGTCCACAAACGAGCTTCTTTCCGCAGTAGACGCTAGCGTAAAGCAGTCGGGTTTCTCTGGGCCAGGGGTGAAGAGGGGAGAGGGGAACCTCGCCATCTGCGCATGCGTCATTGCTCGTCGCAATCTGGCGGCAGACGCTGAAGTATTTTAGCTTCCAACCAATCAGAGGCCAGCTTCAACAGCCCGCCGAATTCAATCATAGGAAATCAATTTAAAATTAATACAAAACGTGTTTCGCTCAACAGACCACTTGTAAGATTATCAATACAGTATTTAAGGTTCTTATATACGGGGATGCTCAGCATCTCAGCGTCCCCTGACGCTACGCCACTGATTCGCTGTACTCCGTAAGTTCGCGAGACAAACGTAGTCCGACGGGTAAGAGCGTCTACGAATACGGCCGAGACTAACGTGGTCTGGTCTGTCGGTAGTATGTATTTACTTAGTACCGACTATCATCGGACCAAAGCGATGTCTATGAATACGGCCCATTATTTATAAGGACTGGTTGCCTGCAACAGCCGCAAAAGGTATGTTTACTCAGTGGCGTAAGTTCGTAAGTATGTGCACTAAGTGCACTAGGTGCACTTTACATGTTTTGGAAGCACTACCGTTAAAATACTCCCGTTTCATTGTTTTAACCCATCTTTCTTGTAGTAATCGTGATGAGTACACTAGAAGAAAGTGGTCAGTACTCGCGTCAAAAACTCTAAAATCACTTGTAACTGAGACTCAGGGTACCATCTTTTGATTTACTAAGTAGTCTATAATCGTTCTTAAGCCTCTGGCAGCCCATGCGTATTTATGGATGTCTTTCTTTAGGAAGAAACTGTTCGTTATTCTTAACTTATTGAAGGTTAGAAAGAGATGTGAGTTCTCCTCCATTTTCATTTTCTGTCTGTTCGCCTTCAATTCCGTTAAGATTCTTTATTGGTTTGCGGCCAATTCTGGCATTGAAGTCACCGCTTAAAACTAAGTAATCATTCGGGTTTGTTTTGTTAATAACCTTCTGTAGTTCTCTGTAAAATTTGTTAGTTTCTGTTTTTCTTCCTTCTTCTGGTGCATACACTCCAATAATAGTTACAAATCCCAATTTTATTTCAATTCTGATGGAAAGGATTCTTTCTGTGTAACTGTGTATATTTTTCCTCTATTTATTGTCTATGATAATGGCAATTCCTGCCGCCGCTCTTTTGCTCTGTTCTACTCCGTGATATATAAGTAAATGGTCATCTATTTCCTCGAATCTCTTAATTTCTTTTTTGTTTCTGTTATAGCCATGTTGTTTGCTTTTTTTTCATTTCCTCCAGAAGTTCAGCTTCTTTGTTGTTAAGGCCTTTAACATTCCATGTTCCTATTAAGAGTTGTACCATTTTTTTTGCCAAGTTTGTCATCATGTCGGTCGGGCTTATTCCAACTTTTTCAGTAAGTTAATATTTGCCCCGGCTGCGTTACCGACGCTGCGCAGGGTTAGCACGGTGGTTGGGGCTGCCACCTTGCTGCCTCAGGCCTGCAGGATTTCTTTAGGGTTTTCTCCCCTAGAAGAATTGGCTATGCCTGAAGAGCTCCTTTCACCCATTGTTTTCTGTTGGGGTTTTCCTTCCCTTAGCCCAGGGTTCCCGTTTTAAGGCGCCGGAGACTCGCCCTTCTCTCATTAGCTACTCTCCGAGTTTTACCTCAGAGAGCACCCTGGGGCCACCACAAGAGAGAGAGACTGGGCTGACCATACTCCGCTCTTGACCGCTGTTCTCTAAGCTCTTCTGTCGGAGTACCCCATTACAGGGGGGCATCTCTGGCATTTAGTAGTGTAGGCCTGTGGTGATATTAATTATAATATTAATTTGACGGAGATCGTTGTTTCTAACAGTGTATGTGAAGTCAATTTATCTCAGCTGTATATACCGGTATGCTTATAATCTCTTACATTCGTAGGTTAGACCAGAAGTGAAAGTCAAGTTACTGAAAGAAGATGCAGTTTCTTCTGTTTGATTTTCCTGTTCATCTCCGGGAAAAAATCTGAGGCGACCTTTATTGCGACTGGAACCTTCTAATGTCATTGAAAGAAATCTGAGAACAAGTTTTATAATTTTTTTTATATTAGCTTCATTCCAATGAGGAATTTGGCTTCGATGATACCAATTATTGAATTGTTTGATCACATTAATAATGAGTTTGTATGAATTACAGGGCAAAGATTCTGATATGGATGTTGATTCTCAGTCCATCGGAATCAGTTTTCAGAATTGTACAGTGTGCTGAGAAATACTTTCGCTTGATTGAAAGGGTTTCAAGTTTTCAGTCTCCAAAAATGTATGGAACATTCATAAATTGTGTACACGTTTATTATTTTAAACTTCAATAATTATTTCTGTGGACACTCAATTAATTCTGCCATTGATTGTGAAGATTTGCACAAAATAAAATTGCTGAGAGAAATATGTAGATCACCCTACGATTAATAACAATGTCAAGAAATGTGACAATAAATTAACATGGAATGAAAAGCTCAGTAAGACAGAAATTGAATAAACTTGTAACATTTTTGAATTTGCGATGTTATTAAATAATATGAACTATTATTTTTTACTGCCATTTATGGATAATGCTGTTCCCAATTACCCCTTATATTTTCAATTTTGGGTACGAAATATAATTTATTTCCATGAGAAGGTACAAAACTAGAAAGCAAAGATAAATTTGATTGAGATTTAGGAAGTTATTTTAATGTTTCAGTTTCTTCATATATTATTTTGGTATTTTTTATTTATTTGGTCAAAAAAACAGTAAAAACTGTATATGACGTGTGGGGAAAGAGATTATCTGCGCACATTTTCTTGAGGCCCGGAATTTTAAAAAAACAAAAAAATACCAGCAGCAACATTTGAAAAACTAGAAACAAGAATTTAGAAAATACTTATTATTTCAGAAAAATAAAAATTTGAAAAATGTTTGTTCCCAAATTATAGAAAATCAATTTCAACAGTAAATGAACTGCTGATCTGATTCTTCTCCATTGCTAACAAAATAGTAATGAACATCAGTTCTACTCCTACCATTACAAGCAAAAGGAGTGCTCAACAAAACGTGCGCACAGTGAAGCTACATTTACGTCCAGAAGCAAAACAATCCATCTCAGCATTTGCTCAATGGATCAGGGAAACTGAAGGATGCTTCAGAGGTTCAAATTGGAAGATACCCCGTTTTGTCAATATATATATATATATATATATATATATATATATATATTCCCAGACATCTTGGTGACGATTAATCGTTGAGGATCGAAATGTGGGCACTGAAAAAACACGGCGTCCTCGACAGCAGGTTCGGACTATTGACAAAACGGGGTATCTTCCAATTTGAACCTCTGAAGCATCCTTGACCCTTCAGAAGCTGCGTGAGATATTTATCACACAGCTTCCTATTCACCCACGATTCAACGGTAGGTGGTCCCACAGAGCACCAAAGCCTTATTTTGTCTATGGGTGGTCCAAACTGCTATTCCATAGAGCAGAATAGATTTGACAACCGAAGCAAATGGCTTTCTCTTTTCACGACTAGGCCTTCGAAGGTCGGGATTAAGGCACACAACAGACTGCACCGAGGAATGTTTCCAGAAATGTGCGACGAGAAATGTGGAAAATCGAAACAAGGGGCACTTATGGACAGTGGCGTAGCCTGAGTTTTGGCTTAGGGTATGTAACTCGAGAAATGGGAAAATAATTTAAAACTTTAATTATAATTTAAATATTTCTCATTCACAAATACTATTTCTATCACTTTGATCAATTAGAGCACACACATAATTTGCATATTTACAACAAAAACTGATCAAGTAAAAGTAATAATGGCTCACGTACTTCATGTAGTTTACTGGTTGAAAGAAAAAATTGGCTTATGTTCACGACCTAGCGTAAGATAAATGTGTGTCCTCATACTTCAATAATAAGAGCACTATTAAACCCAATGATTTTCAAAATTGTCCACTTCATATCATTTTGAACCCAATAGAATTGGCATAATTTATAAAATGGAAAACAATAATCTACAATAAAAATATAATAGGAAAGAGAAAATCAATCAATTTACAGACACGTAATGAAAAACAATTGACAGTTGTCCTTTTTGCTGCTTACATCAAGGGTTTCATCCAGTATGGCGGAGACAAACGAGGCTTTAGTAATTTTATTTTTAATTTCATGGGACATTACCGTGCTTACACTTGAAATCCAATGAATCTGAATATCTTGGTGAGATTGCACGAAACACTGGAATTTTCATATCATCCTTGTCAGTTTTATCATATTTCATTATTTCACTTATATATTATATGAAATTTTCTCTACTTGATGATCCCTTATATTCATTATGGCTAGAAAATACAAGCCCTTGTCTTCCAAAAAAGCAAACAACTCGAATGAAGCGTGACAGAATTTCCCTATTTTCCCTTATATGACCGTTGTAAATAAAATTCTATCCTCTCATTTTTTATCTACATTTTTAACTGATTCTCACGTGCTATAATTTGTCCACGGCACAAAAATACGACTCCATAATTATGTAGGCACTTTGGATCGCGTGGTGCTCGCCATTCCAGAGCACAGATGTGGATTGCACTGTCACATACCCTTGTGCATTCAACCAGCACAATCCCTAACCTAAATTGGCTACAAATATATAGTTGCTAAATACATTAAATTTAGGTAATAAAACTTAAATAAAGCGACAATGTTCATTAATTAACCTCGTTCTCTTACAAACACCGAAGAGAACAATGAAGTTTCGTAAAGTTTCGCTTTTTCGTAGGCACCACGGTAGGCAACCCGGATGTAATGGGTCACGGTACATCTGATTCACAGCACAGGCTAGGCCGTTAAAATGGTGTAAGAGATATAGGTGTGTTCACTCCCAGTCCAAAACTGAAGCTAATGTGAGGCTAGTTCTCACAGCTCTCGCTATATAAGCGCTGCGAACGACTTGGGCATTTTTGTTGGGACATGATGGCTTCTATTGATAGCACGATGAACAGTAGACTTGACTGATCTCTTCGTAGTAAAAACTTTATTCTGGAGTATGAAGTAAATTTAGAAGTTTCGAAAGTGAGTCGAAAATCAATATATAAATGAAATAGGTTGAAGTTTTCCCCAGAAAAGGAGAAAATTTAATGACAATGATTATATTGCAGTCAAGAATTTCAACAATGAAAATGTTAAGCGAAATATGGTAAGTACATATACTAATTATTCACCTTACACTTATCAGTTAATTATCAAATAGATTCACAAGCATTGTAAAATCATACACAATCAATACTGTAATATAATCAACCAATAGTGTAGTTAGTATTTATACAACAATTTGGAAAAAATCCAAGAGTTAAATTGTGCAATCAAATAATATGTAAGTTAACATTTTGCTCTAAATTAGTGCAAAGTTTGTAGAATTTGCATGCCAAAAAAACTAAAAATGAAAGATACTCCAAACAGATTTTTTATGTGATGTTTCTAGGAATGTTTAAAATGGTAAACATGCATTTGATATGCGTTTTCAATAGTAATAAAAAATAAGGTTACTTGTAGACGATATGATTTACAGACCAGACCTGAAGATAGAATTTCTTATAATCAAAATGGTAATTTTTAAGATTAATTAATGTAAGAATTTATTCGTTTCATTTATTCATTCGTTTCGAACATATCATTTTTCATTCTTATTTAATTTTGTTGAACTTTTAGTGGATATCTTGGGCAAAGACACATATACTGCCATTGAAACATCATGCTTGTTCACCAAACATATCTGACGACTGTAATCCTCATACTGAACATTATTGATATAGTGAATGTGTATGTTGTTTATTGTCTACTATTTTTTAATTACAATTAATTATTGATTTTTTCTGATTATATGAAATTACAAACTTCATGAAATGTTATTTACCACCTAACAATTAAAAGTACATTTTTAAAATTTTTCATTTTCAGAAGGTGATTATGAAAAAAATGTTGATGGAAGCAACTGTAATTCTTGAAGAAGATTCATTGAATGTATCCAAAGGGTGTCAGACAAACTTATTGATATTTGAAAAAATATTTGAGAATAAACAAATGGTTAGTCTTCTTCAAAGCTCGTAGGACATGATTGTGAAATGCGAACCAGAGAATGTGTATTTTTTGCGCATATTTTGTTGCCAAGACGTGATTATAAAAAGGCAACTGATGTTATCTAAATATAGACATGAGGTTCTGCATATAAAGTAGTAAAAACATGGTTTATTCATGGTGGTGATATTCTGTGCAGTGATTCTAAAAAGGATGAAGACAGAAATTAATTTTATGTTTTTGAAGACATCTAAATGGAAGTGAAATAAAGTGGTTGTTAGGTTTTCATATAAGTTAATAGTGAGAATACAATTCAGATAACTGAAAACCGTATAAACCGTTTCGGGAATAGTATGGAAACTCTTTCACAGTAAAATGTAGGTTTGTGGGAAAATGCAAGTAAATTTCAGGTGAAAGAAATGTTAAAACTAAAACAACAATTTGTTACAATCATAGAACAAATTGGATCATGAGTCTGGCATAAAAAATAATTTTAAACATTTAAAATTATTGCCATCCCATGTTTATCAACACCCAGAACCCTAATGTTATCAATTGAAACACAACATGGCCCACTTCTATTCACCACCATAGCACTACAAATAGACAATAACACAATCATTACTCATAATACTCTGTGTGAGAAAAGCCCTACATAAGCAAAAATTAACATATTCTACCTGTCACCAGATGTTATTAAAAGTTACAAGAATAACATAAGGCTTTTTTAAAAAGTAGATTATTGTTTCAATGTAGATATATGTTTCAATGGCAGTATCTGTGTCTTTGCCCAAGATATC
Organism: Acheta domesticus; assembly: GCA_031308135.1. Taxonomy (NCBI): domain Eukaryota; kingdom Metazoa; phylum Arthropoda; class Insecta; order Orthoptera; family Gryllidae; genus Acheta; species Acheta domesticus. The sequence goes on along the minus strand of JAHLJT010000631.1, from coordinate 181,903,856 downwards.
CACTAAAAGTTCAACAAAATTAAACAAGAATGAAAAATAATATGATAAACGAATAAGTTCTTACATTAATTAACCTTAAAAATTACCATTTTAATTATAATAAATTCTATCTTCAGGTCTGGTCTGTAAATTATATCCTCTGCAAGTAACCTTATTTATTTTTTAAATACTATTGAAAACGCATATCAAATGCATGTTTACTATTTCAAACATTCCTAGAAACATCACATAAAAATCTGTTTGGATTATCTTTCATTTTTTGTTTTTTTGGCATGCAAATTCTACAAATTTTGCACTAATTTAGAGCAAAATGTTAACTTACATATTATTTGATTGCACAATTCAACTCCTGGATTTTTTCCGAATTGTTGTGTAAATACTAACTACACTATTGGTTGATTATATCACAGTATTGATTGTGTATGATTTTACAATGCTTGTGTATCAATTTGATAATTAACTTATAGTCTAAGGTAAATAAGTAGTATATGTACTTACCACATTTCGCTTAACATTGTCATTGTTGAAATTCTTGACGCAATATCATCATTGTCATTTAATTTTCTCCTTTTCTGGGGAAAATGTCAACCTATTTCTTTTTATATCTTGATTTTCGACTCACTTTGGAAACTTCTAAATTTACTTCATACTCCGGAATAAAGTTTTTACTACGAAGAGATCAGTCAAGTCTACTGTACATCGTGCTATCAATAGAAGCCATCTTGTCCCAACAAAAATGACCAAGTCGTTCGCAGCGCTAACCTAGCGAGAACTGTGAGTACTAGCCTCACATTAGCTTCAGTTTTAGACCGGGAGTGAACACACCTATATATCTTTCATACAGGGTTTTTTCTTGTTCATTTCCGTTTTAAGAGAAAATTCAAGAACACAGTTTAAAAACTGGTAGTTTATCGCATCTTTTACTGCTAAATGTTATAACCTCACTCAGTTCTATGCACTGTTTGGTGTTTTCCTGCGGCAGCGAACGCCTAAATGTCGTATAACAAGTGATCAGTGGCGGCTCTACCATAAGGTCACATGGTCACGTGCCCTCCCACTTGTAAAGGAAAATATTAATAGTGGACTGAAATACGTGTCATATTATCGAGTAATAATTCTAGAGAATTTACGTTAAGGTTTTCACGGGCGATATCGATACTATTACACAGCACAGATAACGAGGTAGTTGTGGCAACAGGGCGAAGTCCGCAAGCTTCTTGTGACCAGCTCCCTCCCGTTCAGCAAAGCTTTTCCTCATAGTGCGAGGAAAAAAGGGAGGGGGTAATGCTCCCTTAAGGGCCTTCACGGTCACATGTTTTTTGTGACTGCCACTGCAAGCGCCACTTTACAGATGTACAAACAACGCTCATAGTGTCTGAGAAATGAAATGCTGATTAGCTCAGGACCCGCGTAATCTTCATATCAGCAGCTGTGAATTCTGTGCGAGTTTTTTTTCTTAAGCGTGAGCGTTTGTTGTTTCAATTGAATTGTTCTCTCTTCTCATTCAGCCTAGTTAATACGTGAGAAACCAATGAGGAATTTCAAGTGTTTTTCAGTTTACAGCGCTTAAACTTCAAAATAAAATTGTTATTAGTTATTTTCTAGCTTTTTGTTTTGTGCCCTACCTGGCCTGAAGTTTAGGAGCCGCCACTGCAAGTGATGGAGTAGAAATGTGTCCGGAAAAAATCGCTCGCCAACCGACTCGAGCGTGGCACCGTCGCACCGCTTACACCGTGGCGGAGGCGAAAGAGTTCCTCGCTTTTCACAGAAAATGTGTGTGTTTTCGAGAAACTTTACTTGACACTATTTAAAGCACATGTACTCGTAAATATAATAATGTGAAAAAATCGCCGCTAATGTAAGTATTATCGACGTGAGAAACATGTAGAAAAATTTACATTTTTGCAATTTTTGAAAAAAACAACCTATAGAGCAATATGGCTTTTATGTCATTTGATAGAGTACATTTACCACTATCCCCACCAAAAGTTTAAAGAAAAAATTTGGAGCCGTTTTTGAGAAAATCTTGTTTTTGTAATTTTTTGAAATTGCACGTATTGTACGAAAACCACTAAAATTTTGAAAATCATTTACATGACCTTTATGAAAGAACTTAATATGCAGAACAAATTTTATTTGAAGAAAAAATCTCTATCTTCAATTTTGTAGTTGGAGAAAGACGCCGAAAAAAATTCAAACTTTCGCAATTTTCGAAAATTCAGAGTTATCCTTGAAAATCGGACATATGCCATGTTAATAAGTGTATTCTACTCTATTCATACAAGAAATTTAAAGAAAAAAATTGGAGCCGTTTTGAGAAAATTTTGAAAATCCCCGGGGGCTTTAATATAAAGTACCCTCAAATTTTGAAGAATCTTTTTCAAAATCTCAAAGCTTCGACTAGAACCAGATCGACCGGGGAACATGCATTTTGGAAGAAATCGTACGTATGGTTTAGGCGCTAGCAGTGTTCACAGACGGACAGACGGACGTTTTCCTTTCAATTGGTTTTTCGGTATCAAGGACCTAGAAAACCGGGTTTCTGGGTACACCACGTGTTAGGGGACACCACGTGTTTTTTTTCTTAATTTAGCAACTGGTTTTATCCACTTCTTCGTTTTCACGGCCCGGCAATTAATTTTTTTTCCGCCGAAAATTGGCATTTTTTTCGCGCAGCATTACATAACTTTCCCTATACTACCTATATCACTCCGTGTATAAAGTAAAATTGGGAAAGTAAAATAGGAAGCAAGAAACTTAAAAAGGTATTTTGAAAGAATTGAATTAATTTATTACTATTCTTAATTGGTATTTATGAATGAATTTATTAATTATGAATGTTATTATGAATTATTTGATCATTCATTGTCTATTCATTACTCAACCAACAAATATAGTAAACCAGAGCGGAGTAGAGATTTGATGGTTTACGATTATTGTAACAAAACAAGGATTTCACGAGTTACAATTACATAAGAGCATTTAAAAAAACCAGAAATGGGACTCACAGATGATCTCATAGCTAAAATTGCTACCATCACTCTCGGCTTGTGGCACATAGAGGCATTTCGAGACATCGAATAACCTCTTTGTATTGCAGTGTGTGGACGCAGCCTCGCCGGCCTCTTTCCTCATTTCTCGCACATTTTTCGCAACGCAATCCTCGATGTAGTCTATTGCAGGCTTAGCTCAATGCAACATTTTCCATCTTTTTCTTGCTGGCGGAGTCCAAATGATCTCCAAAGGACAAGCGCGTGTCGATCGTGATGCTGAGGTATTCTAATGTAGGTCGTGATGAACGACTTTGAGAGAGATGGATTCTCTTCCCCTCCTGTTAGTAATCACTTCTTCGGTTGTGCTTGGCAAGTTGCAATCTTGCGCAATCCAGCAATCAACAATGACATTGGCTTCATTTCGGATACCAATCAGTGGACAATGCACAGAACCTTGTGGGGGCCGCCGAAGAATTCTGCGATTGAGGTATTCAGTCACTATCTTCAACTACGTAGGCACATTAATTCGGTGACGAAGGTTATGAATGTCACTCCACCTGTCAAGTTAAAGGTATTCTTAATATACAAGCTTTGCGAAAGACATTCTGGTTTTCTGAGTCCTCTTTCTAGAGCCTCTTCCAATCTTGAGCCAATACGCTCGAAAACCTTTACGCAGGATCGAGCTTACACTGTGGCCCAGAGAGTATATATCAGAATCGGCACTCAATGCTATTTCCAACGATCTTAACGGTTCAAATTTTCATGGAGGGGGAAGCATCCATCTTGGACCCAGCCTTCAGCAGCCAATAGCGTCGGAGGGCGATCTACCAATAGAGATGGCGCGAAGATGTTGACCGGCGTTGATTTTATTGAGATATATTGTTTTGGTAGGGGGTTTTGGTATGAATTTATTTTATGTGCTGTGGCCGGTAAGACGCCGGTAAATATCCCTTCTATCAAATAGGAATGATGACTCCGTGAAGATTTCACTAAAAGCGGATATAACAGTTTGAGGGCAATGTTGGGAATATTATCCAGTCATGAAGCGTGGTATTACCGATTCTACTGGTTTCGTCCAGTACCTTATCCTTAGTGGCTGGCGGTGACATTTCTGTGCCAGAGTGTCTCTGAGGTGTTCAAGAGGAAGCAGCATGGGAAAGATATCCCCACACCTACTGTGGTCCTGACTTTCAATCTTTCATCTCTCCCAGAAAGTATTAGATGCAGCTTTTACCATCTTTGTGTGCGGCAGTTCGTGCTTAGTCTTTTGCGCTCTTTTAAAAACCAAAGTTTCGGTCATATGCAACAACATGGCAGAAAACCCGGTATGCACAAAGTGCAGCAAATCCATATATGATCCAGATCCCTATGCAACACCACTCCGAGTGACGGAGAAATGTCCTTTCCTGAGGCGAAACGCCAGTACCTGGCGAAGAACGTTGTTCTCGTTTACTTTCCATTGCTGATCAAGACGAAAATAATAGCAAATTGCCAAACATTACCTCATACTCACTCAGTAACGCAGTTCTGTTGCCAAGAGTATTTTAGACTTCCCTGAGGAGACTTCGCCTCAGCAAGGGGAGAAAATTATTCTCATCAAATAAAAGAAAGTGCCCACGAAAGCAACCCAAACGTCGAAGTCAAACCAAGCATCCAATTCTCCACAACTCCACATGAAGGCTAATATCGGTCGGCTATCCGTCCTGGGCTCGCTTTAAAACGACCGATCTTCCAAGTCCCATTCACCTGTTCCGACTCGTAAGACTCGCTCAGAGCACTCAGCCTGTCGAGCAGTGCTCTGAGGAATGTGCCACAGAAGAAACTTCAGCCGGGGTGTACATGCCCCTTCGTGCAGGAGCGGTGAAACAGGAAAAGAAAAAGACCTAAACAACGGCTCTCCTATCCTGGAATTTAAATAGGCTTTTCTCCGGACGGGACGAACTAAGCACTTGTAATGTGCTGACTGGTCGACATTCCAAGCTAATGTTGACCTCTTAGATCAGGGCCGCTCAAGCAGAGCAAATCGGCAGCGCGGAGCCGTGTTGTCAGCCGAGAGCGGGACACTGGAGCCCGAGCGTTGCGCGCCTGGCGATAACCTCTGATACAGTGTCCCGGTAACTCCAGTCGCGGAAACATGGAAGTCCACGCGAGCACTTCACAGACAAGAGCACCTACACCGACAATTTTCAATGCAGTATTGGAAGAAAAGTATATTTTCGCCGACTACGGCAGCTATGCCAAATGTTTAGTTTATATAAAGGGTTCAATCACGTGAAGAAGTTTAATTTGCAACATTATACACTAAAGCATGCTGATGAAAATGACAAGTACGCTGAAGAAGAACAAAAGGAAGTTTTCAGTGTTCTGAAAAACAATGCCTCACTAGAAGTAAGTTTTGGATGTATTTTGATGTTATGTTGTTTTGGCAGTAAAATAACACAATACAAAAGAATTTAATTTCATTGCATACCGATACTACAACGTAAGCATTTAGGAAAAGAACTTCCAACAAAACCGTTTTCCAAAACTGCATCGGAATACTCCTCGATTGTTAAGTACGTTTGGATCAACATACAACAGTGAGCAATTTTTTGCTACTTTGAAAATCTGTAAATCTCGAATGAGAAGTACAATTACAGATCACAATCGGAAATGCATGTTACGGCTCAATAGCATCATGCCATCTCTTCTAAATATAGAAAGTATATTACGAAAAAAAAACATTTAAAAGGTGTAATTAGATTATTTGACTTTGCAATCAACTTCATTTTTTATGTTAATTTCCTTTACTTTTAGTATTTTTATTACTAGTTTATTTAATAACATTTTTTGTGCAACCTTTATAATACTTTTCATATTCAGCAGCATGATAAACTGTGTAATGTCACCGCTATTAAATTTCTTTATGCTATTGAGCACTTGTTTTGCAACTAAACACTTGGCATTGCCGTCGCAATCTGCAAAAAGATACTTTTCTTCCCATGCTGCATTGCAAATTGTCGTGTTTTTAATTTCCAACTAATATGTTTATTTCTAGTACTGTTCCAATAAATGTTAGAAAAGTATTTTACTGTTTTTTTCTGTCGTAATATCCTTTCCCAGAGCAGTGAGACTTTTTTCATTCCGAACAACGTAAAATACCCCGTAGAAATATGACGCGACCCACTGTGCCACACGCCACCGATCGATATTTGATGACGTCATTTGCTCTTTTTTGCGGCGGAAGAGGAGAGAGCAACCGACTGCTCCTCCTCGGAGCAAATGGTTGAGCGGCCCTGTCTTAGATGGACCCTTCGTCGATGTGGACGGAATCTTATTTCAACAGCTCTATATTAATCGCGCAACTTTTATTGATCGACGACCTTGCTTCCCCCCCCCCCTCCCTTGAGCAATAAACAGTCGACGGCAAAAGCTCGCAGCGAGAGGAGATGGCAACATTCCAAGCATTAAAACTTCGTTGGCGCAAAACAAGTTAATCAACGCTAGTGGCTTTCATAGTCGAGAACATCTGTTTCGGTTTATTATCAATATCTCAAGAATTGGCTGAGGCAAGGTCCCTCAAGGGCTCAAAACTCTTGAGAAAGTAAAGAGGACGTATACTAGCGGCGAACGCAAAATTTTCAAAAAAGTTGTGAATGCTTGTGAAGTGGAAGAGGGGAACAAGGTTTTGTTGTATCCTCTGAGTCATGCTTTAGTTCGGACTTGTGCGTATAATTCACCTTGGGTCCCTGCTGTTACCTACCTAGAGCGATGACAGAATAGAATAGAAGCTCTGACTTTGATTTTCCAGAGGTTAGCATTACTTAAAATACTCTAGTGGCCGATTTTGTTACTAATACCCTCACTTCTATACATTAGTTTGTGAGTGGAAGTGCTTTAAATGACAGTCAATAAAGTTTTTCGAAAACTCAAAAGATTTCTGTGAAAAAGAGCTTCAAAGTTTGCATTTTCTAAAAAACGGGTCCACATTTTTCAATGAAAACTACCATTTAGGACGATGTTTCACTTTTCTTTAATATTCTTAAAGTAATATTTCGGTTCTACTATTAGAACCTTCCTAATATCTGGTTACTGGTTCTCTATTTTTTTTTTATTTTCCTGTATTTTCTCTTGGATCAGTGAACTATATATACACTGGAGAGAACACCCAATACTTTGGAAAAGTGGCGCTAGAGCGAATACGCCGCCATATTGCCAAGCGTATCCCTGTCTCTCTTTAGCACATTGGAATATCAGAATTGGAGCGTGAGAGTAGCCAGAATTTTCGTCAGGGGACGAGAGAAAAAGAATTGATAATAAAGAACAAGTGGTATAAAAAATAATAAATTCAAAGAATAAATTTAAATTGTATAGCATTAAAATTAAATGTCTCAAAGTTCCTAAATTATTATCAATATTAAATCGACAAAAAATAAATTTAATTCTTAAATTTATGCAATTTTTGCATTTCAAATCGGCAATCGCATGTTCCATTGAAAATACACAATATGCAATTAGCTGATGTCAAGGTAACACCATTTTTAAGTCTCTCAATTTAATCAAACCTCAAATGGAATGTTGATATAACAGAATTAAACACGAAATTAAGTTCATTATGTTACGCATTCAGAATTCTTTCAAATTCTGTCAGCCTTCATGCAGCTCGTTGCGTTTATTTTGCAAATGTACATTCCTGCCTGAGATATGGCATATTCTGGGGAAGCTCACCTGTAGTACTCAGACCTCCAGAATGCAAAAGAAAATTATTCGAATAATGAAAAAATGCCTTCCACGTGATCCCTGCAAGCCTCTTTTCATTGAGCTTGGAATCTTACCATTGGTATGTCTATTTATTTACGAATCTGTAATATTTGTAAAAAATGACCTACTTAACGGAGGGAACATATTTTCATGCAATATTGATATTTACAATTACAACACACGCTGTAGAAATCACGTGCATCAAGTGTCAGTATCAACAGCTCAGTACAAGAAATCAACATACATGTACGTTACTCATATATATATATATATATATATATATATATATATATATATATATATATATATATATATATATATATATATATATATATTACTCCGGTGTTTGCTTGCCTCTGGAAGCAACTGAAGAGCGATGTGTGACTTTTCACATGTCCTATAACTGCTGGAGTTAAAATGGATAAAGATATGTGGAAATCTAATTCCACTCGATACCAAGATAGAATACACACGCCAAGTGATTTACTCTACTCTCCCCCCCGAGGTGTAAGGCTTAAAAGTGGTTCTGTGGCGAGGATGGAGAGGAGAGGTTTGGTTTTAGTTACTACAAACCTTACACGCGGGGTAGAACGAGTTACACTGTGTCTTTTGACGATGTATACCTAACCTCGCAATAAAAACAGAAAATGCGTGCGCACACTATTAAATACTGAGCAATTAGCATGCCCATTTCGAAGTAATGTCTAAAATTTTTAATTTTTTCTATTTTTAATTCATTTCCAAACCAAGATTCTGTTCCAATGTGTCATTTGAAAATAGCAAAATTTTGGTAGTGGTGAGATTCTCGACTCGGTAATGGCTAATTGATATTCTACCCTCTAAAACAAGTTTGAGAAAAAAAACAGAAAATGTACTGGTACATGATACGTTATTGCACTGTCAATATTAACATTTTTTGGTTATTTTTAATATAAAACAAGGTAAAAAATAAATTCTCATTACTAAAAGGTACAAGTTCTATATTTTGTAAGTTGGAACACCTCCAGTTCTTGTTTTCAAATTCTCTACTAAAAGTGGCTGCTACTGGTAGTGTTACCCAGTTAATTTTATACACAATCCTCTTTCTTGTAGATGAAACATTGATAAAACAAATGTTAGAAATACTGAAGAACATATCTATTTAAACGAAAATGAAGGTAAGTATGTTTGAGGGCTAACTACTAGACAGTTCCAGTGGTTTTTAAAGTTTAATGAGACCATACCTAAGGATTTTATCACAGTAACAAAATAGGCACATGTTACATGGGAAAAACTGAATCCAAACCCAACACCTACCATTTTTTAATGGTTATTTGGATATTTATTCAATTTGTTTATCCCAGCAAAGCCTGCTAGTCTTCAATGAACAACACAAACATGTGTAATGCATAATGCACAGACCTATACACAGGTAAGTGTATCCTTTCCCAAAGTGCCATCTACTCCAAACTACTTGGCTACATTTTGAACTTGATTCATACATACGTACTGTTCATCATAACTGGGGATTTACAGACGGGATTTCTGATAAAACAGGTTTATCAGAAAGACAGTACAGTATAAAGACAGTTTAATTTTGTACTAACATTTTCCACACATACAAAATTACATAATGAGTTTTCTTATGAAGTGTATGCTATCAATATTTCTTTCAGAACAAAGAGGGGAAAAAGCATAAAAATATATTCACAAGAGTTCACAGACTCAAACTGATCCTGCACCAATTATTCAAGATTATACAACCCAGAATGATTGTAGAAAGGTGACAATTTCATGTACTATCTTCATGTCTCAGTTTAGAAATGTGTTTGGGACTCATTTAATTATTTAACTTCAAACAACAATTAACAGAGATGGAAATAATGTAACAACATATTTTCACTACAAATTGTGGCCCAACACCACAACTCACAAAAAAATTTACTTAAAACTAAGATAACTATTCTTAAGTGTGGTAACACTAGTTAATACGCAACATTCAAAAGCAACTTCTATAACATGTTTCATGAGCTTACATAGGTGCTCATGGAGTTCCCTCCCAAAGCCACACCTAGAACAATGATGCCTTTCTTAATCACTCAACATCAACAGGTGGCTGAGAGGCTACTGCCTTAGATTTCGTATTAGAGTGCGAGATATTTTACAGCACATCTTTAGTTGTACACTTGAAATTTTCTGAAACATAATATTTGTGTTAAGTGATTTTCATAATAAATTATATTATAAATAAATGCAGAATGAATTTTCAAGAAATTTTTCTTCGGTTTCACCATAGACATGAAATTGAACTTACAAAATTATTTGCATCAGTCATATATCAACACTGGTAAGAAAAAAGTAGCCCTCAATATTTACTAACTTGAATTATCATAGTGGTCTCTTAGAATCATCAGCAAAAATATATTTAATATATTTGTCTCTATAACAACAAATGCAAAATGAAGTTAAATTAAACTTACAAAGAGTAAAAACTATTATACACTAGACACACCGTGAATTTCCCGAATGTGGTTCTTGTGGAGTGATAATGTGATCAAACATGTTTCTTCACAATATTAAGAATGTTACATTTTCAATCTTCTTAATACATGTTTTGATCAAATTAATTAACATTCTGATAAAACAATTACAATGACAATTTAAATAGCACAGTACTGTCAAGACCATGAACAATGGTTCATAAAAAGAAAATCTAAACAAAGTTGTTTTTGATTTCAAATTTTTAAGAGAAAGCCTGGTTGAAACATTTTGAAACAAATTCATCTTCTGGAATGTAAATCAAATTGAATTCTTTAATTTAGGTACTTTCTAATAACCATTTGTAAAGAACATAAGAGGACAGAAAAAGTCTTCACAGTATCAAAAGGAGTTTTCTACTTTAACCTGGGAACATACCTAATTCCTCTCTTTTACCTCCTAGATGCATTATAAAACTAGTGGTGCTACCAAAGCACATACTTTCTTTCACTGCTTCTACATGATCCTAAATGCTATTACACTACTATATAAACCAGCATACTCTACCAGCAAATTCTTTTTCCGTTTCGCGACCCGAACACAGTTCCTCAGAGCCAACGTGCCAGCACTCATACCACTAGGACAACCAAGTGCTGTACAAGTCGAATTCAGGCAGAGGCAAAAAAAGGGTTTATGTCAAATTCCTTAAAAAAATTTTTCGGACGGGGCATAAAAAATTCCAGCATAGATATATTTATTGCTTTCTCATTGAAATTCAAATTCAATAAATGACGCTACCAAAGCACACTGCATTGTTTCTAAATGCCCTGCAATATTATACTTCTAAACAAAACCACAAAAGTGTTTCCAACCAGCAAATATTTTCCTTTCCGAGACCCGAAATCAGATCCTCAAAGTTGACGTGCTCGCAATTACACCATTTCACCACACTAGCACCGTATGGGTCAAACTGAGTGATAAATTCGTAAATGCATGATAGGAAAATAATTGATATAATGGTACATACATTTTACAAATCCAAGAAGAGATGAGAAAAATGCTTAATAAATTAAATTTGAAAATTACATACAGCCACTTTCAGTTTATTTATTGTAATTATCAATATTTGTTATTCGAATGGCTTCACATAGTTTTCAATGAAGTTTCTAGAATTCTCAATTATTTCCTGCAACAACAGAGAAGTTTGACAAATAATATTCCCCAACCAAGACTCAAACCAGCAAAGCTTCCCTCAGAAGAGCTGTGCCAATGCTCGCTAATAAGCATTGTGAGCACTTTGGCTATGCATGGCATTTACACTTAAATAATAGTAATAAGTGTATGGTGGTTTCATTTCTAGCATTAGGAAGCTGAAAAATTCAGATAACGTAAAAAAAAAGGTCCTTTGGGTGCCCAAAGAAGGTATCTGGGAAGATCATTCATAACAGAAAAACTAGTTCAAACTATTGAGATTAGAAAACCCAGTTCTACAAGAAAGTCTGTGCAATTCTATAGTATCACTAGTTTTATTTATTTATTTGCCGTCCCTTACTACAAATGTGGGGATAATTGAAAGAAAAAATTTGGAGCTGTTTTTGAGAAATTTTTTTCACAAATTTCAAGCACCAATTATGCAAAAACCACTAGTTTTATTCAGAAAATTGTACATGACATTTTTCAAAGAACTTATTTTGCACAACAGACTTTGTCTGAGGCAAAAATCTCTATCTACAATTTTGTAGTTTTAAAAATATTTTTTTGAAATTTTCCAAAAACCAAATATTACCCAGAAATAGGATTAGCACCATATTTTTTAACATCCCTTATTATGTAAGTGAAGATAACTTAAAGAAAACATTTGAAAGTTTTTGAAAAACAAAATTTTCTTAAATTTCCAATGCAATTTCCGCAAAAACTACTTGTTTCTTCAAAAATGTATACACAACCTTATTTAAAGTGCTAATTTTGTACAACCAGTTTTGTCTGAGGCAAAAATCTCTATCTTCAATTTTGCAGTTTTGAAGTTGTTTCTTGCAATTTTTGAAAAATTAGAGATATCAACGAAAATGATACCTGCATCATTCTCTGAAAAGTCCTTCACACTATTCAACAAAAAAATTTAATAATATTAAAATTTAAAGCAATTATTTTGAAAACTTCGAAAATATCCAACGGCTTCATGAAAAGTACCCCCTAAAATTAAAATATCGGTTTCAAGTTCCAGGAGCCTTGACATCAGAGAAAATGATCAGGGAATATCAATTGTGAAGACAATTGGCTGAATGGTTTAGGCACTAGCATTGACCACAGATGGGCAGACAGACGGAAGATTTGCCGTCAATAGATTTTGCAGTATCAAGAAGCAACAAAACATGGATACACCACAAAGTAGAGGATTTTTGTTTCTAAATTTACCAACAGGTTTTATCCAGTTTTTTGTTACCAGACCCCCAGCTATAAGAGTTTCTCTGGCGAAAATTTGCTGTTTTCCGGTACACGATTACATAACTTTCTCTCCTTACGAAGTATTCGTAAGGCGAGAAAGCAAAAAAGCACTAAAAATATCACCAAGTTCAGACTCTTAGAAGGATTACACCTTCCACATACACAATTTTATTTATCTGCTTTCAAAATAGTTGGGGAAACTATTCCATAAAAGGTCCAAGAATGTCAGGTTCTAACTTTCAATTGAAATTATATTTATGGGATAGCTGCTGAGAGACAAATTTAAGAAGTGTTAATTTCCACTCAATAACACTCTTAAATGTTAATGTACTATGCGATTTTAAAATAATAGATAACGTTAATGAATGCCAGGAATGTGGCAGGAACTGACCTTCAACCTCTTAAACTGCAAAAAGACATAAGAGAATAATTTTAAAAAAAAATGGTTTCTCTCTTTTAAAAAAATAGATTATGGGGCACAACTTATAATAAACAGCCTACAAATGAAACTTTTTTTACTAGATTAGCATACAATTCTTAGGATTACTTTTGTACTAGTTCACAATAAAAATTTAGTAAACCATTAAGCAATGAACTTTTCTAATGACAGGCATTATTATATACCCCCACCATAAATCACAGTTGGAGCTCATATTGAAGTCTTGCTAATGACTGTGATGACTCAAAAGCGTTTTGTAATTTTATCTACCATTCCTTTTAGTTGCATTATATATTTTATTAAAAATGTAATACTACATTTGTTATTTATCAGCAGCAGACTTTTATTGATGATTATAAAAAAAGTGTTAAGGGGAAAAGTTCCAATGAAAATATTTCAATCAAATGAGACTTGCAGTCAATGTTTCTGTGTTTAAACATTTTGGTTTCAACAATATACCAATGTATTTATTATTTGGAAGCATGTAAGTAAATTGCAATAATGGTGGTCAACAGAGCACAGCAAAGCAAAAAAGTTGAAAGTCCATATGTCACTTCTGACAAGCCAAATAAGAAAACTAAATTCAATCAGAAGCATTTACCCTGTTTTCCAAGAGAATTGAAGATTCCCCTTCTTTAAACTAGCAATCATGACAGGCACATTGTTATAAACCATGGAAATAAGTTATTCATTTACTGATTTGTATTTTTGCTTCCAAAGTATAATTTAACACAAATTTGTTTTGATTCTACATTATAATACCATCAAATGGTCCCAAACACAAGATCAACTATATTTCACAGGTTTCCTAAAGGCATTATCTACTTATGAACAAGAGTAAGTATTCAATAAATCCACTGACAAATGTAACAATTTTCACAAATCTCACTATAAATTTTAAATGCTTTTATACAAACAGGAAAATAAATGAAAATATTACTACTGGATATACTATTACTGCCAAATAAGGAATCCTAAAAACCAAAATCCAATTAAAGAAGATAAAAAAAGTTATTATTGTTAACATAAAAATCAATTTAATCAATACTACCAATTATAAATAAATTAGCCTAATGCAGTGGCATCAGATATAAGCAGTAAAACACTGGGGGAAAAAAAAGAAAGACAGAAAGAAAAAAAACGAACAGAAAAAAGTGGATTAACTTTGCTTCCTCCTGATCATCCTTTATTTAAGATTAAGAATGATCAGACATGATAGTAGTTTTCTTTTGACAAGTAATCTCATTAATTAACAGAATAAAATAGCAAGTTCATCTGATAAAATATTCAGCGGTGTATATTCAATGGGGAACATACAGCAAGCTGGTTATTCTGACCTTGCTTAAATAACACTATCACACAAAAGGTCAGTTTACAATTACCATAATACAAGTTTCACTACTGCAAGCTCCATCAAAAATATAAAGGGACATTTCATGGTATATTAATAAAACTAAAAGAAATTAAAGATTTGCTTCGGTGGATTTATTGAATTGTAGTTGTAGAAAAAAAGACTGGAACAATTAACATTTAAATAACTTCCTGTAAAAATATTACATATATATAGAGTTTACAGAGAGAGACACTTAAAATTCAAAATAATCACCTGGTATGACATAAAAGTTTTTTCCAAAACAACTTTTGGTACTACATACTGGAATCTTCGAAGCCCATAAAAATATAATACTTAGTTAAAGCAACACTAGCAATGTTCAGCAGTGCATCTACAACACCTGCTTTATGAAGTACAGAAAATGTATCTCACAACTGAGAAAAACTGTACGGACCTCCTCTTGATCCTGGGCAATTCTTAAATCACCTTCCTAGATTCACTTACTCCCAAGAAAATCTCTTCATTTCACAAGATTCAACTAGGCAATGAATATGCCTCAATGAGTACATTTGATGCACCTTATGCTTCAACCAATCACAATAAACACAGAAGTCACTCCATACAACAGAAAACTTTCAAGGACTTGACTTCTTTTGTGCCTATTACAACTAATCTTGCACTTCACAAAACCTGTAGTCAGTATAGTATTCACAATGAACACCTGCGTGTTGCTCTGAGAGAAAAACTGATAGAGATGGGATGCAAATGTGCTGTGCTGAGATGGAATGATATTCAATGTCTTGCAAATTCTTTATTCTTATTTCCTGAAAACAATTTTATAAGGATCCATTTCAACAAAATTATATTATGAATAGGAGACACATTTATAAAGAATAAAAAAAATCTACTAAAACATAAATCTATTAAGCAATCACAGTAAAATCTGTCTAAGCTGGAATCGATTGGAGCACAAAAAAGTACCGGTTTTTGGAGGTTTCTGTTTTACGCAAGGTTTGGTGCCATTTAATGGCACTGGTGATATTTATGTAGTAAATTACATGACCATACTGTAATTATCAAAATACATTAATATACAATGTATTTATGGAAGAAATCAACCATTAACAAACATTAAACACTCTTCATTGACAGCTTATGAAAAATACACACCTTACTGGCTATATCTGGACTGTTTGCTGAGGTGTTTTGATTTTCAACGTGGGGCAGAGAGACATGATAGAAGTATTGCCCTTACACCTTCCCACACTCAAGAGTCAGGAGAGGGGGAATTCTATGGTTTAAACCTTGAGAGACAAGTGATCCCAAGGTCGAATTCTATGCTGTCAGCAGAAGCCCCTCTACTTCAATGTCCGGTTGCTAAAACTAAATCGCGTGTCACAGGGCTAGAGAACTTGAAACAAGCTTGCAGATGCATTCATTTCATTAAAAATACCTCATGTCTCTCTGCCAATTGCATTAAATTCACAGAAATTCCGTTTTATAAAGATTTCTTTTTCTCCTACAGGACATGAAAAACAGTTCCCTTTAATGCCATGTAAAATGCCATTTAACTTCAGAGGCCAGAGAAATTTTCTAGTTAAAGCAGGTTTCTAGCTTGTACAGGTTCCACTTTAGTCAGATTTTGCTGTAAGAAGATTTCACAACGCTTCACTCAAATTTACTAACTTTCAGTATTCACATACCCTTTTGGAAAGAATTACATGGAAATCTCTACCAAGTCCCATTTTCAGTAACTTCTCAAGACAGGGACAATTTTTTAAAATTTTTGTGGAAGAAGTTTTACAGAGGAAATAATTCTCATCTACAATTACTAGCAGTAAACATTCGCAAAATTTACTTGTAATTGCAACAGAGAGGCAAGTTAAGTGGTCACTGACAAATTTTATCCTCCAAATATGTCAACTATTCAACTACTATCAAGTGGGAATGGTAGACGTCTGAATCCTGATCAAAATAGGAGAATCAAAACTCCTTTCTTATCACACACCCTTTCAATCAAATTTTTAAAATCTTGTACTTTTAATATCTTGACTCTCCCTTCCTAAAAAAATTTTGCAAGTTAAATTTTATATTTATAATATTTTAGTATTCTTAACATAAAACATCAAAAAATAAAACAAGCTTCCCTCAATTTTTTACAGAACAAAAAATATATACTAGATAAAATTGCATTGATATCTATTCGAGACTTTATTGATTTGTTCACAAGAATATTCATGATTCAATCCATCTCTACATTTGCCCAAGGGTGTACATACATATAAAAATATAAAATGTAGTATTCATAGCTTTTTTTAAAAATGAGTTGTAATTTTTCTTCTTTTTTAAAAAATTGTATTTAAAATATATAAAGTTAAGGTTTATTTGCTATTTTACATTATTCGTCATTAATTCTCTTCCAGTTTGAATTAGTAATCTATTTTATAACATATCCTTCAAAAGAAAAACGATAAATGAAAACTGCTACTTACTTTTTCTTGTGACGAGAATCTTTACTTTCACTGTCTTCCCGAGAGCGTTTCTTGCTACTACTGCTGCTTGATTTATCATGTTTACTGCTGTGTTTATCACTGTGTTTGCTACTGTGCTTGTCATTGCGCTTATCACTGCGCTTGTCACTATGCTTGTCACTGTGCTTGCTTTTTGATGAACTACTGCTAAAAAAAAAAAGAGCTTATGAAATTCAGAGAAATGAAATCCAAATTGTTCTTATCAATTTACTGGGCTCCAACAATTTTTCACTGCTTATAACAGAAGACTAATAAGATTAACCAACATGGATTATTGGAGACAGGCAAAATTTAAATATATTTGCTTAAAGAAGAAATATGTATTTTTTAAACAAAAGCACATCATTTCAAGATCATACAATAATTACTAATTAACTGTCAATTCGTAGGGTCATTCCAACTTAAAACGAAAAGACAACTAAGCCTAATCATTTAAGATTTTCTTGAAAAGCCATAAAGTAAAAATCACTTTACAGATGTATAAAAACTTCAAATTTTATATCTTTATTAATTAGGACATTTTTAAATCAATGAGTGTTAGAAATTGACAACACTGACCAATTCAATGCCAGCCCGTTGAATTTAAAGCAATAACTTCATGAAATCTGATTGTTCACAACTGAACAGTAAAAACATGGGGTTTGCGTTGTTGATACATAATATGAACAATTTTTGTAACAATAAAAAATTATACGGAGACTGTTTTATGAAATAATTGTCTTCCAAATTACAGGCTGAGACATCCATGAGATCAAGAGATAAGATGAAAAGTACATTATTGTGCATTGTACAGAACATGTCATGCAGTTCTCCATGGTTTAGTATCTCTTAGTGATCAATTGAAATAATTCATTGCCATTATAAAAAATAAAGGACTACAATCTACAAACAATTAAATTTTAAAAGAATAATTATTTAATGTCACTTCCAAGCAGCCTTAAGATTTTGCACAATTACAATTGAAGTTACTGTGCATTTGAAGTGGTGACCATCCAAAAAAATACAGCATTGGTTCACAATGTTGGGATAGCTGTAACTCAGGAAGTAGTGAACATAAAGAAATAAAAATTGTTAAGTAATTTCTACTATTCAATAAACGAAAACAAAATTATGAAGTTCGGTAAAAATCCAAAATGCGAAGTTGAAAATTTCATATATTTGTAGTGGAATGGACCGTTGACTTCTTCATACAAGGCTAATGAAAGTTACATTGTAACATCAAATACACCAAGTTAAAACATTTAGGAAAACTTCTCTAATCTCTAATGCAGCTGTGGTCATTACATACTTACCCCAGAATTCTAGTGAAAGAGATTTCAATATAGTTCATGCTCTTGCTTCGCATTTCCCACTTTATAGGAAATGGAAGAATTACATAATTCATTCCTCATTTCTTTTGTATTTCTACACCACCCACTATTGATATACTAATACCATTTCAGAGACATGTGACAATATTCTCAACATTCACAGCCACAAACATATGTGCACAAATGAGTACAGGTACACAAACACTCTCTCTCTCTCTCTCATAAACCAATTATTTAAATAAAAGGAACAAACTATCAACATTTCCACGAGACTAGGCAAAGCAAAAAAAGAAACTACAAAGCTTTCCAAAAAGATTAATTCAGTGAAAGGGCACACGTGTGAAATGCAAAGAGACCTTTCAATGAATGCAATAAAACCATGTACGCAAATAGATTTAAAAAAAAGTTAATATATTGGTAACAACAACAATGATATAGTTTAACAAAGAAAGTGATTAGTAGTAGTAGTAGTAGTAGTAGTAGTAGTAGTAGTAGTAGTAGTAGTAGTAGTAGTAGTAGTAGTAGTACTAGTACTAGTACTAGTAGTAAGAGAAAAATGTTTCTGTTAGGTGGCTTTCAGGAGATGGTATCTCCGTTGTGAAGGCTGGTAAAACAGTGGCTCAGACGTGCTCACTCAAGCTAAGGGGAAAAAAACACACTTCAATATTTTTGATTCAAAAAATCGAACAACCAAATTGATTGGGGAATACCACTTTTTAAGAAAATCAGCTGAATAGTTAAGCTGCGAGTATTGTTCACAGACAGGAAGACTTTTTACAGTCAATCGATTTTTTTATATCAAGGACCTACAAAACATGGATTCTCGCTACACCACGTGTTAAGAGGATTTTTCTTTCTCTAAATTTAGCAACTGAATTCACTTTTTCATTACTAGGGCCTGGCAATAAGTTTTTCTGCCGAAAATTCGCTGTTCTTCCCTACCGCATTATGTAACTTTCTCTCTATGAAAACAGTAGCGAGAAAGTAAAAATATAGGTTTGATGTGTTAGGTAGTTTCAATAAACTTGATCACATTATCAACACAGGAAAAGTCAAACTTAGTAAAGAAAATAGTACTAATGTAATTTATAGAATCCAATTTAATACCCAAGGATGTAATATGGTTTGTGTGGTCCAAACAAAGTGCCATTTGAACACAAAAATGAAAGAACAAAGAAGAAGCAGTGACAAAAGAAGGAAATGAAATGTGGTTTCTGATCTTTCAGAATAATTTGTTTTTTAATAAATAACATTTGAGAAATCAAAAACCGCTTATACCAGTTTGGTTTGCAGTATAAAAGATATACATTATTCCAATCCATTTCATGCCCAGAACATTTTACCTATAAATACACACACAGAGAAAAGAGCAAGTTATGTAATGGCCCGGAAAATTTATTTTGAGATTTCAACAGAAATACACAATTGTTAGTTTCTTTTTCTCCGTCATCTGTCAATGGCACCTCAATTATGCATAAGATCTTTTTCAAACTGCATATTCCCACGGCAATCTGGCCTCACTCAAAACTGTGATTTTGAATAACTTACTTTAATTGTGGGGGGGGGTACATTACATGAAACCCCGGGGGACATTTTCAAAATGTTCTGAAAAACGCCTCCAAATTTTTTTCTTTAAATTTCTTTTAAGAATAGAGGGAAATACACCTATAAAGGTGGCATAAGTCTTATTTTACTGTTAACTCAGAATTTTTGAAATTTGCAGAAAGGTTCGAACCAGATGAGGGTTTTCCAGCCTTAGTATGCAATTAGAATCAAATTTTTCCCACATTTTTGGATGTAGAAAATATTATTATTATTTTCAAAATATGACTGTAAAATATCCACATAAGTACTTACAGTGAAAAAAGTTTTTGGTGTTTAAATTAAACAAATAATCATTTTATGGCATTTAATTTATTTCTTTGCTTCTGAAATGACCTTTTCTGTAATGGACTTGTAGATACCTTTCAATTCATAAATAAAGTAAATAGAAAATCTATTAAAATAATTTTTTCTATAAAAAATGTAACCAATTTTTTTTTTTAATTTTTTTATTTTTTATTAAACTTTAGTAGGGTCAAACTTTGAAGGAGTTTCCGACAATGCTACTTATGAAACGTAGACAATTTCATATGCATTTGAGTGTTCAAGCCAGCAAATGTCTAGGATTTGATTTACGACCTCGTGGGCCAATTTTGTAACCACGTTTATTTATGATTTCTGCAACTTAAATAATATAACATGTTTGAATATGTTTATAAAATATGTAATTGTCAAAATTGATAAATTATAATAGAAAATGTCTTATTATTGTTGGAAATACTTATCATACACCGAATAATATTTTTTATTCAAAATAAAAATACTCTGTCATAAAATAATAAATCATGAGAAAACTGGTCAATTCTCTTTGTCAGAAGAACATTGGTTTGCATTTACTGGATTAAATTGGAAACAAATTCAAGAATTGGAACAAAAGTTAACTTCTATGAGAAACACAATCATTTAGTGGATTAAATTGGAAACAAATTCAAGAATTGGAACAAAAGTTAACTTCTATGAGAAACACAGATCATCATAGCAAGCCTTAATCATTTTTTTTATTTAAACTAAAAATGGGAAATTTGAATAATGTCTTAGCATTAATTTTGGGTTTCAAAAATGATCAAATTATATTGCTTTTCTGCAAATCTGTCAAGGAATCATTTCAGAAAAATGTTTTACTATACGACTTTGGCGTTAATGCTTAAGAGAAGTTCTTACTGCTAATCACACGTCACTACGTAAAAAGTTTGCAAATTTGGAAGATCGATTAGTGCTTATAATGAATGGTGCATACATAAGGCATGAAAAAAGTGCAAATAATAATTACCCTATAAAATCGTTCTCCGGACAGAAAAAAGTTCTCTTAGGCAAACTGTTTACAATTCGCACTACTGACTGGTATATTGTAGATATTGGTGGTCCATATTTAGGGAACTCAAAATGATGCTTATATTCTCAAGCATACGTTATATATTCCTAATAGTATAAGCAAAATATTGAAGAAAGCTCGATCAGGGATTTAGGGACAAACAACAAATGTTATTTGATAATGGTTTTATTGTGCTGGCATTAAAAGGTAAAAGAAATCAATCAACTGAAAAAGAATGAAGCGAATCTCAACTTGTTACAAAACTACAAAGGGTTGTAGAAGCTATTCACGGCATTATTGGGAAAAGGTTTAAATTATTACACTAACAGCTAGATTAAAAACTATTACCTGTTGTAGGAACTTAAGATAAAATAGCATGTTGAATCAACAACTTGTATGGAAAATCATTGGATTCTGAGAAAGGATTTAAGAAGGAAATTTTAAGTCATATCAATGCTAGAAAAGATTCATGTAAAACTCTTCAGCAGAGGTTGATAGCTGGGGCAAAAAGCGTGCCATTTTTAAAGAAATTTCTTCAGAGATTCTCCAGACTTCACAGAAAAAGAATTTTAGATTTCCCAGACTTGACAGAACAAGAATTAATCATTTTCTTCACGGGAATGTACCAGCTAGCTCAATCGGTATCTTACATAGCTGAAATTATGGGACAGAATGATGCAATTATGATGAGATGCAATGATCTTAACTACTATAAACACAGAAAAATGTATTGAAAGTAAACATCCAGTCGCAACACATCAATTGAAAGCAGTATAAAGTATACGTTGAATACAAGCCACATTCACTCGGTATTGACAGTATTCTGCAGTATACATGCGATTGCCCACATGGTTTGAGAACCATTGGTTGCTGTTCTCACGTTGTGACTATCATTTACTACTTGTCTCATGCAAGGTACTTGTCGCGTATTGTCAGGCCCACTGCTATTTTATCTAGTATTTTTATTGAACCTGTAATCCAACGAAGATAGTGATGATGGCTAAAATATTGGGCCACGATGGGAAAGCTAGTCTAGACAAAAAAATTAGAAAATTTACTAATACAAGTCTGTGGCATTCATTAGCACCACTTCATTACACTTTATTTATAATTTAATTTTTCAGTTTTTTTATAATTATCTTTTAAATTTTGATATTTCATTGTTCCATTGCAATTTTGTACATTTCGTACAAAGTTATCTCTTATCTTGTGTACCAGGATATTTTAATTCTACCTCAAATTACCAATTAGTGTATTCATCTAGTCACTATGTTTAGATTGGTACTTCTAATCAACTGCACAATCTTTGCTGACTTGCCATGATCGGCATGGATGGACTGCCATGTTCGGACAATGTCCCAGATAAGAAATGGATTGTAGCGATGTAGTTATATTATTGAATTGAATTGGTCTTATTTTATGTGGCAAGACTCAGATCATGTGGCCTGCTCTTCCGTCTGACCACGCAAATTTCACTACGCTCCTTTCACCAACTAGAGGAGAAAGAAGATATTCCATGGGCGACGAAACAGGCGATTATGAATTTTGCTCAAAGGCGTCATTTAGGCTTGAGGATCTTTTACATGAAGTAAATCTACTAACATGGGACAGCCGGCTTTACTTCCCCTCCGAAGGCTTAAGGAGGATTTGTTCACCCTTAAAAATTATTAGACTGTGAATCAATCTGGTATTAGAAGTTAATTTCCAAAATTGTTTTTATTACAAAACAAACCTATTCTGAATTAGCAAACTTAACATCTATGACACAATAATCAACATTTTCAACTATTCATACCAACTTTAGCATGGTGTTTGATTCTGTAACCCATAAATTGTCAATTTAAAAACTTAAACGCTTTAGTACATGTGGAATGCTCCTAAATTAGTTGACAGATTACTTGCATTATTGAGTTCAGCATCAAATACAGAGATCTCATTTCTAATGAAATTACTATATCCTCGAAAGTTTTCAAGGTTCCAAGGTTCAAGTATAGGTCCTTTATTATTTGTTGTACGATGTTTACTCACTTCTGGAGAGTGTTAATTTCCTTACATTTGCTGATGATTTAAAAGTATTTAGAAGTATAATATCCACCGAAGACATTAAAGGTTTGCAAAACGTTCTATCAGCTATCCATCAGCGAATTATATCTTCATCCTAAAAAATGCAAATTCATAACTTTCTCTAAAAGTAGTAATATCATTGACAGTTCTTACAAAATTAATGATATATTCCTCGATCATGTCTTCTCAACCAAGGATCTTGGTGTTATATTTGATTCAAAAATGAATATTCTTACGATTACAAACAAATCTTTACAACTTCGACTGATTAAGAGAACATGTAGAGAGATCCAAAGCACTGCAGCCTTGAGAACTTCGTATTATTCACTAGTTAGATCTCACCTACTTTTTACCTCTACTGTTTGGTCGCCATATTTTGATTTTCACATCAATAGACTTGAAATAGTACAGCATAGATTTTTTCAATTTCTCTCCCCAAGACTTGCCTGTACTGATCCAATTTTAAACCATAATTATGCAAGAATCTTGCGAATGTTGAGTACTCCTACTCTGAAATCATCTAGGACCTACAATGACATTGTTTTCCTACATAAACTATTACTTGGTATCATACATTGCCCATTATTGCTTAGTAAACTACTATTGAGTCCCAAATACATCTATTAGACATATTGCAACTTTTCTCTTGCATAATTATTAACTTTATACATCAAATAATTTTTTTATTTAATAAATTTTAGCTTTTAAATTGCAATAAATATAATTTTGAGTAATATGGCCTACTTTCTTCTTTGTAGAAAAACTGTAAAAAGTTAACCCACTGCTTCATCTTTAGTTCACGAAATCAATGCAAGAAGAAACCCTTCCTAAAATCTCGAAAACTAGCTTCCTAAGGCCTATTTTTAAAAAGGACAATCGCTGCCACATCATGAACTACAAACCTAGACCTAATTATGCATTATAACTAAAATTATGGAATCAATAATTACACCTAAACTAACTTGCCAATTAAACCAATTCATTATTGATGAACAGCATGGTTTTAGAAAATGAGATCTCCTGTTACTAACTTATTAACTGTACAACATTTTTTGCTTGAAAATTTAGAAATAAAAAACAGATTGTTATAGTTTACACAGATTTTTCAAAAGCATTCAATACCGTTAACCATAATCTAATGCTCAATACTTTGGAAAAATTAGGTATTGGAGGTTCCTTCTTGAAATGGTTTCAAAGCTATCTGACAGATAGAACTCAAATGTGACGCATAAATCCTGAGTTTCTAAAAATATTTGTCTACTCTGGCATTCCTCAAGGCTCCCATTTATAATTTTTGTTAATAACCTGAAGCTGTATCTCCCAAATTCAAACTTAAATTTTTTGCTGACGACTTGAAAATTTATTAGTTATTAACTCCCTTCAGGGCTGCTTTGATCTTCAAACTGAATTAAATAGAGTTTTCCAATGGTGCTTTCTGAAGGGACTTCAACTAAATGTAAATAAATGCAAGTCAATATCATTTACTACATCTACTGTTAAAATATCATTTGATTACAAAATAGGCGATACTTCTTTGGAAACTGTAATACAATTTAGAGATTTGAGGGTGATTTTTGACAGCAAACTGAGATTCCATCTACATATTGATTATATTGTTAATAAAGCTAATCAGATGCTAGGCTTTGTAAGACTCGTATCATCAGACTTCACGAATGTTCAAACACTAAAAATCTTTCACCTTACCTTGGCGAGACCTATATTGTTATATGCTTCGCAGATTTGGTCTCCTCCTTAACAAACCCACATTTCTAGACTTGAAACTGTTCAGCATAAATTTTTTACTTTTGTTGCTCATCAACTTGGTATGCCATAATCACCTAGTTTACTCATGATTACTACCCTTTTGCGGCTAATCTGAATATAAGCTCACTGCACTCTTGTAGGGTGTATTAGGATATTTTTTATATGAGTTAGTAAATAAGTTTATAGATTCTACGACATTGTATACTAAACTTCCTTGGGTGAAATTCATTCGTAGACTGTGTTCCACTGAAACTGTACTGTTTCGTGAGCCATTTGCGAAAAACAAACTCTTATTAGTCTCCATTATGGAGGATGTGCCGAAGAGCTAACAATAATATGATTGATCTGTATTGCTCAATTTATAAATTTAAACGTAATGCTAAAAGCCTGATTCTGAATGATTTCAACTGATGTTTCTATTCTGTAAATGTCCTAATTATAATTGGGCATTTGCCTGTACTGTATTGTGTAAATCAATAAAATACTACATTTCCTACATTCAACAACGAATAACTAAAACAATTTATTTTTGGGATATTTATATCATCAGTTCTATAAATACTTTCAAAATAATCCGCAAAAAGGTACACAATTCATTACTGCTATCAGCACTTGTATCATCCAAAAACATTGATGATGGAAGTCCATTTACTTTTCTCTGAGCCAGTATATTTCCAAAAAGATTTGACATCATATTTAATTGAAAATTCAAGTTTTCTAATATAATTTAAATAATCTGCTTTTGCAAGTCTTTTACATTCCCTTTGCAAATTTGGGAACTCTGTGTCAGAGAAAGATACCTTAAATTTTGCATGATGAGCATATGACTTCTTTTTTCAGAAGTTTTATCAACTTTCTTGAATGCCACACAGGATACGAAGAATTTACACGAGAAATCTTTGGTACAAACTCTTCAATAAGCTTATAAAAATTGTTTAAAAGTCATTTGTCATAAAAATTAGGTAAGGAATCTTCTAATGAAAAACAATTAACCAATTGAAACAAATCAATTCGCAGTTAATCTCATAATAATTTGCCCTTTCAAATTTAAAAATTGTATCAATTGTAGCAAAGCTTCATCACATTTAAGGTAAAAAAAAAGTGCTGGATAAAATTCATCACGTTTGACCAAAGGATTGACGGACTTGGTAATAAAATAATTAAAATCATTTATATATAACAAATTCAAAATTTTACCAAAATCTTTAGGCACACTATTTACTTTCATCATATTGAAATAATTTATAGAATCATGTAAAAACAAGCTGATTGTATATCATTATTCAAAGCTTCAACAAATTCACAGCAAGTTCTAGAATTTATTTTACACCACTTAGCGTGAGGCAGGTTGAAATCCCCTGGCAATAAAAACTTCGATGGGTATGTCTCAAAAATGGTTTCCAAACTAGTAATATAATCCAAATAAGATTGTAAATCAGAATTAGGATGGAAATAATCAGAACCAATTATCAAAAGAACATTTCCAATTTTGATCAAAACAAAAAGCTGTTCTGCAAAAGAGTTACACGATTCAATAAAAGTACCTCTATACTTATGATGTACACAAAAGCAACGCTACCTCCCATGAATTGACTATTGGTTGAAAAACTCTGATCAACTCTAAAAACATCATGGTTTGGGAGGACCAGTTCCGAATTGTGAATACCATCATGTAGAAAGATTTCAGTCAGGCAGATAACATCCATGTTGCTGAGTGCAGCTGCATTGGTGCAAAACTCAGAAAGCTTTGTGCAAAGATGTCTGACATTTTGATAAAAGGCCGAAAATTAAAGCAGTTTTCCTGGTTATGTGATCCCCAGGATGGAACTTTCAGTTTTGAATCCATGGTGGTTGGGGTACCATTTACATACAATATTGTTTTATTAACATTTCCATTTTCCATCTCTCTGTTTAGTTCCGAGGTGAGACACTAGGAATTCCCGTTGATACACAGTATGATCAGGCCCAATAAAACCAACATGATCCTTGTCCCAAATCCTATCCTTATTTTTGAGAATTTTAAATGCATGGTTTGCCATGGGAAGTACCACCTTTATCAGTCTCGATTTGACATCATTCGAGTTCATGCCTGAATCTGAATTTGAATGAGTCTGCTTATCAATTCCATTTACTTGAATTTCTGGGAATCCAATGTCAATTATGCCAGAAATAAGTGTATGAACATACTGTTTATCAGATTGTTGTTGTGGTGACAACAACATTGCTGTTGTTGTGGTGATAACAAGCTCGAGTCCTCTTCAATCCTGTGATCCAAAATATTCTTCCCATGATTCTCTCCATCAAAAACTTCAGCACTCAACAATTCAAAATCTCAAAAAGAATCAGGAGAAGATAATACTTTAGCCATTAGACCATTTTTAAGCTCATAAACCTCTCTTGTAAGAGCTTCATTTGGATGACTGGTTTTCAGCTAAAGTATTTGAAAGTTTGTTTAGAGTATGTTTAAAACATTCGGGTCGTTAGATTCACTGCATCTCACACACCACACCTCTTAGTTGATTTAAAAGTAAACAACTTAACATCCAAGGCTTTCAGAGAAATCTCTTCCATCGCACTTAGAACACGAGTACATTATAGAGAAGAAAATAAAAATGTATTTTAAAAAATTTGTTCAACACTTGAAACCCATATCATATCATATTCTTGGCAAAACTTTCCAAGTTACCATCACATTGTGGTGTCATGGTGTGGGTGCCCAGAATCCATGGGGAGGGGCAGGAGGGTGGGGGGCGGAGGCTCAGCAAAGAAAGGACTGTACCCAAGAAGCAAAACCCATAATTTAAGCTATATTTAGAAGGAAACTTTCTAAAATAAAGGTAAGCCATGAGGCGGGTGCAAGTAAGTATCAGAAGAGAGTCTAAAATGCACAGACCTCATTGGGCTGCCCAGTGGAGCTCAAGATTTGAACACAAACCATTCAGCCAGACGAGGAGAGCTTGGGTGACCTTGTGACCCATGAATATATATTTATGGAGGAATGCACCTCATGTGGGATTGTATCGGCATGTCTTCAGACGAATGGCATCTCCATGCGCTATGGCACAGTATCACCGAGGTGGGCCTCATCTGAGCCAAGCAGGATTGGTTTCCAAGAGCATTGTTCGCGACGGCACATTAATGTGTGTATCATGAAGCTAAGTTATATCAATTATTCAGGGGAAAATAGTTGGGCAGTAGCAGGTAGACAGTTGGGAGAAGAAAGTTTGCCTCAAGTGTTGTCTTATTGTAAATACGTGTTAACTGTAAAAAGTCTGTAAATATCATCAGCTCATGTCTGAGTTCACTCTTTCCTACAATATCACAATATATACCGATTTCAATAAAGCGTTTTATTCAGAAAATTAGGTTCCCTTTTTACTGATGAAATTAACTTTATTTAATGAAATATGTCTACCTAGTCACACACTGAACATATTTTAAAACACTTAAATGACAGGGATTTCCTAAAGCACTGCATAATTTAAAAGCCAGTAATTCCAATACTTGCACAATGCTTTCCTAAAGAGAATTTAACAATACCAAATGAAATGATAAGTGAAACAACATACATTCCAAGGTAAGTTATTTTAGAAGGTAGTAAGCATTCAAATAAATCAACCATTAAAAAGAGAACAAAGGACATGCAAAGTTTATAAGCTGTTAAATTTAAAGCCAACTTGAAAGAGCATTAGCAAAAAAAGTTGAAATTCCAACAACTTGCATATGTAGCACAAGAATGAAAAATAAACACAGATGTATTAAAAATCTAACCTGTGTTTATGTGATGATTGTGATTCTTTTTTCTTTCCAGGGCCATGGGATGGCCTGAGAGAAACATACAAAGAGTACATTATATATTTCCTAACATTCACAATTATTCAATCAATAAACAAGAATGTCTGCCACCAAAGTTATTTTCAAACCACAATACGAATTTCCAAAGCCTCACTGCCCACCTCATTCATCTGATTCTCCTCCTTTAATGTTCTCTAATTTTTCATTACTTAAATGACAACAGACTTCAACTACTTGAATGGTATGACAGTGACAATCCTCAGAAATGGCATGTGGAAATCATTGACAGTCTTTAAGGATGATATTTAAATCCAGGAAAGGATAGCCATTATGCAATGTTCTGCTTGACCAAATAATCAGTTGACATTATGACATGAAAACGAATGTAAAATTCACATTAACTTGCTGAAACTGACACAATAACAAATTAACTCACCTGTGTTTATCATTAGATTTGCTCTTGTGAGAATCTTTATGATTGGAGCTGTGCTTGTGTTTGGATGAATTTCTACAAAAGAAACGGAATAAGTGCAATTATTTAGAACATTTTTTTAATTTCACAGAACATTTCTACAATAAATTAAGCACATATATTTATTGTAGCTAACACTGAAAATAAGTGATTAATAAATTAGTTTGTAATATAAAAAAATATTTGTAGTTATTAAATAACAAAAAATTAAAAATAAATCTTTCTTGGGTAAATGCAACTAATGAATTTTTTTAAACTGAATGGAGCTAAATGCAACATGCACTTCCCACCTGAGTTTCATTCTCTTTAGTACTACAACATGCATGCAACTATGTCAATTAATATACTGCAGCTGCATGCGGATCTTTAGGTCAAACCTAGTTCAGCCTTTCTTCCATTTTCATACGTAGAATATCTTAACATATGGTAATTCAGTGTTTTAATATTTTGCCATCACCAACATAATAGTATTATATAAATAAACTATAGCAAGAGATTATACCCACTGGCCCAGAAAAAAACCCTCCTGAAAATGAAAAAGCTCACAAATATTAGCACTGAAAATAGAACTAAATTCTAAAGTAAATCTTTTTTTTTTTGTTTAATCATGCTGATTGAAACACTTTTTCCAAAATTAAAAGAATAGTACTGATACAAGTGACACATGCAGAAGTATCAATGTAAATTTCAGATTTGCAAACCTAATTATACAACAGAATACAAGTCTGAAATGCAGAGCCAGCCAAACGAGTGTTATCTAACCACTTTTTAACAGCCAAGAATGTGGAATATTCACTTTACATTTTAGCTGCACAGAAAGCTGCAGGGAAGCTGTAGACAGCATAAAAATAAAATTAGGCTACACAGATATCCAAGACACCAAGAAGCAACTAAATAATTTCATATTCAGGAGGTGCACATGTACTGAACAATCATTGTTGAAAAATTTAGGTACATACTGAAACATCAAACATGAATACAATAATAAATATAGAATAGTCTAGAACAATTTATAGTGGACAAAAATTAAATTTTGAATCATTCCTTTTACTATTTAATATGAAAAATAAAAATCATGACACTAAGAATGTGCTATAACATGCATGTGCCATCAGTAAGGACACTCTCACACTCACTTGGCAGATTTGTCAGATTTGTGCTTGCTGGGCGAGCGGTTATTAAAGCTCTCAGGCTTTTTCCCTCCCTTCTTGGAATTTGCATACTCATCCTCAAAATCCCTGTGTTCCTTGTCCGCTTCCGCAGCTTCCCTCTCCAAGTCTGACCAGTCCTTCCCAGACTCTTCTGAACTGCCCAATTCCTCTTCTGCAAGTATAAAACATTAATACAAATTAATAAATATTTCTTCAAAATTATTTTTTCAATATTAACCTTATCCTGCTGAAATAAGCTCATTGTTTTGTTTACAAACAATTTAACAAATGTTATTTGAATTTCCCAGGTTCTATTAACTATTGTCTATCCCTGATACAGATGTTATCTTAGAAATTTTCAAATTGATCTCGTGAATTTTGATTTAGGAAGCTAGTGTGTTAAGCCTATTCCCCTTGCCATTTACTGTTCTAATAGTTCAGTTCAAATAAAGGAACAATACTCAAATGTTGCGTGTGATTTCAAATATTTCAGATTCTTTCATGGCACACATGTCAAGAACTTATATTTGTTGAACTTTTAGTTTCTTTCATGAACATTTGCTCTGGCATTTCAGTCAAAATTTTTAATATCTACAATATGTTTTTTCATTTGACTGTCAAAAATGTACCTTCACTTTCACTATCTTCTGAATATTCCGAGTACTCTGAGTCTTCTGAATCCTCGTCCTCTGATTCCAAGTCTGTTGGCTGTAGAACAAGAGAATTGTGAGCACAACAAACTACTTTCCTTATAATTCCATATTTCCTATGCATAGCTGAGTCCAACCTCATAGGCTTCATCCTCTTCCTCTTCTTCTTCTCCTAATTCTTCATTCTCTTCATCACTTTCAGGATCCAAAAATGTCCACCCACCACTTTCAAAGAAACCTTCAGGATCATCCGTAATGGTCTTCATAATCTTGGTCCAGTTCAATGACTGTATACCTTCAGTATATCGAATGTCACAAGAGCTGTGAATATTACCATTAATAATATATTATATATTATAAATTTTATATTTTATACTGAATAATAATAGTGGAACAAGATAAAATATTTTATGACTTATTAAAATATTTTATAAAATATATTATGAAAAGTGTACATGAAAAAAAATAGAATGCCAGATATCCACAAACAATGAAGTAACATAAAAGCATTAACATAATTTTAAGGTATGTTACCAAAATGTTTAATGGAATGTTCATGGCAGGTATAGTAAAGCAGCTAAGTACAGTTCACTCACTTAAGCCATTCCTTGACATGGTCCAGCATGTTCATAGGAATTGCATTCAATGTGGCCACTTTGCGATGGTAATCTCTGAACACAAAGATCATGTCAAAGTTCTTCAAGTGGAACTGCACACGCTCAAAGTGTACCAGTTCAACATCTTCCAATGTGATCACAAAAGGAGGCTACACACACAAAGCAAAATACAATCAAAAACACACAATTGATTATGACAGTTCAAATACATGATTCACCTACTCATACCAATCATGAAATCTTAACTTCAGAAGATGCAGTTGGGACCAAAGTAACTTAGAAATAATTTTGAGATATCAGTAATAAAATATTAAATCAAATTTAGCACACCTACAAAGCTTTTGAAACTGGTCAACATTTTTTGCCACAAACATAATTTTAGTTGATTCTAATGCATTTTCAAAATGCCACCTCTGTAAGTGAATTTAACCCTATTCTTACTAGAAATTTAAAGAAAAAATTTGGAGCCACTTTTGAGAAAATTTTGAAAATGTCCCAGGGGCTTCATGTAAAGTACTCACAAAAATTAAGAAGGTTTTTCAAAAATGCAGAGCTTCGAGCAGAACCAGATCGGTCAGGAATATACATTTTGGAAAAAATCGTATGAAATTTTGGTGTTATTAACAAAATGGGTGGGTGGACAGACTGACAAGCAGACCGACGGACAGAGGGAAATTTTGAAAGGAAAAAAAACAAACCTACATTTTCAGTGTCAGGGGACCCCAAAACATGCATTTCCATTGAAATATCAAGTTGATTTTCTGCAGCGTTACATTCCTTCCTCTAAATTACATATATACAAGAAAGTAACAATTGGAAACACTGGTCAAAACACTAAAAGCAATAAACTGTGATTTATTCAACTTTGCCTCTGGCAGGTATCAGTTGTTGACGGTTTCATCCAATCGGGAGCTTGAACATCACCATAGCGACATATAAGCTACTGATTAGATGAAACTGCCAAGACCTTATACCTGCCACAGACATGGTTAGAAAAGTCACACTATATAGGTACTGCAGCGACTTCTTTGTTGCCAAAAGGCATGAACCTTACTGAAAGAGCTTTCTTCACAAAAACTTCACACACCTCCCCCCCCCCCGTGCTGGTGTTGCAAACACTTGCTCCAATCTATTTTAAGCATGGGCCCTAACCCTTACCCCCACGATGAAATTCTTGAGTCACCTGGAAGAAAATCCAACGCTTTCTCTTACAAGTGAGAAGAAATGCATGGCGGGGAATAAAACCTTATTCACAATAGGTGGGAATTTCTTATAACAGGGTCTCTTAAATTCGGGAAATAAATGCATTGTTTATATACAACTTACCTTGGAACTGTGAATTTTGTCTCTTATAAGATTATCTTAGAAAGGGGTCTCTTGTAACAGGGTTTTATTGTATGTGATTTATGGTTAATAAAGATCAACAGAAAAAAGGAAAAGCAAATTAGCTCACTGGTAATTTCTCACTAAAATGAATAGCCTCTTACACAATCAAACAAAAATACTTTATCAATTTTAATTACAAGTCAAATTTAAAATATTATATTTACAGTACAAAGTTATTATAATAAATAAAATTTTCGTGTGTGTGTGGTGGGGGGGGGGGGGGGGGCAAGACTATAATATACCTTACTGCAGATTTGAAACACTTTACTCACCCACTCTGTCAGATGAACTAAACATCCACTAGTTGGTTGCAACAAAACTGTACTTCTTGATGGAGCACCAGGAAATCCCAACTCTCTGAATGGTGTATCAAATTCTATTTCTTGCTTTGTCATTGCCTCAACCTATGTTAGAAGAAACAAGTAAACTAATATAACAATCACCCAATTTATAAATTCCACAATACAAATCGTGGCATCAATGCATTTCAAATCCACCAGGCATTAAAGTACAAAACACTTATCATAATGCTTACTATTTTGTGAAGAAAAGGAAAACACTTTAAATCTAACAAGGTCAGAGGAAATACTATATTTTTCCAAATATAAGAGGATTCTGAATACAAGAGAACCCCCTAATTTTAAAGAGTCTTCCTGAGATTTTTTTTTTATTTTAACTGTTAGTAAGATTTTTTAAATTCTTACCATAATAAAATTGCAAATTGACTGAACAGAAAACTGCCGTGATGAAAAGATCTTTTTGCCTGAGCTACCACTATTTTTCTTGTTCCTCAAAATCATCATGATTAAATACTATGTTGTCCTCTGACATTTTAGCCTCCTGAAAGTTATGCGTTCTTAGTCTTTCATCTCATGCATTCTAACATTTTCTTCCGAGTTACCAAATGTTCTACTTAACACACACTTGTTCATGGCCTCTGATTCTTTATCAACAATTAACTTTAAATTCACATAATCCAGGGGAATGCAAACCCATATGTGTTTATTTTGAAAGTGGCACAGGAGAGAATGAAGTCAAAGTTCGGGATCTTCAGGCTAATATTTTTTTTACTCTGTCATTGGGATTAGATATAGCTGTTTTATCTTTTGAAGCCCTTACAAAACGTGAATTCTCATTTGTCAAGCATCAAATGGAGAGTCTGTGGTCCTTCATCAATCAGTGCTCCGTGTTTTATTTAAAACTTGTCTTCTATATTCATTTTCATGTTTTATTCACTTACAACAATGCCAACACCTTGGCCAGGAGATGTTAACATTAATAGACCCGTAATGACTTTAAATATTCACAATTTTTCTTTGCTACTCAATAGCTTCAAAATTTTAAGGAAGTCTTTATACAATACTGGATAGGAAATAAGATTGTGAAAAAGACCCAAAAAGGATCAAACTTTAAACAAAATAAAATAATTAAAAAATAGTATTAATGGGTATGTTTTGAAGACAGGACAGAAAATTTTTAACAATAATGAAACAACAACACATTCCTTAAAATCTGTGAATATAATTCTTAAGCATGTTAGATGCATGTGATATTTATCACTTTTGCAACCTATTTATTAGCTTTAGTTTCTTTATGTGGATAAGCACAGTACAAACACTGATTCCAACCAATTAGGCTTAATCTGAATAGAAGACCCAATATTTTTCAAATTAGCTATCGACTATAAAAGCCACACACACAAATACATTTATCTTGTATTCAGGTAAATACATTAATGTGATGCAACAGAAAATTTGTTATGAAACATTAAATTTTTACCTTCTCACAGAAGCTTTTGAAGGCACTCTTTAGCTTATGTCGAAGTTCTCTCTCGGACTGTTCAGCAGCCAGATCATCGCGATCATGCATATGTTGGTGTTTGCCCAGATCAGTAGTAATTTCTCCCACTTCTGTATAAAATTGCACATCTTCATGTTTTTGTTTTTTTGTGCCAAACATAATACCGTGCTATTAAAGAAAAAAAATATTTATCTCCCAACATGTAAGAATGCAATTTTTATCTTTCAAAACAAATTATTGGCTTTGCAGCTTGCTTTCCTTGACTAACCTTCAGATGGAAGTGAAGAAGTATAATCATTTCTCCATCACAAGGTTGGAAAAATGCATTTTTTATATTGTTATATAAAATATCAACCTTATCTCCTCTAACAGAAGTATATCGAAACCCATTTACATGAGCCTCCAAAGATCCTACCAAAAAAACATAACAAAATTAGATAACATCTCAATCCCCTTCTATGAGTCAACTTTGAAATAAAATTATCACATACACCAAACTGCTGATCACATACAAAACTTCTGGAGTTAAAATCTGCCACAACCACTTTTAACCAGGAAATAACTATGAATTGAAGTACAATTTCTTCCAATTTAAAATGTTAGCTAATCTACATCATCTAGCCAACTGTTAATTGCACAATTTCAATTTTAAAAATACTATAAACAGACTATATTCAAGACCACTAGGGCTGGGTCTAAATGATTACGTAGATTTACAAACAAAATTAACACAAAATTATTTGTCCTGCTAAAAAATCAATAATAATTATACTCAAGTTTCAAATCTTTACATAATACAAATACAATATAATGAACACAAAATAATTTGTCAAACTAGAAAATTATTTTCCTTAGCAAATCTTTTTCACTTCTTACCTGTCATTCTTTTTGCCACAATGTTAGGTCGAATGTAAAGATCCTTCAGTTTTGGGTTACCCTTGTTTTGTGACAAAACTAAGCTATCTTGTTTCACTAAATCTTCCTTCTCACGTTCCTCAGCTTCTCTGCTTCTGTATTTCTTCTGCACTTCTTTGATCAACCGAAACGCTGTATTCAAATTGGAAGAAGGAGCAGACAGCTCTCCAGGTTCTTTCACATTTGTACTCCGGTATGTTCTGCAGAAGTAGTATTCAGAAAATAATAGCATGTCAATCGCAAATACATGAATGAATACTGTAATACCAAAAGCACTACTTGCTATTTAGTCAAGAAATATAAATTTATTACTTTCAGGGAGAATTTATCAAATAGGCAAGTCATTAACACTTCATGTACAGGATAAAATTATTTTTGAATAAGGATCCTTAAATATATTTAATTAAAGTTATATTTTCTAAATAAATACCAAGTAATACCCTAAGTGTTAAGAATTCCAATCTTCAAACAGTATACCACTTTGCTCGCCAGACATTTCCTAACCTATTACCTGAATTTTCCAATTTATTCTTTTCAAACATTTATTTGGTACACAGCAGATAAAATTATATTTTAAGCGAAACAGATAATCATAGATTACAATTGAATGACCCTTTGAATGTAGCTAATTTCCAATTGCAAATGTTTAACTAAAAATCAGTCCCCAGTAATAATAATAATAATAATAATAATAATAATAATAATAATAATAATAATTCAGAAAGTACAGGGAAACTAGTCTTAACTAACAGTTCTCCCACCAAATGGCTGTTATAGAAGTAAACCCTTAATCTAGTTATGCAATTACAGGAAGCATATATCATGTCTAATGGTATTTCAAAAAAAGTTTTAACAGCTAATGAAAAATATTTCTTGTCTTTTGTTTCACTTTTCAAAATACAAGCCAATGTAACATGTAAATATTATGAAATTTTCCACAGAATTTTTAACAAACCAATCGCAAATGTCACTGCTTCACTGGACCCCGGCTCCATCATCCATTTCTTTGCAAATATAATATTAAACAAAACTTGCATTGTAGAAATGTGCATTCATTTTTTTAACAATCTGAACTGTGTGTCATCATGAATAAACATTTCTTTGCTGTCAAACATGGGTGATAATTTCTCTCATACAATTTTGAATGCAGCATCCCAATAAAGGGGCACGTTTTGCAGTTGCAGAGAAGAAGAGATATATAAAGAGTACAGCTTACTCTTTATATAAGTCATACTCAATGACTTCCGAACTAAAGCAGATAAAATCCATGAATGTTGGACAACTACGTATTTTTCAAAAGTTATTTAGCAAAAAAATGTTTATGTTCACGTAAGTACAGTTTAACTCGCAACTAAATCAGTGGGGAACTACAAAATAATTTCATAAAACTGAAATTTTGATTATATTAAAAGCCAATACAACAACATTTCATTGTAACAAGAAGTTCATATCAATGTAAGAAATGTTAATACTAAGTGGACAAGCATCTTCACTTAATACTTACACTTCTTTCACAAAAGTTGCATCAGGCTGAGGATAGGTACCTCCTTCATTTCTTCCCATCATTGCACCAGGATGAAAAAAATTAATTCTCAAGTAGGTGTAGTCACCTTCAACTGACTGAGATATATTCTTAATGGTTGAAATATGGAAAGGTACAGATATACCAAAAATAGGAAGAATTACTGACTCATATTTTCGATCTATAACATAGAAATACAAAATGGATAAGACATAAAAGAACGTTCTGGAAATGTCTGATGAAATTAGACTATCTATAATGGTTTAATAAAAGAAATTAAAGAAAAAAAGAAAAAGAAAAAAGAAAAAAGAAAAGAAAAAAGAAAAAAAGGGGAAAAAGAGGAGAAAAAGAGAAAAAAGAAAGGAAAAAAAACAACTATAGGGCAATTTATTCAACTCTATCCCAAACAGGCATCAGCTGTTGATGGTTTCATCCAATTGGGAGCTTATATGTTGCTTCAGTGACGTCACTATCGTGACGTTCAAGCTCCCGATTGGATGAAACCGTCAACAGCTGATATCCTGCCAGGGGCAGAGTTGAATAAATTGCAATATAATATCTTTTTCATTCATAAATTGAATATTAGAAGAATTGATATTAGAAGGAACAGAATAAGAAAAAAGTAAACTGGCCTTCCAATTCTTCACCACCCGAATTTCCAAGTAATATTAAAGAAAGACACAATATGTGACAGTTCCATTTCAGTAAAATCAGTAGATACACCAAACTCATTGAAAAGAAAACATTCATGACAAGAATTATTCCAAAGGAAATAATCATTCCAACCTATTGTTACATTTGCACATATATCAATCAAGCAAATCAAGAAACTTACCCACAAATATCTTTAATTCTTTAACTTCTGGCTCTCGTGGCAATTGACTATGGCTTTTGTACGAAACTGTAGATTTACGAACTTTCTCTTGTTCTTTCCCTCCAGACTGTTGGGCAAGGCGCTTTCTAGCTGCTTCATTTAATTGAATAGCAAGTTCTTTTTGGTGCTGTTTCCTTTTCTCTTCAGATGATTGCTCTGTCTGTAATAAATAATATATTTATATTATTATAAAAATTTCTTGTACAATTTATACTAATTCTAGCTACCTCTAGCTCACTACTACAAGCTCTTACTTAGCATTGTCTGTGTATTTATTTATAAGAATTATCTACTAAGCAGTATCACCTGCCTTGCACTTGTCTCCTATATAACACGTCCATCCTACCCATACCTCCAGCCCTGCCCATCCAGCACCTCCAAGCTCTATTTGTTCCTCCCCATCATCACGTTCCACCTGCATCTTCTACTCTTTACACTACACACATTCCTTCTGCTCAGCCTACTTTTTCATCTCTCTCCTACTCCACCCGCTCCTCCCTCTCATTCCATTCCACTAGCTCCCTCTGCATCATCTGCTCCTTCCAAATCTTTCACTCCTCTCACACTCTCTGATCATTCTGCCCTGCCAACTCCTTCAACCCCACTCAGTGCTATTCACCCCTCCTGGTTCCATTCATTCAAAACAGTCTGCTCAGCACCAACCATGCCATTCTGAAATGTCTGCCAACAATGGCTCCTTGTTGCATTGGGAATTACATTTAATTAAATCTATAGTGCTGTTGTTATACGTGCTGTGATACACAACCCAATGATTTATAAACACCTTGAAATGGGAACTCAGTGTGACAAGTCAAATAAAATTTTTAAGATTTTTTAAACTAACAAAATTGGGACTGAAACCATTTAATTCAGTTCTGGTAGTAGTAATATATTTAATGAAAGAATTACAGTTTTAATTTTCATTTCACTCTCAGTTTTGATATGATTTTTAAGTTTTAGTTTGCAATCTTGTATTGGCGACACTGAAAACTTACCCTTAATTTAGAATCCAAAACAGCAGTTCGTTTACCACGGCCCACTAACTCAGGCTTTGGTGCTTTCTTTTTCTCTTCCTCCTCCTCTTCCTCTTCTTCCTCTTCATCTTTCAAAAATATACCTATGTTTTTGATTTTTTTCTTGGATGGAGTTAAAATTGTGCAAGGTTGTCCCTAAAAGAATTTTCAGTGTTACATTTCTATCGAATATGCAAACATAATCAACTTCACAATTGAGATTTTCTTCACCTCATTAACAAGTACAGTATCTCCAATAAATAAAGCATATGTTTTGCCTTCTTTGTCCTGAGCATCTTTGTTTGTTAATCCTGATAATCCCACATTTAAATTGAAAACCATTCCTTTTTTAGCAATTGCCGTTGTTTTTGGGCCAATAACAAGAGAGCTTTCACGAAACTCAATTCCCATTGCAAATCTGCAATAACAAAAAGAAGTTAGAATTGCTAAAAAATTAAATATAACTTTTACATCCAATATGTTGCACGTACCCGAAGTTTTTGGTGAGATTGTCTAATAAATTTGATTTTTCTTTTTTCACATAGCCTAATCCAGTTTCATAAACATCACTCAATTTTGCTCCAGCAACCAAACTTTTCAACAATTCTTCTTCAACAGCCACAAGAAAATTGTAATTATCCTAAAACAGATACATATTAATTAGTACATCATTTGCAATTTCATTCAGGTCTTTCTTTAAATGAAAACTAATTGTTGTGATCATCTCATGTAGAAATTCAGAAAATTCATACCTAAAATATAGATTGTTCAGTGAAAAGAATAACAAATAGCATTTACTTAATAACTTATATGGCTCAATAGCTGAAGAAAATACTACTCTAAAGAAACGACTAGAGCCCAGAATTTCATTCACTTCTTATTCCTAAGACACAGTCAAAAAGGCATTTACTTTTAATAAAACAGGTATGCAAAGTCATTTAATCTGGCTAAAACAGAGGCACAAAAAGCCACAACATAAAATTAACATGTGCATAAAAAGGATATATAGTGAAAACAAGAGATCGAAAACCATATTCATGCATGAAACAGGACTCCTCTTAGCCAAAGAATGCCTATCTGCATCAATGAAAGAAATTCTATTACTTTCACTAGCATTGCATTCTGGATTCTGATCTTAATGCTCCTTGAACTTTGAGTCAATGGCTCGACACTTCCTGCCCAA
The DNA here is from genome assembly GCA_031308135.1 of Acheta domesticus. Classification (NCBI taxonomy): domain Eukaryota; kingdom Metazoa; phylum Arthropoda; class Insecta; order Orthoptera; family Gryllidae; genus Acheta; species Acheta domesticus. The sequence continues at coordinate 181,863,488 of JAHLJT010000631.1, read as the reverse complement.
TATCTTGCCTCAATTTGAAAAACGATGGAACACAACAATACCCATTGTCCAGACAGTAGATGGGTTTCCAGCTTGATTGATATTAGTGCCAAGAGAGAAGCAAGGCAAGGGCCCACTGGACAGCAATGGCTAATAAAATAGCAACACTTTGTTAATTTGCAATATTACAAGTTTCATCCTTTATGTATTTTCAAACAAGACTCAGGCGATCAATTCTGGTGTTATAACCCAAAAAATAATTCCCTGAGTAGCAAATAAAAAGAACAGGATCCAATGGACTCGTGTCATGGAAACTTCACGGGAAAAAAGAACAACATTTAGTCAACTCCGGTTATAGTGAACTTCTGGGGACTAACAATTTTGATTCACATATCTGTCAAAATAAAATAGAATTTCTCCACATCTATTTATTAACACACAGATATAGCAAAATACATTGACAGCATGAATTGAAAATTTCAATATCTTTATTTGACCTTAAAAAATCAATTTTTTCAGTAATTTGCTTTGAATGTTTTTCTTTAGTAATTTCTCTAGATCCTTCTCCAAAGTTCATACACTCTCCATACTTGATTCCACATTTTCCACTGTCTCTAAGTATCATAATACAGTCTTCACACTCTTCAATGAATCTTGCACTGTTGGATCCCACCTCTTACACCCCACTCTCCAAATGCCCTTTACTTGCTTAATGAGATCTTCTCAGTAGTGACATGGCGCAAGTAGCTAATGAAACTGATCGCTATTCCATGCAATATTATGGGTACATCTAGGCTGTGGGGCAGTGGCAGTGTGCTCTTCCTGTAGTCTACATTGCACACCACACAATTTTTTGTTTTTTAAGCGTTTTTTTTAAACTACTTGTAACTACATTATTCATACAGCAACCACTGTGATTTTTAACGATTAAATAACTGTAAGAGCATCACATAAGGCCAACGTGAACACAAACAATCATTCGTGCCCAAGGGTGGATTTGAACCCACGGCCCTTCGAGACAAGGCAGATGTGACCCTACAGCCTTAGTGACATCAGCTATCCACGTCGGCTCACCAGGTGCTTTGTACCATGGAATCTCAAGTAACAGCAAGCTTGAAACTGAAATAAACAAACATTCACACACCACTGCTGCCAATTGTAGCCCACGCATAACACAGTGTTAGTTTCCACAGTGAAGCTAAGTCGCATAGTGTCATCAGTAAGGTACCATACTGGGTTTGCTACCTCCATCTCAGGGGAGACAGCTTCGAGTATGATCTGAGGACGCAATATTTTCTCCATGCTGCCTAGTGTTGTAATTTGTCACACTTGAGGCGATATATTTTATTCCCAGGAGGAAATTAATTTTCAAGATGTTCAATATAGCCGAGGTTCAGGGTTCACTATAACCGAATATTCTTGTGCTTATTTGTAATGTACGTGAAACAGAACCAGTGACTTAAGTTCACTACAATCAAGAGTTCACCATATCAGAATACATTTTAACCAGTCAACTGTACATGCACTAAGGTTAAATATTTTTTTCCACAAGGTTTATATCAGAATGCTTGTCATTCTAATGTTTGTGACAAAATAATCAAAACCATTAATTTATTAAACTCACGTGTTCGGAAAAGCATACAAATTATTATGATCACTCAGTTCTTCAAAACTGAAGTAAACTTTTATGTAATTAAAAACTAAATCATCAGTTCCCAAACAATTCGATCACAAAACTCTTGTAAAGGAATTTGTCTTCCAAGAAACCTTTTTCTTCTTTCTTCCTAAAAAGCTACTTTTTTAATAACTTTATACTTAATACTATTTTGAATAATTAAAAAAAAAAACTTTGAATATTACAAAAGCAAAATCAGAATCATGCAATTTCCAAAAGAAACAAAACACTGGATGATTTTCTTTACATTTCTTGAAAACAAATTAGTATTTCAATTTTGAAAACTGAACTGTTTCATCAGTAATTTTTAAATTCAAATTTTGAATTTTTTTATAGCACAAACAATCTGTGAAACAAAGGATCCTGTGTATGTAGAGAACTGTTGATTTAAATTAATGACATTAAAAAAAAATCTTCACTCTTACCTGAATAGTTTCATTTGGATTCACAAGAAGAGTCCGTACAATATTGGAACAATATGATTTGTACCTTGTTCCCAACGAACAAACAATTGCTCCAAAGTGAAGAACATTCTTGTCACTTACTACACTGAATTTTAAATTATAGTTCCCACCACTTTGGATAATAGCTGGATAGCACATATCTAGTTGGGAAGTGTCAACACCTGTTACATACTTCTTGTCAGTAATTGCAGCTTCAACACCTTCAGCCAACTTTGCATGTTTAACTTTCTGCAAATAAATAAATAAAATAATAACACACAGTTTAAAATAAAAATAACCTGAAGAATCAAAACATTCATCATAAGTGAAATCTGTATCAACATAATTTACCGTTTTTACCCGAATTCACAGTATATCTACTTTGAATATGAATACTATCAATTTTATCATTTATAAGATTAAACAAGAAAGTTATATCATTTAACTGTCTATGAGATTCTAGTGAGCTCAAGTTCATAAAAGATGCAATTTGGGTATAATCATGATTCACATATGGAGATGGGAGATATAGTTTCCAGGCAGCAAAATTCAAAAATTTGTGTTGAATTTTTTCAATTTTACTAATTTTGTTTTGGTAATAAGGTGACCAAACCGGTGACGCATATAATAAAATTGGTCTTACTAAAGATAAATATAATAATCTAAACGTATTTTTATCAGAAAAATCCGAGGCCATTCTCATAATAAATCCTAATGTCTTTAGTGCCTTGTTTGATATACAATCTATGTGTGCATCAAATTTTAAATTTGTATCAAAAATTATGCCCAGATCTTTAAAGTTTGTGACTGGTTCAATAGTTTCTCCATTTATTGTGTATGAAAAATTATGGAATGATTTTGTTTTTCGGTATGACATTAGTTTGCATTTCTGTGTATTAAATGATAATCTATTAGTCTTGCACCAGAGTGATAATGAGTCTAAACTATGCAGGAGCATTTTACAATCATCTAGACATTCAATTTCATTATATATTTTAAGATCATCCGCAAATAATAAAAACAAGCATGATGGTAAATAATTTTTCACGTCATTTATATAGATCAGAAATAAAAGTGGACCTAAGTGGGAACCTTGTGGAATGCCGGATGTAGCTAAAATTTCATGCGATAAAAATGATTTAAATTTAACAAATTGCTTTCTGGCCGTAAGATAACTCTCAATCCAAAGCAGCAATACACCATGAATACCCATATCGAATAGTTTTTTAATTAAGATTTTATGATCCACCGTATCGAACGCCTTTGCAAAATCGGTGTATATCACATCAACTTGTGACCTTTTTTCTAATTTTTCAGAAATGAAATTATGTAATGTTAGTAAATTTGTGGTTGTAGATTTATTTCTCCGAAAACCGTGTTGCTCATCAATCAAATATAGTTTTACATTACTGTATATCTTATCTGTGATCAATGATTCAAACAATTTCGGAATTATACTCAATTTTGAGATTGGTCTATAGTTTTTTACATCCGATCTATTACCGCTTTTGAATATGGGAGTTATGTAACTAGTTTTCCAGATATCGGGAAAATAACCTTCTCGCAATGATCTTACAAATAACAAATGTAATACCGGTGTTAAATTAGCTATACAGTTTATCAAAAATAGAGGTGGTATTCCATCAGGCCCCGGTCCACAATTTTTATCCAATTTTCCGATTTTTACAAAAACTTCATTTTGCTCCAGTGACAGATAGCTCAAGTTCACACCAGTTTCACATAAATTTTCGTTGGTCCATACATTTACATTATTTGGTTTATAAACCATTTCGAAGTAATCCGCAAACATATTTACAATATCCTGACCAGAATTAACAGACTTTTCTCCACTAAACAGTATACCTGGTAATCCTTTTACATTTCTCTTTGTGTTAGAATACTTCCAAAAGGACTTCATATCTTGCTTTATTGCATTTTCTGTTTTATTTATAAAATGTTTATAATCTATTTTCGCTTTATTTTTAGTTTGCTTTCGAAGGTCGGAAAATTTTTTATAATCTTTATCTAATAGTGTCTTTTTAAAAACTTTATGAGTTCTATTTTTCTCTTTGATGAGTGCTTTTAATTCAGCTGTGTACCACTCAGGATATTTAGATACTGCTGTAATATATTTAAATTTTGGTACGTGTAACTCAATAAGATAATACAAGATGTGGTACATGAAATTAATAGATGATTCTAAGGAATTCATTTGAAAATATTCTAACCAATTTATTGTAGACAATTTCTCATTTATAGTTATATAATCAGCTAATTTAAAATTATATCTCCATTCATATGACTTAAGAGCAGAAAATCCTTTTTGCAAACTAAAAACAATATCTAAAGCCGGGTGATGAGTATCACATGGCACTATAGGACTTGCGGAATTTTTAATATTATGATTACTGTTTTGAATAAATATTAGATCTAATATCTTATAAGATTTATTATAAATGTCATTAATTTGACATAAATTTAGATAATTAACTGAATTTAATATTGTAGTGCTTGATTGAATTTCTACTTGAGTTGCATTTTGAAAAGTGCAATCAACATAGCCTTCTCTATTTATCCAATTTGTGTTTGGAAGATTGAAGTCACCAGCAATAAAAAATTCAAAGTCATTGTATTTTTCAGACAACATTTCTAAGATTTCAGAAAATTTTATATAAGCGTCTAACGGAGATTTAGGAGGAAAATACACTGTGCCAACTATCAATTTCGTCGAAGGAGAGTCTATTTTAACAAATATTTGTTCTACGTTATTTTCAAAATAATCAATGGTAGTGCTGGAATACTTATGGTGTACACCTATGAGAACGCCTCCACCTCTTTGATAATTACCCTGTTGGAAAAGAAACAATATCACTATGGACACACACTGCACATGTGGCACTACTTTTCAATGCATTGGCAGCCTTGAGCTGTGGGAACCATTTTATAGTGAGAAGTGCAATGTAATGAATCAAACAAAAGTTGCACAAACTACAACTCACAAGTTCTCAAATGGTACCTATAGTATAAAGGTTGCCAATCATGCCAAGATGCAAGAGGTGTCAGTTCCGTTTCTCCACTAACAAAAAATAAAAATGAATTAAAGCAATTACCATGGCATATCGATGCTTAAGAATCAAAATCTTGAATATCCATTGTTATAAAAAATGTGTTCAGTTTTTGTAATTATATTGACTCTTAAAAATATTAAACGTAAAAAGGTTTTATTTTGTTAAAATACTTTTTGCAAAGTAAATACAAATAGTTATAGGTTGATTTTTAAATTATTTGGAAGAACAAAAAAAAATATTTTGGTCTCCTGAAATCTTGTCTTGGAAATACCAGGTATTGATCCTTAAGCATCAATATGCCACACATAGTTGTGTCTTTAAAATGTATTAACCCTTTTTGCTCAACTATGATGCTGCCAGCTATGGCATCACAAAATTCCCAGGTACTCAAGTCAGAGGTGACCCATATCAGATAATAAGTGACTGTTTGCCTGTTGGGCCACCCTAACAATAAATCCCTTTTTTCTGCCGCCATTAATCAGTCACAAGTCCACATCAGCTGATGGATAAATGACTACAGAACAATATTAATAATAAACATTTTCTTCGTGAATTTCTATTAGCCAAAGTATTATCAATTCTATGAAAATGAGAAGGTTGGGGACCAGGAGGAGAGAAGAAATTTGAGAGATAAAGGCTTAGAAACTTAGCCAATAGCATGCACAACATACAGCATTAATAAATGAACATTGATCAGGATCACTTTACCTTATCCGAGTCTATTATTTCCATTAATTGGTCCTTAAGGTATTTCGTATACACATCTACAGAAACTAAACAGGCCTTCTTGATAGTTAAGATCTCTGAATCTTCTTTCGGTGCCATAACATATGCAATAGCAGCACTGACATCAACCTGATTATGAGATAAGATTAAATATAACAAGTAGTTAGTATACATCACAAACTTCACTTGGTTAAGAAGTTTTCCAAACATATAAATAACTAATTAGCAAACATCACAAACTTCATTTTGGTAAGTAGTTTTTCCATCACACTTACAGTTTCAAAGTTTTCATTTTTCAAAAATGAACGCCAAGCATCCATAAATGTACCAGGATAATTTTCTTTGGAAAATACTCCTAAAGTCTTCCCCTTTTTACTTTTTTTCATAGCTTCAACAAGGGTGGCAAAATTTGCTTTGTCGTCACCCTGCGCAATATAAGTTCATTTTAATCCTATCAACTGTTCACAAAATGCTATTATATGCTATATAACCAAGATACACATTATTTCAAAAGATATACATTTACTCTGTCTCTTGTTAATAATTTTACTGGAGGGACTGCATTTTCATCTTTCCCATTTTCTATCTGTCTAAGAAAGTCAATCTTTTTCTTGCTAGCAAGGAAATTAATAGCTTCTTCAGTGAGTACCATCATTGTATCGGTGAGTTCATAACCCAACAGCCAAGTCTGAAAAATAACAAATCAAAGTATACTGAAATTCAAATACATAATGCATCAACATATTTTTTATCAAATTAATAGTTGGTTGGCATCTATGGTACTACACACTTGAAAAAATCAATATTAAAATAGTTGGAAAACTAAGTTTCTGAAGCTAAAATGCAGAAAATTCATTTTTACTCTTACTTTCAGTTAAATAGCAAGATTTTTCTTGAATATGGATTTCAAATCCAGAGATTAATAACCATAGTCTATCCACACTTTCATACATCAATGTAGTCTGCCCATAAACATTACTCTGTACAGAAATACAATTTAATACCAAGATAAAATAATAACCCATTGCAAATATACCATGTTAGAAATCAAGTGGCTGTAGTATAATGCTGATCTTATTTGTGCCTATTGTTCCATTTGTTTCTTGTTTTTTTTGAAAATCCCGAAAAGCGAACATTTGAAAACTACAAAATTGAAGATAGAGAATTTTGCTTTAAACAAAGTATGTTTAAAAAATCACATTTAGAAAAATTGAAGAATAGCCAAAAATGGGACTAGCATCACATTCATTTGTTACCATCCCTTATTACATATGAGGGGAAAATTTAAAGAAAAAATTTGGAGCGGTTTTTGAGAAAAAAATGCCTATATTTTGTGCAAAATTACACGGAAACTACTCATTTTTGAAAAGCCGAACATTAACCTATTTCAATATCTGTCTTTAAGGAACGGATTTCATTATGGAAAATATCTCTATCATCAATGTTATAGTTGTAGGAAGGCACCTTGAAAAAATTGCATGTTTTCAATTTTCAAAAAATCTGTGTCATTTCAGTCAGAGAGAACAAACTTTCAGAAAAACCTGTTATCAAATTCAACTGAAGTGCATAGGGCAGTTGTTCTCCAAAAGGCACCTCTATAACTGACTAGTCCATCAGCCACCACCCTAAGAGAGGTGCTGCAACAATGGTTTTCTGTGGCAGGTTGCATAATGCCCCTTTGAGCCCAGGTTAGTATTTTTAAATGATAATTTTTTTTTCCTTTTAAGATATCACTGAAAATTTAATAGCTTCTAGAACATCCTAATGCAATTTTATAACAGATTTTCACAAGTTTTAAAAGGTTGTCTTTCGAGTAATTGCGTTTTAAAAGTTTTCTTATTGTTGTAAGTCAAGAATAGCAAACAAATTTAATATTTACATGAATAATTGATCTACATATCTCAAATAGACTCACAAATTTTTAGAATTAGTAGAAACGTTTATATGAGGGTAAAAAAATTGAAAAATATAAGGGTGTTCACAAGAAGTCTAAGGTTTTAAGAGCACATTGTTGCCAAACAATGAGTTAGAAAATTTTAATATTGTACTTTGACGATGTAGGCACCATTCACAACAATATCCCAAAATATTTTCAAGTTTGAAGGAGTCATGTCATACAATCTTTTTTACATGGAATGACTCTATAATGTACTTCACTTTTAGTACACTTAGTTGCCTCTGTCAAATCTTCAAAATTACACTTGTGTGTAGCTGAAATCTTGTTTATATTACCAAGTATCATGTTTTTAAATTCTCTCGTTAAACCACTCGCAATATATCTATCAGGAATTTACTGTTTTTTGTTATTTTTTACCTCTCATTTATTTTTAACTCTCAGTATGTGACCCCACCACATACAAATAAACCTGAGACCCAAGTTTTCAAGGTGAGATATAAAAACACTATTTGCGAAGTAAAATGTTATCATAACAAATGTATTCTACCAAGTTCTGTTTATAATATGAGGTATTGAAAAATTTAATACAATCATCAACAAATTTTAATAATATAAATGGAATGGTTACTTCACAACTGTTTAGGAACAGTCCAACAATTGAATGTGAGAAACGTACAAATGCATTTAATTGTTCTCCATTTTCTCACAGCAGTATGTCACTTCCTTCACATACAGCACTACGAATAATAGCCAAAATCTTTACACCCAGTTTACCTTTGCAAATAGTTTTCTGGGAGTAAATATTTTCATATCGATTCTTGCCAAAAATGCTTGCTGCTAACTGAATTCATAATTGATCTTACTACGTGCAAAAGTTGGGACAGAGATCCTCAGATCTCAACACACACAGGGCAGATAGTGCCTCTCCCTATAGTACATCACAGTTTTTAACTGCTTTTGACATTAATAAACTATTTTAACTATTTTTCAAACTGGCCAAAAATTTTAGTATTCTTCAATATATCCTCAAAATTAACAGTTTTGCTTATTTTCAAAAATAACTTACAGTTTCTAGCCATTTCAAATTATTTCTACGTAGCAGTCTCTCAAACCTACGCATTACAACAAAAAATCATTTATCTGGTAACTTATCATGGAATATTTTACAACTGTTATCAAAGAAATTAACAAAAACATCATTTGTACTTACTACCTAAAAAACACTAACTTTTTTCAAAAATACAATAACTAGTTCATTCTTTTTCCTTCTTTTTTTTCTTTCCTTTCTTTCTTAACACCCCTTGCAATGGCCCTCCATGCCCCAATACAATTGCTAGCATTAAGATAAAACATTAAATACTTTTTGCCTGCCAGGACTTCAAAATTCAATACAAGGGCTTTCTAAATTACTATATGAATCTCAATACTTCATTGTTGATTCTTCTGAAATATAACATTTTTATCACCAACTTAATATTGTCTAATTCAATAGTAGCGATCTCCAAAATTTAAGTTATAGTAGATGTACCAGACTACAAAATTTGGACAAAATGAAAGGAAAGTGGGAAAATTTGACTTTTGACCTTTTCTGTTATTAGAATATTGGTCTAAATCAACAGTTGCGCTGTTTGGTAACCGAGTAAATCTTATACCTTTCAGATTCAGGAAGTTCTGTAAAGCAATGTCTTTATTCTAAAAAAATAATTGAAAATATTCTAATAAAATAATTTAAAAACTTTGTTAACAAATATCAAAATATACACAAAATTTTATCATAGGGAAAAATTGCAGAAATATCTTTAAGCAGCAAGTTGACCATGTTCAAGCATCAAAAAGCTTTACCATTACATTTCAATATCCCCGAGTTCTAGAAAGTAACAGGCTACACGTATCAATCGTGATGGAAAATGTCACAAAACTTACCAGAATACTTATTGATTTCCTTGTAACACATTACATGTAACAGCACCACAATAACCATTTGGCAAAGCAAGATGCATACGCATGGTGATAAGGAGGGGGGGGGCTGTGACCCCCTGCACCTTTGTCTTACATACCAAAGTATTTTATTTCCATAATTATGTTTTCCCTTTTTTAACTAGACAATTTGAAAAAATGTCATATGGCATTTGGGCAAGAGACTCTCCAAGCCATCTTGCAACGATGTAAATAATATAACATAAAATCAAGGGTATTTATTAATTACATCATTACAAGTATGATTTCATTCTCCTTGTTTGTTTCACTCATTTAGTAGTAACATATGATGTGTAAATAAAATTCAAAGGAAATAGGGGGCCTAAACATGTGGCTGGCTTCTTTATTTAGGGCGTGCACGCCTAAGCATATAGATAATTCAGATATGCAAGCACTGCTCAATCTTCAATTGATATTTTGGTTCAGATGTTCACTGGCCTTTGTACCAAAACCAAAACTTAATAACAAAAATTTTAGTTTTAATTGATATGTGAAAAGATAGCAATGCAAGAAGAACCATTACATGTTTTTAAAGAGACCATACCAAAGATGTGCAACATGGTTTTACAACATTCATCATATTACTTTGTTACTTTAAGGGGAATTAACACTGTCCTTCTCCACTTGAGAATATCAAATTTCAAGGTGGCTTGATTCTCTACATGCTTAGCAACTTATAAAAATGTAAGTCTTGGAGTAAGGTACTGCAAAGTAATGAGCTTTCACAATCAACACAAACCTGCAATGCTGTTGATTTGCTATAAACAACATCTTCATCTACACCCACGGCTGCAACCATTGCATCCATTTTTCCAAAACCTTCATCATTTCCATTTTCTTGTTCCTATATTAAATTGCAAAGAAATATTGGTTATACATTTATTTCTTATTTATAATATTAATTCAATTTGAACAACAACTGTTAATTGCCTCAATTCCATTGTCAAATACAAAGTTCAGCCAGAGCTAATAAAAATATCATATTTAATGAGATAATAGCAGTTTATGGCATGATGTCGCTTTATACTTGAGGCAAAACTGCAGGCAAACAAAGGCAATAGGTAAGGATTTCTTAGGTTACACTTTTGTTTATTTATCTTGCCAGGCATTTGAGAAAAAAAATTGACATTTCATGAAATCTTGCGCCACCTTCCCACACGAATAATAACATACTTCCAAATATTTAAGGGATACAATACAAAATTCTCCTAAAAAACAAAAAAATTCAATTCCTCATACGTACTTTCCACGCCGAATACAGTCTTTTCATGCGCCGAAAGAAAGCATCCTTATCCAAAGTAATATTAGCCATTATCAAATACGTTTAAGTAACACAATTTAACAATAACGTAATATTACTATACAACGCATTCAATGTGCCCGAAATTGCTTCCGCGGCATGTCAACCTGCACACAACAACCTCAAAAACACGGAACTATGATAACATGGCGCCAGGGCACAAGGATGCCGCCCAGTATGCAACGGCGTCAGGCATTGGCAGAAGAATGTTTGGCGCAGTTTCTCGTCTCCAATCGTATTTCTTTGCAGGAGCATCTCGCATTGCAACATTCAATTGTTACTAATTCAGTACATCAGCACGATCGACAGCGCTTCGAAGTCCCAAAGACTGCAACTTCCTTGCACCGTAAGGCCGCCTTCTATGAACAGCTTGTATTTTCATCATTCAATCTTATTAATTTTGAAATGTCTAATAAAAACTTTAAGGATATATCCGAATAAAGGGTGAAAAGTGTCCCCAAAATAAATTTATAATAGCGATACTCATATGAAAGAGAATATAAAATGACGTAGATTCCCAAAAAGTCAGCATCCTAGGGCAATCTTGCAGAGATACATTCAGAAACGTGTTTTTCAAGATTTATTTTTTCTCAGTTTCTATTGCGTCTATCAAGCTGAAAAAATTGTAGAGACAGGAAAAAAATAATTGAATTTAAAGCTATTTTTGCCATCACATTTTGGCTCCAAATTCAAAAAAATAAATAAATTTTTGAAATTGATTTCGATAACGTTGGAGTACTCTCTCAGATTTCCCCTTAGAATGGGTCTCATAACATTCTATAATGTATACTTTTTCCCAGATTTTTAAACAATATGGATGATAGTAAAAAAATTAAAATAAATTTTATCAGTTTAAAAATTTGAAATTCGTGCCAAAATGTGATAGGAATTTTTTCACCAATGTTTAAACAATTTGTATTTAAATTATTGAAAAATCTCATTTACCATCATGATTTATAACTTTTTTGGTGACAAATGGTTGTTTTTTTATGTGGAAAGTAAAGTGAAATCTCATTAGTACGTTTTTGAAGGGTCTGAAAATTTTGAACGTCTTAAGCGGGAAAATATGCTACCGAAAAATTCCCAATTTATTCTTACTATTCACATTTCCTTCTGCAAACCTCTATAAAAGGGCAAATACAATTTATTCATAAATGACATTGAATAAAAAGAAATTACACACAAGAGCACTTAAAGAAATGCACAAGGCCTTTGTAACAAGAGCGTTGCATTGACGCGCGTCATCTACGACTGATGACGTCAACTGCATCGATGCTTGTGCTCATGAATCGCTTAACGCGCGTTGTAGATTAGCTCTATCTTATGTGAAACAGTATACGAGCGCTCTTGGTGACGTGCGTCGCCCCTGACGTTCGCAGCTGACGCCACCAGTGTTAAGGCCCATTCACAATGCAGACGTAAACATAAGCGTAACGCATAGACATAAACTTAAACATAAGTGATAGGCTGAAGCATTCACAATGTACAACATAAGCATAAGCAAAGATTTTCTATTTTCTGTGGGCCATTCTAGTTACTATTGGTTGGATGTGAGAATCTATATTTTATATATATTGAAATTTTGTTTAAAGTTTGCATGTTTATTTAACATGCATAACATATATAAACATGTACGTATGTACTGTGGCACAACTGCTCTTTACGAGCCAAGGCCTACCAGCGGTGTCTCGGCCTTGCGGCCGTGAGTTGGGTTAGGTTAGGTTAGGTATTTTAATTTCAATAAAAATTCAAACTAAATGGTACTACTATGGATATTACAACGAAACTAAACTACAAAAATATCGTACGCTACAAAACAACGCGGAAAACCGTCGGAAATCAACCAAGCAATTTGGAAAAACAAGTCTTTCGTTCGATCTATCGACTTCGATCCTATTTCGATACTCGATTTTGAGTTAAACGTACTGTGATTGGTTCATTTCTTATTTCTGACATAAACATAAGCACAGAAGCTTGAAGCTTGCAAGCTTTTAAGTTAACGTCTTATGCGTTATGCTTATGTGAATGCATTGTGAATGAGTCCGCTTATAAACGTTGTCCTAACTTTTATGTTAACGCTATGCTTATGTTACGTCTGCATTGTGAATGGGCCTTTAGGTGACGCACGTCAACGCAACTCTCGTATGACAGGCCTAATAGAAAATAATGGGGTGGAGGGTACAGCGCAACACTTTTCTCTGGCTCTGGAGTCATATTGAAAGTGAAAGTATTACCCAAAAGTACCATGAGAACAACACACAGAAGATCGCATTGGTGCACAGGAAAATGCACGTCTCTCGCGAAGCAAGTTACTTAAACAAACTTTGAACATGCTAAGCGGGATTGTTAAACGTGCAAACGAATAATTTTGTGGAATTGGGACCAGTACTTGAAAATATGAACGTACTAAACGGGAAAACGTGCTAACGGGGAACAAGCTATCGACATTCCACTTTATTTTTATAAATAGAAATAAATTCAACAAACCCCTTTTGTTTTTAGATTTATGTGTTGCTTCTAATATAAATCAAATCACTTAATTGTTGGTTTATTAATCATTGACAATTAGACAATCATAGACAACTAATTATTGTCACTATCTTCTTCAATAACTGGTATCATGCGTTCGTTTATAAACAATCTACACAAAATTTCTGACTGTTTAGCAATTTTCGTCAAGTAACAAATGCATGACAAATAATAAATGATCGCAGCTATGTGGGAGCAGCATCCCAGGGCGCGACTTCCGTTCACTCGTTCACAATAATATCGTATCACTCCCGATATTTCGATTGAGCTTGGCACATAATTCATGTCACACCTGTAATATTTCGACTTCACATGTCGTGATTGAACCTGTGTTTAAATATTGGTAAACACATTTTTTCCAATCACATTTTGGCGCGAATTTCAAATTTTTAAACTATTGAAATTGTTTTTCACTATCGTCCACAACGTTTAAAAATCTGAAAAAAATATATATTATAGAATTTTTGAGACCCATTCTAGGGGGGATTTAGACAGTACTCCAACGTTTTCACGTCAAAAATCGATTTCAAAATTGTATTTACTTATTTTTCTATTTGAATTTGGGGACAAAATTTGTTGACAAAAGTACCTTCAAATTGAACTACTTTTTCCTGTCTCTACAATTTGTTTCAGCCGAATACGTGAAATAGAAAGTGAGAAAAAAAATAAAACTTGAAATAATACGTTTCTCATTGTCTCTTGCAACAGATTGCCCTAAGAGGCTTGTTCGGTTATACACTTTGATCCTATGAAAATAACGGGATAGCCCCTTTCTTGACGTCTCAACATAAATGTAGCTGCACTATGCGCAAGTGTTATGGAGGTCTCTTTTACTTTAGTACATAGTACAGAGAAAGTAATGTAATGCAAAATATCAAAGTCAAGATTTTAACGGATATGCGGACGTTGGAGTCTTAAATTTCAAAAAATTGATTTTTGTTTTCAAATCTTCTTTCTGCCCGTTTGTTTGTGAATAACTCTAGCGCCTAAACCAATCATAATTTTCACCAAAATGCACATTCCCCCGATCGCTCTCCTCGAATTTGAAACATGTTTCAAATCTGAAGGGTAGGAAGCCAGGTTAATGGGGGTCACGGGGTAATGGGAGTCATCAGTAAATTATCGATAAATATTGCAAACAAACCGTACTGAAAGGCAGAAACATATGCTTCTACCTACCATTAGTCATGATACCTAGCCAGTTGATCGCCGCAGCCAAAGAAAGCTTACATAGACGATTATAACGTTCGTACCAGGAAAATGAGTGGTTGATGTTAGAAAGTAATCTCAGAAAATAAGGTCTCACGTGAACTAGAAGATTTCAGGAAGAATTAAAATTTGTTGGAAGGGAAGTACTTCAGCAAATCATTTGATAGCAATTGCGAATAATTTTAAACTTCTATAAAAGTTAATGAGTAGTTATGATAAAAATGGGCTGGTGGGTAATGGTTCGTGTTTCTCATTTTGCAGCGTAACTGCCATTGCCCCAAACAAAATAATTTATTGATCTGAATGAATTTAAATGCCCCTGGTGCTATTTACACATGTAGAAAGAACGGCTGGACGGATGAAGAATTCACCGAATGGCTCAAACACTTTAAAACCTTACTTGACCAATTGCCCTCGACCCAGTGTATGTGATCTTGGACA
This sequence comes from Acheta domesticus, assembly GCA_031308135.1. NCBI lineage: Eukaryota > Metazoa > Arthropoda > Insecta > Orthoptera > Gryllidae > Acheta > Acheta domesticus. The sequence continues at coordinate 181,848,244 of JAHLJT010000631.1, read as the reverse complement.
ACCTTGGGAGACACATCACTTTAAACAGCTGCAATTATTTTAAACAAAATAAATACTGTTTGAAGTAATAATGTGTTCATTTTTCTTCATATTTCGTTAGTGACTCCCATTACCGGCATGTGAGGGAATGGAGCTCAATTGCAAAATTTTGGAAATTTGATATTTGTGAGGGTTTTAGTGAATTTTTAATATTTTTTGTTATGAAAACACAAGCTTAATAACCAATGAGTGATATAAAAACATATAATTTTTCGTAGCAACAATTTATACTAATTTATAACAAAAAAAAAGCCTCTCATTACCCTCGCTTCCTCTAATATCGACGAAGCTTCGATGACATTTTCACATTTTCTCAAATATGGCTCCAAATGGTGTCTTTAATTTTTTTACTAGAGTAAAGTAAGTTTATAAAATGGCTCATTTCTGATTTTCATTAAAATATTTAACTTAAAACTTAACTAAAACTGAAACATTTTTTGCGCCCTTTCCAACTATTTAATTGAATAGAGATGTTTTTCGAGTGAAATACGTTCTTTAATATAAAGTCTGAAAATTTGTGTCATATAGCTTACATTTTATCGAAAATATGAGTAGTGTTTGCATAATTTTGAGTGAAATCACCATTAAAAATATAATTAAACATTTTAATTTACGGAATACAAATTACACAATAAAAAATATGGAAACTAAATTCTATTGATGACTGTTATTTCTTTTTTTTAATTTTTGTACGTATGGAAAATAATGCTCTAAATCATATATCATATTTAACAGATCACCACATTTCAATTTAAACTTTTGAGTTTTGAAAAATTACTCTTGTTTTCTTTACTTTATAAACTGTTTTTACTCATCTTCCATTTAGCGAAATATATGGAGGAAATGTTTTGGAATCACCTCAACAACACTCTCTCGATTTTTTGGTTAAAAATACTGCGTTTAAGGATGAGCTGTAACTTCGCACGCACGTCATTGGCCTGTTAAAGTGTTATTACCAAGATTGTTACGATTCGGGCGACGCACGGTGGTCTGAACAGGGCCGAAACGCGCGCATAAGCAAAAAAAGAAAATTTGTGAAAAACATTTTTTTATTGATCGATATGAATTACAAATACTTCAAATTACTAGAAAATAAAAGAATTATTACTTTATAACAATTACTGCATCCATAAGACATCCTCAAAGTCCAGCGACTCAGCCGAGGAAAATTTCATTCACTTTTGCAGTGAAAATATTCCCACATTTCATTGCCAATAACTTCTTTCCTAATTAACTTTTCAAATTCCATAAATTATATGTGATTACAAACACCTTTCTAAATACATTACATGTTTTGAAATGCACTTATTTTTCTTTTTCACGTAATTACGCCATATTGAATGAAAGTATGCAAAAATTTAATATTGTTTAAACTACGTAAACTTTCAATAGAGATTACAAAAAAACACCAAAAAACACATCCTCAATATTGATATATGTCATAAAATGAACATTATTAATCGTTTTCCCGTTGAGATCAGCCGCCCCTACCCGCCCCTTTCAAAATGGTGACCGTTTAAAGTTACAAAGATCGTTTGAAAAGAGAGTACCTTACCACGCGACTCAACACCTATTATAGCAGGTTTATTCGTAGAAAACGTGTTATCTGCTTAACATTTGCAATTATAATTCATTGCATATAAATTTTAATATTATTATAAATGATATTTATGATTCTTTATGTCATATTCAATTATTTATCAGAAAATTCATAGATATAAAATGGCGATTTGCAGAATTGAAACTTGCATTAAGTAATCTTTAACAAGCGATAAAATTAAAAAACAAATAATCATACATCTGTAAAATCAATGCTTTTTATTAAGTAAACATTTTTTAATAATTCTTCGTTGACAACATCCGCCTCGGACCGAATATTTCCAAAGGCGATCGCTCCAAGTAAACACGGTGAAAGAAACAGAAAGAACCTGCCATTTCCGTGAACTACCTGATAATCGGAAGCAATACCTACTAACAACTAACAATCACTCCGTGAAATTAATATACTACATTAAGTGGAGGTGGATAAATAATCTTTTGTTTGAATCATCCGCCCCCAATGGCCTATTTCAATACGGCAAGCGTTTATATTCTCAATGGCGAGTTGGAAAGAACGCGCCATTTTTGATTGGTATTTACAAAAATACAACTAATCACACTTGCGTGGCGTTTTAGGAGCCGTTTGGCGCTTTAGGAGCGCTCTAGTAGTATAATTTAGCAACATAACAATTAAATAGCACTAAAAGTACTAAAAAACGTTGCTATCAGAGGTCTGCAACGGCTCCTGTGCCGGCACGAGCACGCAACAATGGGCAAGCGCTATGCGAACAGAATCATTCTGGGTAGTAATGGGTAATGGGCAGTGGGTATTTTTTCAAAAAATATTGATATGCATTAGTGAACCATCTACCTATATAGCCTTGGGGGCTAGTCTCATTTTCGACGAACTCTGTGTTGTCGAAAATATCAAAATTTTAACACTTAAAAAATTCTGAATTGAAGATGAATATATTTCCCTTAAACAAAGTCTTTTCTAAGAAATCAGTTCTTTAAAATAGGTCATGCACTTTTTTAAAGTAAGTTTTGCTCAATTTGCGCTTAAAATTTATGCAATTTATTAAACAATATTCTCAAAAACCGCTCAAAATCTTGTTTTTAAATTTCTTTTCAATGGTAGTAATTCTACAAAAAATGGCACAGACCTCACTTTCGTTGAGCTTGCTGAATTTTCGAAAAAAATAAAAAAATAAAATGATGCGAGAAAGTATATGCTGTTGTAGCACCACTAGTTAACCTAGTAACCTGACAAGGTGCTTATACGATCCTTTGCTTTGTTTATGAACAAATACATAAAGCTTTTATTCACCTTTATTAATATAAGATACAGACCAGAATTGTTAGTAATATAAATAAATAAATAAACAATAAAAATTAAATGGGGTATTATTATTTTGTTCCTAGAACATGCTTCTTTAGTTTCGCACCCCCAAAACCGTTTTAAAGTCGCTAATTAAATAGTTATTTAACTTAATATCCTATGCGCGCGTATCGACCCCGTTCAGACCACCGTGCGACGGTCGGATGGCGAGGAGATACACGCAATTTTGTACTCGAAAATCGGGATATCTGGATGGGTGGATGATCGAAGTCAGACAGACGGAGGGTCAGATAGACCGATGGGCAGGTTCAGAGGCGGGATTTCGGATCTTTCATTGGGGGGGGGGGGCAAACTTCGGAGCTATTATAAACACGAAAATATTCGTTTATATTAATGCTTTAAGTTAATTGTGCTGTAATTATATACACCGTTTTCAATTTTTTAAATTATTTCATTGATTGAATGTTATCAATTAGATTAGTTGAACACAGAGGTGACGATCCTCATTGTTATTTGAACAGTCCGATCTGTAAATTCAACGATGCATTTTTCTCAGTGAATCGTATATCGAAATATCAAAAATGTTATTATTTATTATGATGACAAATTTTTATACATTACTGTAGGAAATATATTTAAAAATGTACGTTAATAAATGTTTTAATTAAAATGCAATTTACTGTGCACGGTGATAATATGAGCCCTAACTTTTATTTCGACTTTAAAAAATGAATTAATTTTTTTAACAATTTTTTAACAAATTAACTTTTTTTTAAAAAATGTGCTTTGGGCCGAGATAGATGATAGGTGGCAAAAGGATGGGACAATGTAAGTTTGCCCAGACCAACAAAATTAGATAACTAACCAGTACGAGAAAGTCTGCCATTCTGTAGCACTAGTTAGTTTCTCGTATACGTACGTATATACAGAGTAATGTACGTAGTATTCAGAATGTTAAGTAATGTTGCGGAAAATCGATTTCGAGATTTCGATGGAAATACACCTTTTGGGTGTCCCCTGATGTCGAATTTGTTTCCTCTCCAAAACGTCCATCCGTCCGTCTAGTATGTGAACAACACTAGCGCCTAAACTAAGGGTACTAATTTTTTCTTCATAATTAGTTCTTTCGTTCAGGTCATGAACATTTTTTTGAAAATTTTATTAGTTTTCGCGCAATATTGCGTCATATGTAATATTAAAAAAAATATCAAAAAGATTTTCTCTAAAATGGCTCTAGATTTCTTCTTTAAACTTTTGGGACGGATAGTGTTAAATGTACTCTATAAGATGACACAGATGCTAATTTGCTCTATTCTTTTGTTGTTTTAAATTACACTTTTTACTTGTCTCTTACGTCGTTAATATTTACATTAGAGGCGATTTGTTCATAATATTGCATTTATGAATGCATATGCATTACATTATGTCATATAAAGTGTCTAGAAAACTTGCTCAAAATGCGCGAAAATGAGCTCAAATTTTTGCATTTTCAGAAACACTCAAACACCATTTTCGCAGAAACGACTCCAAATTTTTTCTTCAGACACTTTAGGATGCGTAATGCTAATTGCACTCTCTAAGATGACAGAAAATTCATTTTGCTGTATTGTTTTGTTTCTTCAAAAATTACACAAATGCATTTTTTTTAAAATATCTCTCACGCTGTTAATATGCACATTTTCGGCGACTTGTATACATTATTGCATTTGTGAGTGGCAGTGATTCAAACGACTTCCAATAAAGTGTTTCGAAATCGCAATAGTTTTCTGTGGAAAAGAGCTTCAAGTTTCGCATTTACAGTAACAAAAACGCCATTTTCGTAAAAACGGCACCACATTTTTCAACGAAAATTTCCATATAGGACGAAGGTTTACTCTTCAATAATATTCTTAAAGTAGTTTTTCGGTTCTGCCAATAGGAAACCAAAAATTGAGCGAATGTGAAAAAAATGTTCGGGTGGCGATAGATGATAGCTGGCAAAAGGATGGGGCACGACCGAAGAGTTAGCCGCGACCAAAGAAATTAGGAAACTAACTAGTACGAGAAAGTCTATGCCATTCTGTAGCTCGACTAGTTCCTTTTTGTTTTGCCCCTAGATCCTTGGTGGCATCTAAAACAAAAATAGTACGAAGACAAGTTGTAGTAACAGTTAAATTTTGGGGCTAATATACGCACCACAGTCCGGGGCTCATTTTACAATCATCGCCGTATGAAAATTCTGCAAACTAAAACCGGTCTTTGATAGTTCTATATTACAGATGGCATGCATAAAAACAATTTTTAAGATTGCCATAACTATCAAATTGATACATATTTCTCCCGTAATCTCCTCCACAAGTATAATTATGATGCACAACTTATGCAATTTAAACTAGCGAAAAAACGGGCGAGGCGTGGCAGCGTAATTTTGAGATTAACACACGTGGCAGTCAAAGGGTTAAAACATAATCGGTCGATTTCCCCAACGCTGATCAGCAGCTTTGACGGACGTCAAACCATTGACGCTTTATTTACGTTTCACCAAGGTCGTTTCGCCTGACGATCGTCAAAGTATTCGACAAATTTTGATGGACCGGCACCCCGCCATCAACGTCTTTGACGATTCGTTAAACTGATGTTGTGAGGTTAGGATGAATCAAATGCGTGCATTATATTTCATTAAACTAGTTATTTTACTTTTTTGCTGTTCAAGTGGGGCATGTGTGATATCATGGGAGATTATTTTGATGCTTAACTTTTGCATAATTACAAACCATGGATCTAGAACAAGCAATTATTCAAAAATATATACTTTTTAATAATTGGAAGATCTTCAATTCATATCGAGAGAATGTCGAAAACGGTGTTACTGAAGAATTTGGAAGAAATAAAGCTGCGTTTGGAATATCCCTCAAACAAATAAATAAACGCCCATGCCCAGTAAATATCTTTAATATTTTATGCTGCATGACATTTCCTCCGGCCATTGCAATGGAATTTTGTCATCACAGAGAGCGATTGCGTAAATAGAAAGAATGTTTCTTTCGCAAATCTTCTCTATGCCCATAGAATGTGGTATTTCCATGGGGTGCCGAACCCTAAGCAAAAACACATTTTTTTTATAATAGCAAACATTTCTGGAGATACAGCGATGACAGACTGCACACATGTGCAAATTTTGTCTTCAGGGGAATTGAATTAGAACTATTCAGAAATAAAAAATTGTATTTCTTCGTTAATGTGCAAATATGTGATTTTCTTCATGTGCGAACCACGAAATCTACTGTAAACTTCGTGCCAACCTACCGAATATAATAGTTCGTCTTCAGTAGTCAACAGGTTCAATAGCCAATGCAGAACCGCATTGTAACCCGACATGATAGCCAACCTCTGTACGAGGAGAAAAAAAACCGACACACGATCCTTGACGAATCGTCAAAGTTAACGGGGCGTCAATTCTAACAGAAAAGCGTTGGTGAAACGTAACGATGCGTCAATATTTTGACGTTCGTCAAAAATGACGATCGTCAAGAGAGATTTGACTAGTATTGGTGAAATCCCACTGATTGTATTTCATTCGTTAAGAATCGGAATCGGTCTAAAGCCGCGTCCACACGAGATGCGTCTTTTCGTTCAATTTTGCGCATGCGTCCAACGCATGCGTCTAGCGCAAGCATCCAGAGCTGACGGGAATCTCGTTCTTTCTCGTGCGCTTCCTCCAAAGAACGTGTATTTCTTAGCGAAGTCATCCGGAATATCGGGCCGTAAGAATTCTTTGGTAGTCTTCTGAATTATTTTGTGTTGTCCATCTGCGTTTTATTGCGAATTTGTTGCAGATTATTCATTTATTATATACTTACGGTAATATCAATTTTTAACATATACATTTATTAAGATAAATTGTGGAAACTAGTGAAAATAAACATGTGATGATTTCAATTTATTTTCGATGTGTTGTAGTGACAAGATAATATTTAGTTCTCCCTTATTATTTTATTCTTATTTTATTTTTACGGTAATGCAAATTTTCGAAATTTATGTAATAAATTATATATCTGAAACAAATAAATGCAATAGCTGTTTTTTCAAGGTTATGTATTTTCAGAATGTCGCTTGAAAACAAAGAACTCACTCCTCAGTTCATTCAAGATTACAGGGAAAAGGAAGTTTTTCTCTTCTTTCGACTGATTATAAAATAAGCTGCCGAAATTGTCGTGCAAATAGCTGCTGGATCCATTGTACAGAATAGAACAAGCACCGCATAGAGTTGCACCGTGTGGACAGGGTAGCGCACGTGCGCTGTGTGGAACGTTCGTCTTTCAACTTTGCGCATGCCATTTTATTCCCGTGACGCACAGAAAAGACGCATCGTGTGGACGCGCCTTAAGCGAACTCAAACTAAAATTCAAAGCTAAAAGCTTACCTTCCAAACCTTTTAGAACCGAGAAAACAGGAACACCTCTGTTTCACATCAGCTCATTTACAACTGAACTACAGAGCTATGATAGCAAAAATAATTATTAAACTAGTTGTTAAAATCGTTCCTGCTGAAATATTTGCTTTGTATGAAAAGATACTAAGGCGCTCATATTATATAAATCGCTCATATCACCACCTTTATCTATATCTATAATAAACGAGAAATACTCTTTCTTTTTGAGAGATAAAATTTGAGTGTTATGACTAGACCTCGGAATTTTAGGCACAAAAAAGATTTGATTTAGGCACCTAAAATAGGCAACAAAATTACAAAATTAGGCATTAAAATAGACGTTTTAGGCACTTAAAATAAGTTAAAGAATGACTGAAAACAGGCAAAAAATAGACATGAAAAAGTTATATTTCTGGCATCTATAACTGATCTCAAAAGGATTAAATTAGGTAATTTTTATTACGCAGGAAAAAGTATTTTTACATTTAGGAGAGAGACAAGCAGATTTTATTCACTTTTATAATTAGCAGTACAGTACATAATCAATATTTTCTACAAAAAGGCTGTCTTATCTATTAAAATCATTTTGAAGGCTGAAAATGCCCTACTCACTGACACAGATTTATAGGAGCAAACAAATTTAGTTACGTTTCTCATTCTCACTTATCCTGGAACTTCTTTGCTCGTCTCCCCCCCCCCCCAAAAAAAGCATGCACTACACGATCCGTTTAACCATTGGCCTATTTTGTAATCTTCGCCTGCCCGACAGAAGGCTTTTGCCTGACCCGTCTTTCCTCCCCTGGACTTCGCAGACGACCCGCTGCGACGATGCCTATACTGCGATTTTTCTAAGAAGAGCTCTCAAGATATCTCAAATCCCATCTTCGCGATGGAATATGTCACGGCATTTCGCGTCTTTTCTCGGTCTTGCCGGTAGAAGTCGCATGATCGCAAGCACTGCTTCATACGGTCGCGATTGTGCGAAATCTAGCGGAACGACTGTCAATGATACGAAATGCCGTGACATATTCCATCGCGAAGATGGGATTTGAGTTATCTTGAGAGCTCTTCCTACAAAAATCGCAGTATAAACCTGCCAACAGCACAGCTGCATCAGGAATGGGTGCAATTGCCTAAGAAGTGCGAGTTGATCGGAGACGAGCGTGAAACATCTTAATAATGTTGACTTGCAGGGCTTCTTTTGTGTATTTTGGGTGAAAGATTTCGGTTCGATGTCGATTGCGTATTCGACCACACAATATTTGCATTTCTGAAAAGCTTTTGCGTTTCCGTAAAACGAATTTCAAAATTTAGCATTTAAAATGTGATCGTTCTTGAAAATCAGTTGTTTTAAGCAGTTTTAGGCAAAAACATATTAAAAAAGGCATCAACAGCCCTTGAAGGACGTTTTAGGCACTATTAGACGCTTTCAGTAGATCTATTCACTCATGATTCGTAAACATCTGCAATTATTTTCACAACATCCTAAAGGAACTAAATAGGCATTTATCCTATAATCCAAGGCCTAGTTATGACTCATGATTTTAGGCATGAAACTGCTTAATTTCCAAGTAAATAACGTTTCAAAGCAAAATATAATTGAAAGAGGATGTATTAATAAGGGACATTCAAAATTGAACATTATCCCGCGCGTTTTATAATACTGAACTAAATGTATTATTATTATTATTATTGTTATTATTATTATTATTATTATTATTATTATTATTATATTTCTTCTCAAAATACAGAAACAAATACATCTTTTATATATAAATTTGAAGTTCCGCGAAATAAAATTAAATATAATTTTTTTAAATTTGTCCCAAGATTGGGGGGGCAACCTGCCCCCCCCTTTGCCCCCTCCCCGAATCCCGCCTCTGGGCAGGTTGATTGATTAGTATTTCCGGGCGCGTCAACTGCTAAGGTCATTAGTCCCTAAGAATAGTGCGAATGACGAGATCCGATGCCACTCTACACGTCATATTGCTGGGTTTCCCCGACCAGGTATCTCCCACCCTCGACGCACGTCGGTGAGACCAGACGGAACAAGCTCTAAGCTCCCGACCTGTCTATCAACATAGTCGGGAGAGATGGGTCAGTGCATCAACTGATGTCACTGCAATGCCTCTAACCAAGAGATCCTAGGTTCGAGTCCCGACAGCGGCAGGATTTTCGATACTAGCTTGTCAGATAGGGCAAATTCAGTCGCTATCTGAAGGAGAATTCTAGCGGCCGACTGCTCTGATCGGTAGTTTTCCGTGGTTTCTCCGATTAACGCCAGGAGAATGCCCGAGTAGTGTCCTTGCAAATGGGCCACGGACCACGCGCGATCTTTCCTTCATCTTCCTTGTCCTATCCTCACCCCTTACACACATTTCCACTTACATGCACTATAATGTAATGCTAACATGCACTGCACAACACTAATATGCACTGTAATTATTATATAATTTGCTAGTATATTACCTTATTATTATTATTCCACTACATAACGACAGAAGATTTATGAGTCGGCTCAAAATAAAATCTACTCCAGGTTGCAACTAGCTACCTAAGGAGCAGATCTAGGGGCTGTTGGTGCCCCTACAATACTTTGCGCAAAATGTGGGCTGTTCCAAATTAAGCAATTTCTTGCACTTCCCAGTCTTTTGAACTACCTGGAAGTTTAGACAAGTTCTTACACAAATTTTGCGGAACAGATCCCAGAGCTCCAATAACTATCGGTACGACCTGTGCTTTTACGCCTCACATTTGGCTGATCTCGATTTCCAAACTCTTGTATTTAAGACGTTTCTCTGCCTACTTGGTAACGACGTTTTGATCGCAAGGTACAGTAACATCGACAAGTAAACACGACTTTTTTCTCCAAATCCCGGATAATTATATCCGGTTTGTTTGCAGCTATCATGCGATCAGTTTGAATTTGTTGGTCTTACAATATCGTACACAATCGAACAGACATCACCGGTTTTGGTGAGTGTTCGTACCATTTGGGGCATGTGTTTGGAACTTCGAGGGCGGTACAGATCTGCCAGTGTAGGTAGCTACACACCCTGTCATGTCTTTTCAGGTATTCAGGTTTGCTAGGATCGGACAAGCTGAGACAATATGATCAATGGTTTTTACCTCTTCCTGGCAAATGCGCATCTGACATCTTGGGAAATTTTGCGAACCGCTTTATCATAATATCGTATTCTCAACGCCTGATCTTGAGCAGCTCCTTGAACTGCTTCCGATTCTGGCTTCATTCTTCCCCTTTTAAGCCACATAAATGATTGATCTTTATTAATCTGCACCTTGTCCATTCTGTCTGTGTAGTTTGCCTCTCCACGAGTTCTTCAACATTTTTTGTGTCTCACACTTCATGTTTAGTAGCATCAGAAGTTCAGTGTCTGCGTTATTCGACGTGTCTTCGCAATGCTTTTTGCTACACTAACAATGCCTCTGTTTCCCATTCTTCGGTCAGATTACATGACCTGACTCATTAGAGAGTCATCTTGATGACTGAGTACATACTTTCCCATCCCGACTATTGCGTTGTGCTAGGAGGTCTCAATTTGTCTGAGGCCTCTTCCTCCTTCCTTACGTAACATAATGTCTATGTACATCAGCTCGAGGGTGGGAGACACGATGCATTGTTAGGCGTTTTCTGGTTTTTCGATCCATGATGCGAATTTCCTGCTCAGTCCAGTCCACTAGTCCGAAGCTGTATTTGGCTACACGCACCACCAAACTATCTATTGCTGATATTTTATTCCGTTCAGAGCGGACTGCAGTCACAATAAAAGTGTCTGATAATTATTTTTCGTTTCACCAAAATCTTTCTTATTAAAATATCTGACAGATATGTTTCTGATAAATAATCATGCGGATTGCTTTTTCACCATCGACTACGTCGCATTTTCGACTCAAACGTGCTCTGTACGCGCGAATTCGAATTTGTTTTGCGGAGGAAGTGTAAGGCAGTGGCGTAGCCTGAGTTTTGGCTTAGGGTATGTAACTCGAGAAATGAGAAAATAATTTTAAACTCCTAAATATTCCTCATTCACCAATGTCATTTCGGTGCAAGAAAAGAAGGTAGCATATCTAAATTATCTACAAAGCAGAAATGAGCAGACTAAACAGATCTACAACCAAAAAAGAAATAAAGCTAAATCATTAGTGAGACAAGCCCATCAAGAATCTTGGGATAGATACGTGAATATGTTAGAACATGATGTATTCGGAAGACAAAGTATAGCCTATAAAGTATTAAAAACAATGAATTTAGAAGAATCTGATACGGCAAGATTAAATATTATTTCCGGGAAAGAATGGTTGGAATACTTTGTAAAATTATGGAGTGGGGTTGAAGAAATGCACTCACCGGTAGAAGAAAAAGGAACAAAAAGAAATGTAGATATGTTAGATATGAAAGAGCTTGATAATGCGTTGAAGTCCCAAAAAAATAGGAAATCCTGTGGTCCTGATGGGGTTAACATAGAATTAATGAAATATGGAGGTATGTTACTAAAATTTCGACTGCTCCATCTAATGAATGAATGCTGGCAAAGATGTACAATACCAGATGAATGGTTAGATTCGTTAATTATTCCATGTTTTAAAAAAGGAGATCGGAGTAAATGTCACAACTATAGGGGTATTTGCCTACTTAACTCATGCTACAAATTATATGCAAAAATTGTGAATAAACAGAATAGCTCCAATTGCAGACTGCACTCTCCCCCAGGAACAACAGGGGTTTAGAAAAGGTCGTTCAACAATAGATGACATATTTACATTAAAACAAATAATTGAGAAACGAGTCGAGTTTAATAGAGAGACACATTTAGCCTTCGTGGATATTGAAAAGGCTTTTGATAATGTCAACAGATGTAAATTATGGAGCATAATGAAAGAAGAAGGGTATCCAAGTCATCTTGTACAAGTGGTAAAAGTATGTATGACAATACTAATATCGCAGTAAAATACAATGGGTATGTTTCCGGAAAGAGAATTATAAATAAAGGAGTAAGGCAGGGAGACAGTCTTTCGCCAACACTCTTTAACATATATCTGGGATATATAATTAAAAGGTGGAAGAACATGGTGCCCTCAGGAATCCACCTGGGCAAAAATACATTTTTAAATACTCTTTTATATGCTGACGACCAGGTAATCCTGCAGGAAAACGAAGATAATTTGCAAATTTCTATTTACCAACTGGAGCAAATTTTAAAGGAGTACAATCTGATAGTATCAGTTAATAAAACCAAAGTAATGGCTTTTAAAGGAAAAGAATCGATAAGGACAAAGATTGTGCTTCAAAATATGGTTTTAGAACAAGTGACACGTTTTAACTACCTAGGGTGCGAAATTACATATGGAAGAGATAGGGATATCACCAGCAAGATCCATAAGTTTCAAGCAATATGTGGAACCATAAATAGAACATTTAAAAAGAAAGCACGAAAAGAAACCCTGTTAAAATTTTATGATATAATGGCCCTCCCAGTTTTACTGTATGGATGTGAAACTTGGGTTCAAAAACAAGAAGATTGTAGGAGGCTTGAATCAGCAGAAATGAGATTTCTGAGAGGAGTAAAGGGCTGTACATTAAGAGACCAAATAAAAAGTGAAAAAATAAGAGAGGAACTAGGGCGGAAAGAAACAATACATGAAAAAATTAAGAAGTACAGACAGCAATGGGTGACACATATTGAAAATATGCCGCAAGACAGACTCCCAGTGCAAGCTCTAAATCATAAGATGCAAGGAAAAAGAAACATTGGAAGGCCAAGAATGAGATGGAAAGAGGCTGGAACAGGCAATATGCCTAATCCGTAAAGGAAGATGATGATGATGATGACCAATGTCATTTCTGTCACATTGGTCAATTAGAGCACACAAATAATTTGTATATTTAAAATAAAAACTGATCCAGTAAAGTAATAATGCCTCACGTACTTCGTGTAGTTTACTGATTGAAAGAAAAAGTTGACTTAAGTTCACAACCCAGCAAAATATAAATGTGTATCCTCATACTTTAATAATAAGAGCACTACCAAACCCGATGATTTTCAAAATTGTCCAATTCATATCATTTCGAACCCATTAGAATTGGCATAATTTATAAAATAGAAAGTAATGATCTATAATAAAAATATAATACGAAAGAGAAATCAATCAATTTACAGACACATAATGAAAAACATATGACAGTTGTCCTTTGCTGCTTACATCAAGGGTTTCATCCAGTATCGAGGAGACAAAAGAGGCTTTAGAAAATTCATTTTAATTTCATGGGACATTACCATGCTCACACTTATAATCCAATTAATCTGAATATCTGGCGAGATTGCATGAAACACTGGAATTTTCCATATCATCCTTATCAGTTTTATCATATTTCATTATTACACTTATATATTCTACGAAATTTTCTCTATTTGATGATCCCCTACTTTCATTATGGCTAGAAAATACAAGCCCTAGTCTCCCAAAAAAGCATACAAGTCTAATGAAGTGTGACAGAATTTCCCTATTTTCCCATATCAGTGTTGTATTGCTCAACATAGTCTGCGTTGGCTGTTTAAATAAAATTATATCATCTCATATTTTTTTTCAAATATTTTTAACTGTTTCTCACGTGCTATAAGTTATCCACGGAACAAAACTACGACTCCATAATTATGTAGGCACTTTGGATCGCTTTGTGCTCGCCATTCCAAGGCACAGATGTGTATTGCACAGTCACATACCCTCGTGCATTCAACCAGCACAATCCCTAACCTAAATTGGCTACAAATATATAGTTGCTAAATGCATTAAAAAAGGTAATAAAACTTAAATCAAACGACAATGTTCATTAATTAATCTCGTTCTCTTACAAACACCGAAGAGAACAATGAAGTTTCATAACACGACACCTTTTTCGTAAGCACCTTGGATGTAATGGGTCATTGTGCATCTCACGAAGTCGGTGGATCTGATTCACAGCGCAGGCTAGGCGGCATTTCAGACAGATTCGTTCATCCTTATAAAGAATCGAATTCTCAACGGTACAATGTTTGAAATATAATAAAATATTTTGTAGTAGAAAAAGAAAATAACAAATGGACAATTTTTAATCATTTTAAAGTAAAAATAGCTGATATTGTCACGGTATGTAACACATCATCCACATCCATGGACGCTACGCCCCTGGTGTAAGGTGTTTTTCGCTTCATTCATTGTTATTTTGTGTTACAGTTTACTTCGGCTGTGAGCGAGTTCGGTGTAAAAGTTTGTTTTATTGCATCATACTTTATGCGTATACGAGTCTCAAAAAGGAAAGGGGAAAGAAGCGAGAAAGGGCAGTTAATTTCACATGTGAGGAAACAGACTTGTATCCCTCGTTACGGAGAGGAAATCTTTAATTGAATGTTCTACCATGTGACAGGATAAGGATATGGCATGGATAGCTATTGAAAAGGCTTTCAATAGCTCGGTGGGGGATGGTTTTTTGCTACGGGAAATATCTTAAATAAAAGTATGAAGTCCTGAAGAGAGTTAAACAAAATATAATTCAAGCTCTTCAATTTTTACTCGTATACATACGTATATACGAAGTAATATACATAGAATATGGAAAGTTATGTAACGCTGCGCGAAAAAAACGACAAATTTGCGGCAGAAAAAATTCATTGTCGGGCCCTGATTACGAAACTAGTAAGTAATACAGAATGGAACAGACTTTCCTCTAATAGTTTTCTATATTCTTGAGTCTGGACTACCTATTCGGAATTGCCACATACTCGTGCCAGCTGCCATCTATGGCAGCCCAAGTACATTTTTTTGACGTTTTCTTAATTTTTCGGTTTCCTAACGGTAGAACGAAAATATTAATTGTAGAATATTAAAGAACACTAAAACCTCATCCTAAATGCCAATTTTCTTTGAAAACTTTTGAGCCGTTTTTACGAAATGCGCTTCTAAAAATGCAAAATTTGAAGCTCTTTTTCACAGAAAATGTTTGAGTTTTCGAAAAACTTCATTTGAAGCACTTAAACTTATAAACACAATAGTGTTCACAAATTGCTGGTAATGTGCATATTAACAGTGTGAGAAATCTTTAAAAAAATACATTCTTGTATTTTACCTCAAAATACCCCAAAATGAACTTTATGTCATATTAAAGAGTGCAATTAGCACTATATGTCCGAAAAGTTTGAAGACAAAATTTAGAGCCATTTTTGAGAAAATTGCCTTTAAACGTTTCTGAAAATGCAGAATTTCGAGCTACATTTCACAAATGGTTGAGTTCTCGAGAAACTTTACTTGAATTGATTTAAAGCACATGTACTCGTAAATATAACTATTTGAACAAATCGCCGCTAATGTTAATATTACCGACGCAAGAGTGAAGTCACAAAAATTACATTTTTGTAATTTTGGAAAAAACAAAAGAATACAGCAAAATGGCGTTTATGCCATCTGATAGAGTACATTAGACACTATCCTTACCAAAAGTTTAAAGAAAAAATTTGGAGCCGTTTTTGAGAAAGTCTTGTTTTTGTATTTTAAAATTGTGCATATTGCCCGCAATATTGGGCGAAAATTACTAGAATTTTCAAAAAAATGTACATGTCCTTAATGAAAGAAATTACTTTCATTAAGAAGAGAAAAAAATGTATTTAAAGGAAAAGTATCTTCAATTTTGTAGTTGTGGGAAGACGCCGAATAAAATTCAAACTTTTGCAATTTTCGAAAATTCAGAGTTAACCGTGAAAATCGGACCCATGCCACATTAATAAGTGTATTTTACTATATTCTTGCAAGAAATTTAAAGACAAAATTTGGAGCCGTTTTTGAGACAATTTTGAAAATGCTTGGGGGAGGGAGGCTTCATGTAAAGCATCCTCAAATTTCGAAGAATATTTTTCAAAATCGCGGCGCCGTGAATGGAACCAGATGGACCAGGGAATATTCATTTTGGAAGCAATCGTACTTATGGTTCAGGAGCTAGTGTTGTTCACAGACTGACTGACGGACATTTTGAAAATAACCACTTTTTCGATATTAGGGGACCCCAAAACGTGTATTTCCGTCGATTTTCCGCAGTATTACATAACTTTCCCTATACTCAGTGTGTGTATATATATATATATATATATATATATATATATATATATATATATATATATATGGGAAAGTAAAAGTGGGTAAAACCAGTTGCTAAATTGTGGGGGAAAATACCCCTAACACGAGGTGTAACCAGAATCCCTGTTTTAAGGGTCCTTGATACCAAAAAACCAATTGAAAGCAAAACGTCCGTCTGTAACCACCACTAGCGCCTAAAGCACTCGTAAGATGTTTTCCAAATTGAAAAAACTCCTGTCCACCTGGCTCGAGTTGGAGCTTTGAGATACCAGTGCTACACATTACCCATCTCAAGTGCACAAACCGAGCAAACCGGCAGGCCCCGTGTTCGCATCGCCCGCTCGTCCACCACTCTGCCTCAGCATCCAGCGGTGCCGGCCCGCCAGAAGGCTGAGGCGGCTCAGTCGCCAGTGAACACACCCTTTCCCGTTCCTTACATCCGGCGTGCGGCCAGCCAGCACCCTCTCTCCGGTGCTGGGCCAGCCCGTAGACACGCCGGCGGCGTGCGGGAGAACTATTGAGCGGGAAATTCATAGTATAGCCCATAATGCACCGGAACCGTCTCTCAAGGCGGAAAATTGACACACTGAGTTTGTCCATGGCAAAAATAACGAGCTCGTGGGGCAGTACAATGGATTAGTTTTCTACAGAACAAGTGGTTACCTCATTCAGTCAGGAGCCAAACAGGATTCCCTGCCCATTTCCACATCATCACTGAAAATGTCTGTCACTGTTGTAGACAAAATGAAAGAACAATTTCCACTTTATCATAGTCTATTATGCCAGAAGTCATTATCCGTAAATATTGTGTATTTATTTTGTCAATGTTAAACCATTTAGAAGGTGGTAAAAAAATACGTAATCTTTTTATTACACCTAATTTCAGTTCTTCTATCTCCGAAAAAATAATTGTGTATTTAAATGCAAACTCCTTCAATGAATGTTGTTTTTTTTAGTCATCTTTGAGCTGTATAGCATGCTTTGAATTTTCAAAAACATTCTGGTAAGTCATCTTTTCCTAGGGCTAAAAGTTATTAAAAGAAAAGTAGAAAAGTATTTAAAAATATGCAATTCTAAATTGTAGGAATTTTAGACAATACTGCTATATTGAATCCATTCACCTGTCATGTTTTTATTATATATTCCTTGGTACTGAACTTCGATGTCCCATACGTCCCTTTGTGAAGCATTCACCCTGTTCTTCAGAAAAGGAGTAGGAATGTTGATGATATACTTGTGATAATCAAACTTCTTGTCATAGAACTATAAAAAAGGTATTGTATTCTTTTCATGGTACAATCAAATATATTAAAATTGCATTGCTTATTTGTTATACTTTCCATGTTTTTAATTTATGATACAGCATGTTATAACCATAACTTTTGTTTAATGAACTTTGAAAGTATCTTTTTGTGAAGTTAAAGAAACATTCTTAACAAAATAGAAGCTTAATTTGTTTAAGTGATAGAAAAATATAAGAACAATTTAATATTATGGAATTTTAAAAAGGGAATATATGCACTAATTCAGAAGCACCAAATGTTGTTCATTTTATTGTCAATCAACTATAGAAAACAATTAGTTCTAAATTAAATCTATACCATCTCACATTTTGAAAATGGCATATTATTGGGTAAGAAGTTTTTTGAGTTTATTTTATTTTGATATTTAAGGGAAATTTCAGCAAAATTAATGAATACTCAGGATTCAATTAAATAATTTTTCAAGAAATGGCTGAATAACCATTTTCTATAATTTGTTTGACGCTTCAATGATGTTTATGAAGTGCTTCCATCATAAATTACGCGTATGAAGTTTATTTAAGTTGTAGTCAAATTTGATTTTTCGCTAGAAAGCAAGATTTATAAAAAGAAACTCTTTCCAGTTTGTAATAGCAAACTTTTAAAATCTATTTTAAGTTTCACTATTACTAATCTTGAAACAATTTCTTGTGAGAAATATAGTGAAAACATTATCATTACATAACAAATTGATTTTCATACCAATAAAGAGCATTAATTTGAAAACAGTTTATATATTTTCACATTACAAATTATCAACAACAAACTAATATAACATGTTATTAAAGAATATTATGAGTATCAATTCCTTTGTACAGAGTGTCTTCAACTCATGCTTGACGAGCTATTGCTAGAAATGTAGGCTGCAATCATCAATATAATTTTTCTTAAAAAACTCATTAGTCTTAGTATTACTACACTGAACAAATAAAATATTCTTTATACATAATTTTCACCCATCAATTCTTTTCGGAAACTCCTTTTACAGTCCCAAATGTACAGCCTGAGCTCATTGAATGTATACCTATTTTGATATAACTTTTGCTCTATAATTAAAAATATAATAAGTTTGGCAGGCACAATTCAAAAAACTTATTTAACTTTCCTTTGATTCTTGTTCAGGACATGTCTGAATCAATCGCTTTTCACAAGTTTTTCTTGAATATTAATAAAAAAATGTAACTGAAAGTTTTCTGCAGTAAATTCATAACAATTCAAGTTTTAAACACTTTCAACCTTTAAAAATAAATAAATCTCATTCTTGATGGTTTGAGATACCACTAACTTCATTGTCATATGACAAATCATAAAATTTCCAAAAATAGATAAAAATAATCTAACAGAACTATAAAATCTCTTTTAATCAATATCCTATTATATATTTTAATTACAAGCCCACAACACACATCTAAATTTATGACTCGGATACATATAAATCTTAACATAATGAATGCCCAAGATCAAACACGTGGATGTCAATAATATAAAATTATAAATGTATCAAATTCATACAATTTTATGTAAGTATTAATCAGAACTACTAGTGCTTTGCACAATTATTTGAGCATTTCATTGATTTTTTTAACAAAAAGAGTAAGTCGCCAGGTGTAATATTAAACAAGTCCTATCTTACTTCATAATCACTACTAAGGAAATTATATTTTATGAACATAAAGCAATAAACCTAAAAAAAATTCTTTAAGCATACTCTCAATTTACATACAATTATTTACAGGAGAGCTCAGTGATCCACAGCCATTAAATTATTTCAATCGTGTAAATGATATGAAGCAGTCACAAGTAATTTAGTATTCTGCAAGTTGCACACTAGTGAAGGCTGCCTTCAGTCACTTGCAAAGGCACAGAAAATAGCTGCTCCCAAGGTGTACGGACAGCCATCACAACAGCTTGCGCACATGTTGGTGTCTGGAATGCCAGACTCCAGACCTCTTCCTTGTGTCTGGTCTCATCCACGAAATGTAACCCTATTTGACATTCATCAGTTACCTGCAACACACCATCCATGCACTTATTTTCTACTTTCTTCAAACAGGAAGGGAAGGTATAGGGAAGTAGAGAGATGCTACCTTCACAGTAAGAATATACACAAGTGAGGCACAGAAAGAAAGGTAAGGATCTTGAGGATACTGCCTGAAAGATATAATACATTTATTGACTTAATGCTTACTGTAAAGGTAGTAGATAGTTTTCTAAGAAAAATGAAAAATAACATTGTTATGTTGTAGGCGAAAATTATCTCAATCTCCTTCCATGAAATAAGGTATATGTTTTTACACCATAAACAGTATCAAGAAACCATGTTTCTTGAAGAAATAAACTACTCTGAGATGCAATTGCTAGGGTGATAAAATCACTGATAGTACAACCAAAAAAGTAACACAACTATGCCCTTTAATTGATTGATTGAGGTTTAGAGGGCGCTTCAACTGTTAAGGTCATTGGCGCCCATGTCGAAGTATTTTAAAAGGAAACAGGTTCAGTAAGTGATGCAGATGGAACTTACCCCCTGATTAAAAGCAAGTACATAAAACGAGACTTGAATTCCGCATTAAGTACTCACGTAGATATGGCAATATAAAATTACGATGAACAAAATTCATCGTAAAACTCAAAATTGGCTGTACAGGTGCCAAAAAACATAAAACACTATTATAATCTCTCAAATAAGATTATATATTCCGCTTTCCCTCAAAAAACAAAAAAAGTTTTGAGAGCGCGGAATCGTCATCTCCGAGCACCTCCCGTAAGAGTGAGTTGCCAAGGCCATGTCTTCGTCAGTTGCCAACAAATTTCCTACAGTTCAGGAGAACGTGTTCCACACAAAGAACCGTCCCGCATGAGTCGCATATGGGAGGAGTTTCTTCTAGAAGGAGGAAACCGTGAGAAAAGTGGCAGTGTCCAATACGAAGATGCATTATCTGTATTTTTGGTACTATGTTAAAACGTGATTTGTCAATATGTAGTAAAGCTTATAATTTATAATTAGAATTTACGAACACTGGATTACAACTTAGTTGTGATGTATGTCGTAAGTGCAGGTTATGTTAATGCAATGCATACTTTTACAGTATGCATTATCTGTATTTTTGGTACTATGTTAAAACGTGATTTGTCAATATGTAGTAAAGCTTATAATTTATAATTAGAAGACGGGTTAAAATGACCTCACGCCTAGAGGAGCGAGATGAGGAACGCCTGGGAATTACAGAATTCTTTATCCCACTTAGTTGGCTTATCCCACTAGGTTGGCCCATCCCACTTATCCCACTAGGTTGGCTGGCTTGCTTACGTGACTGACGTGCTCTGGCTGTGCTCCAACATTTTACTAATTTTCAGCTACTTTTCTACATATTTCAGGTGACTTTTGCTGT
This sequence comes from Acheta domesticus, assembly GCA_031308135.1. NCBI lineage: Eukaryota > Metazoa > Arthropoda > Insecta > Orthoptera > Gryllidae > Acheta > Acheta domesticus. The sequence continues at coordinate 181,827,100 of JAHLJT010000631.1, read as the reverse complement.
TAAACTGTCTTCTTTAGTTGTTTACTTGTTGCAGATAAGCTGAAAGAGATTTATATTGTCCGAAGCAGTGAAAAAGAAGTATTCCAAATATTTGGTTTAAAAGACGGCGTAACGGACAAATGTTTATTTGAACAGTGTAAAGACTACTAATATTTAATTCGCTCTGTAAATTAATGGAAATTTGCGTAAAGTTTTAAACTATTAGTGAAAGTGTTGTGATAATTGTGAAAACATCAAAATTCAAAGTTTCGTCTACAACAGTAACGGAAAGACTTGAACTTTATATTTAAAATTGTCGAAGTGGTGAATTTTGTGGCCTTTCAATAGGTAAAGTATAGTAATCTAATTGTATTTATTAGTTTGCAGCTTCAATCTACTACATTAAACACACTGAACGCTTTTTGGATTTAATTAATCACATTTAAATACTAATTAGAATCAGATCACCGTCATTTTTAAATAAATACGTAACTTAATTTAAATAAGTTAATACAATTAAATTAAAAAGATAGTTTAGGGAGTAGTTTTTTTTGTACTATTCGGAATTCTCATCTATTTACTTATTTTCATATTTACCACGCACTTGACACGCATTCGTGACATGGCTACTAATCGCTACACACTTTCTAATCTCTACACTCTCAAAGCCGATCTTCTGAAAGCCTTCACACATATCAATAGTAAATTAGATGAACATATTCGAAGGCTCGAAGAGGTCGTTCAAAACACAGACGGTTGGACAATAATAGGCAACACCGCAAAAACCTCCAACCGCCCATTCGCGGAAGCAAAAACACAATCACCACCATCAATCACGACTCAAAACAGATTTTCTGTATTAGACTACTACAAGGAGTTTCCTTTCCTTCCCAATCCTCACCCCCCCCCCACCTATCAACGACACGTCCATTCACAAACCAACGCAAACAGGCTAGCAAGCGCAAAGAAACAAAGACACGCAGAGTTGCGCAACCTGGCCCACAAGTAAAGAAGGACATTCCCACTGAGCCCATCAAAAAAGGTACTCATTTTAGCAGATAACCATGGGCGACAAATCTCCTCCCTGCTCAGTGAGAAACTCCCAACCAATTTCTCTGTCATGTGTGTGTTTCAACCTAACGGGAGGTTTGCCGACGTGACCAGTGAGTTGGACACGCACACAAAAACTCTCACCAAAGGAGGGCAGAATGACATTAATTTGGGTGGTCACTTTACGCCTAAAGAACATGTGGACAAATTACAACGTGCCTCTCAAAACACGAACATTGTAGTCACGACTCTGCCCTTCTGGTACAACAAACCAACACTGTGCAAAGAAATTAGTCACGCAAACAACCAATTGAAACTGCATCTGAGAGGTATACAGGTTAAATTATTTGAGGTAAACTTTCTCTCAGAAAAACACTTCACTCGACATGGTCTTCACCTGAACCTTGTCGGAAAACGCACTCGGTAGTGAGCTTGCAAAACATATTATTTCACAACCTCGGCAGTGTCCTGCCCAAAACCCATCCCAACCCACATCTTCTAGTTCTCTTCCATCCTCTGGGACCCCTTTGGACCCAATTACCTTATCCCCTGAACCTAATCCGTGTATTACCTCTCCCACTATTCATTCCTCTACATCTGTCACCCCTCCTTCCTCACCTCTTGTCACTGCTGGGACACGATACTTCCTTCGACCACGCACTCGAGGTAAAAATGAAATAAATAAATAGCAACTACAGTCAGATGCAGCAGAAAAACATCCGTGTAGGTACATGCAAAAGATTCGAATAATGCATCATAATTCATGCATTATCTCTTTCAAATAAAATTGAATTTATCGGGCAGCATTACAATGTGACCTAAGACAAATACATGTTTTTTGCTTTACAGAACATTGGTTGTCTCAAAATGATATAAACACACTCCAAAACTTTTACCTTGCAGGATCGTATTGTAGAGCGAGAGGAATCAAATAAGGGCCCTGCTTACGGAGGTTCGTGTATTTACGTAAGAAATTATATTGATTCTACCTTCTTGTCAGAATTCAATTTATATGCAGTCGAAAAAGTTTTAGAAACAACAGTAGTACATCTTACTATTACGCTCAAAATTATCTTACTTTGCATTTACAGACCTCCAACAAAGCGAACTTCCGATTATTTCACTTTCTTGGAAAATCTAGAGATAATTCTGAACAAAATTAGTAAACTCTCTTTTAAATCCATAGTTGTAAGTGGAGATTTCAATATTGATTTTCTGAGCGAATCCCACGAAAAAGAGCAGTTTCTCAATTTACTTCATTCTTTTAATTTAGATATTACAGTGAATGTACCAACAAGAAATACACTTAAATCACAAAAAGCTTTAGATCAAATTATAATTAACAAAACCACAACTACATATGAAATAAAAACGAATAATCTAGGTTACAGTGACCACGATGCACAAATTCTTACAATTACTAAGAACATAAACACTGACACAATAAATAATACACGCATGTGCAGAGCAATCACTAAAATTAATATAAAATTATTTACGGACTACTTGATGAAGGAATCATGGGACGCAGTTTATAACGCTGTTGACACAAATGAAAAATATAATTTATTTTTCTCCAAGCTTTCAATTCATTTTAACGCGTGCTTTCCTCTTAAAAAGAGAAAATTAAACATTTCAAGCAAAAGTAATACTTGGATCACACAAGGAATCAGAACATAGTGTAAAAACAAACGTACACTTTACTTTATTTCTAAACATCATAACGTATCACCCGGTTTCCATATATACTTTCGAGAATACAAAAGAATTTTAAGAAAAGTAATAGGGCATTCAGGCAAAAATAATGAAAAATAGTCAGGACATTTTGAGCGCTTGTAACAAAACTAAAGCAATGTGGGATATCGTAAAAAATACAACCACATCATCTCGATACCTTGTAGAAAATGTTATTTTAAAGGATAATGAAAAAGAAACGAGTAATCCGGAAAAAGTTGCCAATCTCTTCAACAAACACTTTTCTATAATTGCGTCTGATCTCACGAAGGGACTAAAACCACCAAATTCAACATCTCAAACTTCCCAAAAAATTTCCGATACGATGTTTATTTCCGAATCTTCTCCCAACGCAATCCTCAGAATAGTCAGTAAACTAAAAAATAAATATTCATCTGGTTTAGATGAATTTCCGGATTGTTTATTAAAATATTGTGCACCTGCCTTTATACATCCGTTAACTCACATTTTCAATGCTTCTTTATGTACAGGAATATTTCCAGATATTTTCAAAACAGCAAAAATTACGCCACTTTTTAAAAAAGGGAACAAAAATGATATGCAAAATTACCGGCCAATTTCTCTTTTGTCAGTTTTCTCAAAAATATTAGAGAGGCTTTTCTACTTACGAATGGAAACTTTTCTCAGGAAAAACAAAGCGTTCTCAGACTCATAACACGGTTTTAGAAAATCAAAATCTACGGAAACTGCCATTTTTTCTTTTCTCAAAGATGTTGCTTTATCAATAGATCAAAATGAAGTACCCATTGGAATATTCTTAGATCTTTCGAAAGCTTTTGACGTTATTGACCATAACATCTTGCTCTCAAAATTACGTTCGTTTGGAATTCGTGGTATTGCCCTAGATTGGATAACTTCGTACCTTAAACATCGGACTCAAAGAGTAGAAATACCATACTGGCACGAAAGGACATTACATACTTATATTTCCAATTCTTTGCCAAATGAGCATGGGGTCCCGCAAGGTTGGATCTTAGGTCCTATTCTCTTTCTGTTATACGTAAACGATATGCCCTCGTCGATTGAAAATGGAAGAACGGTTCTGTTTGCCGATGACACGAATGTTCTTTGCAAAAAAGCAGTAAATAGTACGATTTCAGAAGTTTCAAATTGGTTTAATAATAACAAATTAATTGTTAACGAATGAAAAACTGTTTCAATGCATTTTTGCATTTCAAATCGGAAATCGCATGTTCCATTGAAAATGAACAATACGCAATTAGCTGATGTTGAGGTAACAAAATTTTTAGGTCTCTCAATTCAATCAAACCTCAAATGGAATGTTCATACAACAGAATTAAACACTAAATTAAGTTCATTATGTTACGCATTCAGAATTCTTTCAAATTCTGTCAGCCTTCATGCAGTTTGCTTCATTGCGTTTATTTTGCAAATGTACATTCCTGCCTGAGATATGGCATAATATTCTGGGGAAGCTCATCCTGTATTATTCAGACCTTCAGATTGCAAAAGAAAATTATTCGAATAATGAAAAAATGCCTTCCACGTGATCCCTGCAAGCCTCTTTTCATTGAGCTTGGAATCTTACCGTTGCCTTGTCTATTTATTTACGAATCTGTAATATTTGTAAAAAAATGACCTACTTAACGGAGGGAACATATTTTCATGCAATATTGATATTTATAATTACAACACACGCCGTAGAAATCACATGCATCAAGTGTCAGTAACAACAGCTCAGTACAAGAAATCAACATACAATACATATACGTTGCTTTACAACGCATTGCCAGATGACATTAAACAATTAAAGTCGGTACACAAATTTAAGTTAAAAGTAAAATCTTTTATGCTGCCAAATGCTGATATGGCCCCTTGCTTTGCTTCTGGACGTAAATGTAGCTTCACTGTGCGCACGTTTTGTTGAGCACTCCTTTTGCTTGTAGTTTATTTACCGTTGAAATTGATTTTCTATAACTCGGGAACAAACATTTTTCAAATATTTTTATTTTTCTAAAATAATTATTTTCTAAATTAATTTTTTCTTTTTTTAATTTTTTTTAAAAAATTCTGGTCCTCAAGAAAATGTGCGCAGGTAAATCTCTTTCCCCCATACGCCATATACAGTTTTTACTGTTTTTTGACAAATAAATAAAAAGTTTAAAAGTGGTATTGTGCCATTGTCTGCCAGGCTCTAAACAAGGATCGTTCCAAGTAAGCCTTAACATCGGACAATGGTACAGCAGGAACGTCGTTACGAGTATTACGAGTAGCTAATTTCGCCGACTGGTCATTCCCTGTGATTTCCACATGGCCTGGAACCAAACAGAGAAGCCGGCCGTAGTGGCGAGACAGAAACTATGAATCCGGTTTTGAACTGATTTTGTCAGGTAGTCTGACGAAGGACGGGAGGCAGCCTGAAGAGGGTTGAGAGAATCAGAACAGAGAACTATTCGCCGCAACGTCGTTGAATCAATGTATTTTAGGGCTTTGAGAATTGTATACATTTCAGCAGTGAATGTCCTGCACTGAGAATGAAGCCGATATGATTTGTTGGCCCTGATGCAATGAAAACTACATGCCACTGCGTCTTTATGCGATGACCCGTCTGTGTACAAGAATAAATGATCCGGATAGGCTTCCCTCATACCCTGGAAGTGCTTCTGGTAAATCAGAGAACTAGTAATTTGTTTGGAAAGATTGGAGAGTCTGAGATCAATATTGGGGAGGAGTTTCCAAGGGGGAATCAGGTCATTTGGGGGGTTTTACAGGAGTGGGAAGATCGACGTTAAGTTCCCGCAAAATATTTCGCAATCGAATGCCTGGGAGCTGGGGTAGCATGAGAAAGAATAATTTCTCACCGAAAGCTACTATCCTCCATAAACCTTAATAGATCTCTAGAGTGATATCAAAATCTACCTAAATCTATCTAAAAATGTTCGAAGAATATACGAAGATTCATATTTTGGGCGAGTGATTATTCGGTGACAAGAATGATTAAAGAGTCGTGACACTTTAGCACAATACGACGCTAATAAAATATCTCGCCGTCTTTTTAAGAAGGGCTCCCCAGCGCCAGCTAGAATGCACTCTATTCGGCTGGTGCGGTACGCACCTGTTGAGAGGCGAATACCAGCGAGGTGTATGCTGTTGATAGGTCGAAGGGTGGAAGGAGCCGCAGAACCATACACTTCCCTACCGTAATCCAATGCTGAGCGAATGAGTACTTTGTATAACCGCAATAGGGTAATGCGGTCGGCTCCCCATGAAGTGCCACTAAGCATTCGAAGAAGATTGAGGGGGGAGACGCTTCTGGTTTGCAGTGTGCAGGTATGAGTTCGCCACGTGAGGGACGTGTCAAAAGTAAGCCCCAAAAACCAGGCAGAGTCAGCGAATCGAAGCTGATTTCCTCCCAAGAACAAGATTGGATCGCTATGCAAGTGGTATAATCTGCAGAAGTGCACTCCACTAGATTTAGTAGGTGAGAACTTAAAACCCGTTGACACGCTCTATTCATGCAGCTTGTTGAGCACCAGTTTGAAATGCCACTGAATCACACTTATGCTGCTGGATGAACAAAAATGGCAAAAACAGGTTCCCTCACGACCGACGCTGTACTATTTATGGCAATGGCAAACAGAGTGACACTTAGCACCGATCCTTGGGGGATGCCGTTTTCAAGGGGGTGACTGCTAGACAGTATGTCACCAATGCGAATTCTCAAAGATCTATTCGAGAAGAAATTTTGGAGGAATAAGAAGAGCTTCCCCCTCAATCCCCACGAGTGCCAGGTTCGCACTTCGCAGAATGCCATACCTCCAAGTGGTGTCATAGGTCGAATAGTACGGCCACAAGGTGTCTCAGGAGGTTGAAATTTCCGATGCCAAAGCGACGAGATTGTCCAGGGTTGACCGGTGTTTCCTGAAACCGCACTGCATTGGTGTGAGTAGGTTTCTGTCCAGACAAAGCGCTGGTTTACCATCTGTTCCAGCACATTGCAAACGCTGTTGATTAGAGTGAGAGGACGGTAGCTCGATGACGACCGATCCTTTCTGTGCTTCAGAGCTGGGATACCTATGACTTCTCGCCATAAAGAGCAGGGATGGTGTGCTCTTCCCAGATGCGATTATAAAGGCGGAGGAGAAATTGCATCGCCACATCAGGAAGATGTTGTAGCATAAAGTTACGTATTTCATCAGGACCTGGGGCAGTTTTTGTCAATGCGAGAGAAGAGCGCAATTCCGTCATAGAGAAAGGGGCGTTGTAATCCACAGAGGCTCTGCAGTAGAAATCCAACGGACGGCTCTCCATCCTTTCTTTGATCAAAAGAAAATCAGGAGTCTAGTTCGCCGAACTTGACATACGTACATAGTGCGAATTCCTCTACAATTATATCTGGAGATGTAATCATTTCTCCATTTTTAAAGAGACCTGGCACCGTATTTGGTGAAGAGTGTCCTTTTATTTGAAGAATTCTTCTCCATACCAGGCGTGGTGACGTGGCATTTTTGCTCTCTAAAATAGTTCTCCTAGCCTTCGCCCTGCATCTTTTATACTCGATGAGGTTATTCACAGTTGGATAATGGCTGAGACGTGCCAGTGCCTTTTTTCGAGCACTGACCGCTCCAGAGCACTTCACATTCCACCACGGGACGAAAGGGTGTCCCGGTTTACCAGTTGACTGCGGAATTGCGATAGAAGCAGCAGCGAGTACAGCGCTATTAAAATGTTGTCATTCAATCCATATTCCCGAAGGGGCCATCTGACAGGTTAAAGTTATTTTGGAATGTCCAGACAGCCCGTGGCACGATCCATTGAGGGGACCGTGCAAGACCACGGCGAAGATGATTAATGTAGACAATAGTGGGGTAATGGTCGCTTCCATAAAGAACTTCTAATATGGTCCACCGCATAGCAGTAGCAAGTGAAGAGCTCGAAAGGGCTACGTCAATAACCGTGCTCGAATTCATAGCTACGGCAAAATGTGTTGGTTCCCCAGTGTTGAGAATCACCAAATTCATGGTGTCGATGACAGATTCCAAAACAGCCAGTACAAGTACGAGAAGAACCCCAAAGAGGGCTGTGAGCGTTTACATTACCCACAACCAAGAAATGTGTACGCAATTGGTTTATTAGACCTAGGAGGTCATCAACCGACACCGTTTGTCTTGGGGGAATATAGATGTTACACACAGTGAGTGAGAGGGACGGAAGATACACCTGTACACAGACTGTTTGAAGATCGGTTTGAACGGGGATTTCTGTAGAATGCAGCGAATCCTGGACCAAAGTAATAACTCCGCTGTGTGCGCGGAAGCCGTCATTTACAACCCTATAAGGAGTGAAACTGCGAAAGTGTATGGGCCGTGGTGGAGAAAGATGCGTTTCCTGTAAACAAAAAATTGAGGGTGTATAACGGGACAACACGATTTTTAATTTGTCCCGTCGGAGAGAAAATCCATTGAGATTCCAGGTCAGGAGAGCCGTTATTTAAGGAGTTGTTAAGAGGATTTCTTCTTTTCTTTTTTTCGCCTCTGCTACCGAAGGGGCGAGTTTCCACCCCGGCTGAAGTTTCCTCCGAGGCAGACTCAACCTGACCACTGCTCGACAGGCTGAGAGATCACTCAGAGCGAGTCTCAGGAGTCGGGGTAGGTGGTCGGAATTTACAGAATCTATCAATTATTTGCTTGTCCAGGCCAGAAGGCCGTGTGACATCAACCTTCTTGCGCGGCTGAGAAGTGGATTCTCGGTCGGACTTCGTCGGTGTTGCTTTCTTGAGTGGTGTTTTGTATTTTGAGGGACTTATTATTTTCCCACCTTGCAGAGGGGATGTCTCCTCAGGGAAGTCCACTGGGGATACCTGGCAACAGAAGTGAGCTACTGGGGGAGTAGCAGGTGAAGTCTGAATACTCGTCGTCGCTTTCACCGTGTTCGCCAGAGTGATAGAGAACGAACGCCTGAGTTCTTCACCAGGTATCGGCGTTTCGCTTCCGGAAAAGATACTTTCTGTCACTCTTATCTTTTGGATCCCCATCTCTCTCAGATATGTGGCGCACTTGTTTGAGTTGACCGCATTGTCTCCTTCACAGTTTACACAGCGGAGTGGTGATACACAGGGGTTCGGATCTTGCGCGGATTTACCGCACTTTGCGCAAGCACAGCTTACGGCCATATACTTTTGTTGGGTATGGCCGAACCTCTGACACTTGAAGCAGCGCAGGGGGTTCGGCACATACTGCCGCACGTGAAGGTTACAATACCCACAAATGATTTTCTCTGGGAGAGTGGGGATCTCTTTCCCATTCTCCTTCCTCCTGATCCTATACACCTCCGTAACACCGTGGCTCTTAAAAAAGGAAAGAAGTTCGCCCTCACTTTCAGACGCAGTCTTCATGATTGACCACTCCCTTACAAAGGTTAAGGGTAGGGTGAGTGGTCACTTCCATTTGGAGGACGGCTATCTGCTTGGTTTTTTGAATCTTTTCTATCTCCTCGTCGGTGCGCGCTTCAAAAAGAAAGGTATCATTCCTCTGCCGCACGACCGCTTGGAGCTTTCCAAAACTGTCTTCAATGGCTCGTGCAAGGCGGACCGCACTAACACTTTTAAAAGTTTTCTCTACTTCAGCACATGACATCAAAAGAAACCGAGGCTTCCTTGGTCTATCCTCCTCCCGAAGGAAGAAGCCACTGAGGTGCCAGGGCTGACACGGAGATATAGTTGGGGAATGTCACAGCGCTGCCCCGCCGTGGTTCCCCCCGCTCACCCTGGAGTTCAGTGCAAGACCTAGTCCGTGCCGATTGATCGGGAGTGGGTTAGCTCCCGACTGCCCATGTAGAAGAGTCTGAGGCCAAAGGGAGTGTGTTTAAACCTACAAGGAATGTTCCCCAAAATACGTAAACGTACTCCTTAGTGCAAGGCAAAAAAAGTAGCACCAGGACTAGTTGGGAAACAAACAGGTCCCTCAACTGCCAGGACACACATTCCCTCCGACACCATGTCGGTCGCCATGCACGGTAAACACATGGGTAAGCGTTCAGCATACAGAGAAGGCCAGTGAGGAAGAAAAAAGGGAGGGAAAATAATGTGACATGAAATGAGAAGCAAGAAGATGAAAAAATGGAGAAAGGAACACTTGAGAGCCTTCTCTGCATTCCCCGTCAGGACGTGGACCAACCCACCTCGACGGGTGTGCCCTTTAAAAAGTAGCCAGCTTCAAACAAGACAATCATAGACAGGAATAATGGAACTCAAGAAGACCTTAATGGCTGTAGGTAGGGAGTGGAATAATGAATGAAGTGGACTAAGCATGTGCTTATGGCACATGCTGGCCATGGCTCCTAATAAGTTTTTTTACATACAATTTTACATTAGATCAAAATTACAGTGTAAACTCTGCATAATGAACTTATTTTTAATGGAAACCTTTCTATAACACTAATATATCTTGAGTTTGGTTGGTTTCCCATATAGTTATACACTCTCTCCATACAACAAAAGAACATAATTAGTTCCCTTGAGTTTCATTAAAAATGTCGTGCTCAGAACAAAAAAAAGGGTGACATTTTTTTGAAGTTTGAATTAATGACCATTCAATGTAGATGAATATCATATCTGTATTGAAAAAACTCAAGAACATCCATTTTTCACAATAGTTATTAACATCACCTGTCTACAATACTCAAGGCCAATAAAATTACCACTGGAATTAATAACTATAATTCTAGTTTCAACAAATCAGAGCTCTATCCATTGACTCAATTCAATATAAAATAAACTTGCCAAAAATGTAAAAAAAAATTGCGAGAAAGAAAATTCAATGCATAGTAAAAAATATTAGATATATGCGACCTATAAATTAAAAGAACTTTTGGAATAAATTTTTTAAAATTTTATTTACATTATTTCTTATGTACGAATGTATTTATAATTATGTGTGTGAATTTGATACATATGAACAAAATTTGAAAGTTATCATTGTATAAGTTCTTTGGTTCATAAAATGTTGTTCAAAATAATTTGTTAAAGACATTAAAAATCTCCTTCCAATAAGTTGTAACAAAATAACTTACCACTTCCATTAGATCACTAATTTGCTGAGCTGCCACGGCTTTTATTGTTGAGTTATCTAAAGAATGGGGGAAAAGCCAAGACAGGTTTGACTCTGTCACAAATATGTCAGCAGTCCGGACCACAACCACTCCATTTTTTACTGCAGAATCTACAATGTAGAAAAATAATGTATTCTTAGTGTAATTAAAAAGGAACACTGATAAGAATTTTTTGGAGATTTTCTTAGTAACCGTTAAAACAATGTCAATTATGATTTTCAAAGCAAGGATTTTAATACTTTTGTATTTTAATTAATAAAGCACTTGCATAAAATTATACACACACATTCATCGTCATAAAAAAGCTGCACCCAGAAGGACGAGGCGGATTGCGATCATTGTTGGCAGGCAGGTAGAGGGTAGCAGGCATACGAAATGATTACATTTTCACGTTTGTAGGACAAATATTTACTGCGCTACACGCCCACAGACTGTGCATGTTAGTTTAGCGTGAGGTCGCCATGTTGGCAAACACACGCATCCAGACGTCGTGGCATGGAGTTGTACAGGTTTCTAATGGAGTCCTGTGCTAGTCCATGCCATGCAGCCTGCACATGAGCGCGCGGTTCTTGCAGATTGGTGGGTAGGGTGGGGTCTTGTTCGCACGCTCCGTAGCACCCCCAACTTTCTCGATCGGGGAAAGACCTGGTAATGCGGCTGGGCAGGGCAGAGTATCCACGGCTGCAAGGCATGCTCGGGAGATGGCTGCGGTATGCGGACACGCGTTTTCCGGTTGAAATAGGGCATGGGCGTGGGCGTTTACTAACGGCAGGCCAACCATTGAAGGATCTCTTGAACGTACCGTGCGGCTGTCACTGTGCCCCTGAGGAACACTAACGGTGTACGGGCACCATACATGGGTACTGTCCTGTCACCATGTGACAGTGTATTGCTGCCAACAGCGGACGATGGTGGTGTCCGTATGACCAGTGTGGCACGCAATACGGTGAGAGGACTAATCAGCCTCCCGCACACCCACGGTGCGGTCTCTCTCGAAAGCTTCTATCTGGACAATTGTCTGTCGAAGGCGTCGCCTAGGCATAGTATACTTGCAGGTGACGCTAAGGCGACGTCACACGATGTCGCAATGGCCGGCGCGGCCGTCTGAAACCCTCTTTTTTCGGCCGGTGGGCGCAACGTCACGCCCTTATCCCCGACTCCTCAGTGCGCGGCCGACCGTGAAAACGAAATCATTTTCTTAGTGAATGGTGTGCAAAATACCCACCAAGTTTGCAGCGGATAAATAGGGTCCTTCGGTGTGCAGCTTTTTTTATGACGAGGAGTGTGTATGTATATGTGTGTATATATGTGTATATATGTATATGTGTGTATATATATGTGTATATATGTATATGTGTGTATATATATGTGTATATATGTATATATATATATATATATATATATATATATATATATATATATATATATAAATAATGGGGCTAACATGCCACATCTTTGTTTCTTTTAAAGTTCTACTTTAAAAGAAATATTCACAATAATTCATTTGACAATTAAATCCTTTACAAAAATACAATATTTTTTCAAAATACTGAAGTCATAGCTTTCATAAATTGAAAGATTTTATTACTTTTTTAAAAGCACGCAAAGTGGCAATGTTACCCCCACAGGGGTCAAACATTGCCACCTCTATTTAGTTCCAAGTATATGGCAATGTTTAAATGTGCGAGAGTTGGATTGGAAACAGAATCACATAAATATCTACCAGAACATTAATGGTCTTTGGTTTTCGACAGTTTAAATACTCTAAACAGGGATAAATGCAGCTTTGAGAACTTCATCAAAAATGTTTTATTAATTGTTTTACATTGTGATAAAATGCAATTGGGAAAAGTGCTTTCTCCTTTTTATATTTAGTCTGGGAAGCTCAGCAACAATATTGTATTTTGGCATAACACATTCATCCACGTCATTCAAAGTGGACCTGCTAATTCCATACAGTTCAGAAATTTTTCTCACTTAATTTTCCATTATTGACTTTTTCCACAGCTTGGTGCATTTTTTAACTCTATCATAGATTTGTAAACCTTAGATAATGGATATTTTTATTTGTCTACACGTCAAAGTTACAGTGCAAGTATGGCAACGACAAAAAATAATTTTGTATCAAATGTAATTAATCAACGTTTACAATTTACAAGTCATATGCTTTACAAATGAAATATAAACTCAGAAATGTCAATTGTTTCAATGTAAGAATTTCTTCTCGAAGAATATAAGTGTAGGGGGTAAGATTGCCAGTATGTCAATGTTACCCTGAAAGTAGTATATGCTATTAATACATTTTATCTTGTTTATAATGAGTGATTATTAAGTCTCGACATAGCATCCCTAGGGCATGACATTAACTATCAACGTCGTTTATTTCAACTCAACTAATCCAAAATTAACTAAGTTTCGATTACGAGATTTGACTGCATCACTACACACCATGTACAGGTTGACATACGGGAGTCGGACGGTTTTGAATTGCGTAGTACTGAGAATGCAGTAGTGGGAGGTGGGCGTTGTACGGATAGTTCTGCTCTACACAAGACGCGATTTTATTTACTCAGTCGCTGTGGAGCAGTGGGACATGCAACGTCGATTGTTTGTCTATGACAATTTCGTGAGAAGTGGCGAGTCTATTACAGCTATGCAGCGATAGTTTTGGTCATGGTTCAATATTGGTCGACATGGCGCTGTTCCGAGTTGTAACACAATCCTCAGATGTTTGAAAAACTTTAAATCGACTTGTAACATTATGGATAAGAAGCATTCTGGCCCGAAACGCAGTGTAACGACACCAGAAAATGTTCAAAGGGTAAGGGAAGCGTTAGTCAGAAGCCCCGAACGGTCAGCTAGACGTCATGCTAATGAGCTACGAATCAATCGGGAATCGGTTAGGAGAATTTTGCGCAAAGAATTAAAATTTCATTCCTACAAAATGCTCATTGTGCAACAACTTAAAGCAACTGATTTTGCTGCACGCAAAGACTTTGCTTACAGAATGCAAGTGATATTGGGATCGAATGAAAATAGTAACTTTGTTGATGAGCGATGAAGCTCATTTTCACTTAAACGGGACCGTGGATAAGCAAAACCTACGTTACTGGGCTCCAGAGCATCCACACATTATCCACCAGCGTCCTCTACACGCTAAAAAAAGTAAGTCTGGTGTGCTCTTGGCTCTGGACCTTATTATTGGACCTTACTTTTTCGAAGAGAACGGGGCCACAGTTACTTTTAATTCGGTTCGATACAGGCGTATGCTTGAAACGTTCTCGAAACCAGAACTGAGAAGACGACGAATCCGCTTAAAACGTGTTTGGTTCCAGCAGGAAGGGGCAATATCACAAAACCGCGAACGATTCAATGACAGTTCTTAGACGCATGTTTCCTGGACAGATCATATCATGTTTTGGCAATGTTCCATGGCCTCCCAGGTCTCCCAACTTATCAGTGTGCGACTTTTTTCTGTGGGGATACCTCAAAAGCTGTGTCTATAACCACAAACCACGAAATTTGGACTAGTTGAAGAATGCAATCATTCAAGAAGTTTCGGCCATCCCTGCAGAGATGCTAGTCCGTGTGATAGAGGATTTTGAGAACCGACTTGAGTCCGGCATTCGAAATGATGGACATCACCTTGACGACATTATTTTTCACAAATAACTGAAATGTTAGGTAATGAGCTCAGCTAACTAAAATGGCAAATAATGAGCTTTGATTTTGTGTGAATAAACATGCATTAATTTTAAAATTGGCTGAGTATTATTTCATTAAAAACCGTCCGTCTTCCGTGTGTCACTCTGTATATTCATGGACATTTTAGGTTACAACTGTAACCCAATGCAACAAACGATTGTATATAATGTTTCTGAGATGTAGCTAACTATGGGAACTCAGCCAGCAAATAAATTTACGATACAGACTGTGCTACTTAAATTATTTGAAGCTGTGGCAATGTTTCACCCATGGCAATGTTACCCGTCGTTACCTCATTAGTACGCACATACACACTCTCTCTGTACTGAATGCGTGGGGACGGTTGCTGGTAACGAGGCTAGTGTTCGGTGCATATCCACGCCGACGGTAACCTGTGTATACCAGGGCTTCCCATGCAGACGGACGGAGCGGAGCGAGAGAGTGCGAGCGGTGGTGTCGCATGGAAGTAAATTCTTTCTGACATGATAGTTACCTTTTTCACCTTTGATGTCAAAACTGTCAAATAATGAAACAAGCTGCATCTGAGATGTAGGATCTCTGAAGTTGGAACATATTAAAGCCACTTTGTTCATGAATTGGTGTTGATAATTTGCAGGCTCATGAATCACTCCACATGATGCAGGTAAAGCAGATTCTGAAACAATCCACAATACTCACTACTCAATTGAATTAGTGACTACTTTTATCTTTTATTATAAAATGTATAAAACATAAGAAAAAAATTGATATGGTTTTGGCTTTAATTGAAGTCATCTGATACCTTCAAATAGCAGGAATCAGATTAAGTATTAAATTGTGGTTGATTGCCAGGTTAAATTGTTGATTTAAAGTCAATGTCTAATTTCGATTATTTCGTATTTTAGCACACATCAACTGCCTTGATCATCACTCTAGTAGGTGTAGTGCTAGTTTTTAACATGGGAGATGGCAGCGTTCTTCCCCTACTGGATGGTGATATCTAGTGGCGACCTACACGTCAGCTTGCGAAGTTTTTACCATCCAGGTATCTCTCACCAGTTAAGACACTGCCCTAGCCAGGACAACCTCTAAGCTCCCGATTGGTCTCCTGACATGCATGCTAAAGCAGTAGATGTGTGTGTGTATGTGTGTGAGGATAGGACAAGGAAGAGAAAGACAAGATCGCGCGCCTTTCATGGCCCATTTGTTAGGATACTGCTCTGGGATTCGCCTGGTGTGGTCGGAGAAACCACAGAAACTACCAATCAGAGCAGCCAGGTGCTAGAATTCTCCTCCAGACAGCAACTGACTTCGATCTAGCAATGTAGCTAGTGTCGAAAATTCTGACACCATCAGGACTCGAATCCTAAGACCTCACGGTCAGAGGCACTGACAAGATTTGATGCCCTGAGGTAAACATTCGTCATCAAAAGAAACTACTCATTCAGTTACATTTCTGCAAGAGGATCACTAACAGAGGTTAGTGCAAGAATGCTAGGTTTTGTTCTATACGACTTGAGGTTAAAGAGCTGTAGAACAAAAGTGAAACAAGTCAGAAAAAATACGTTTTTCGAGCAGTTAGGACAGGGTCTGGGAGGTCCAAAACGTGAGGTTTTAACTGGTGTCTGAGTACATACAACATACTCAAAGGAAACATTTTTATGACTTTTTTCCAGACAAAATGTACATACCGACTTTTGAACTATTGTATTCAATTCAACTGCCAATTTGTAGGGAACCTATTGTTCATTGCCAATGTTTGTTTACGCTCGCGGACCGCCATGGCGCAGTTTTTACCCTTTTCCTTCATTTCAATGCATTTTTCGTTGATTTCGTATATTTTAATCTCATTTTAATGGTACTTGCTTCAAATAATATTTACGGGATGAAACAAATGTTCTTCCGCAGAATTCCTGAGTATACCTATACCTGGTAGCGTATTACATTTCTTCGTTCGGAAGTTGTAAGTCAGCCATTGTATGTAATCCAACGTTCCTGTTAAGCCATTCAGCGCTGTTCATCTGATTTCGGGATAACTAAAGAAAGAGATTTTCTGGTAAACAACAGTCCAAACCAAAAGTTTGAAAGCTGAGTTCACTTGAACGAATAGAAGAAGCCTCTATTACATAAGTATCGTATCCGACAGCTTGAGTTATCAAAACCAGTTCGCATTAACATTTTTTACGTTATTTTTCTATGCTATTAGGACATTTTAAAAACATTTTAGGAGCATTTTATTGATCAATTTTGGCGATGTTTTAGGTCATCAAAATCCGCCACAAACTTATTACGTATGAGGAAAACATTTAAAGAAAAAAATTGGAGAGGATTTTGGGGAAAAATGCCAATATTTCGCCCAAAATTACACAGAAATTACCCATATTTTCAAAAAGTTGAACATGACCGTTCTCAAAGATCCATCTTTAAGGAACAGATTTCATTCAGAAAAAATCTCTAACTTCAATATTATAGTTGTAGGAAGACGCCCTGAAAAAATTGCACTTTTTCAATAAAAAAAAACAACAACTGTCATTACAGTCAGTAAGAACATACTTTCAGTAAAACCTGTATTAAATTCAAATGAAGTGCCTAGGGAAGTTGTTCTCCAAAAGCATCTTTGACTGAGTGGTCCATGCTAGCAGAGGCACTACAACAATTGATTTTGTGGTGGGTTGCATACTGCCCCTTGGCTCAGGTGAGTGTTTTTAATGATAATTGTTGTTCCTTTTAAGATATCGTCAAGAAAATTTAATAGCTTTTTGAACATCCTAAATGAAATATTACAACATTTTCATAATTTTAAAAAGATTGTCTTTCGAGTAATTACGTTTTAAAAGTTATTTATTGTTGTAAGGCAAGAATAGCACAATAAAGATTTGATCTTGAACGAATAATTTAACTACATATCTTATATACACTCACAAATTTTCAGAATTTTCAGAAATGTTGATATGTGGGCAAAAAGAAATTGAAGAATATAAGGGTGTTCACAAGAAGTCTTAGGTTTTAAGAGTGAATTGTTGCCAAACAATCAGAAAATGTTAATATTGTACCTCGACAATGTAGGCATCATGGATAAGAATATCCCAAAATATTTTCAGGTTTGAAGGAGGCATGTCATAAAATCTACTTTTTTGCATGGAATGACCCAGTTATCATTCCACCCGGGTACAGGAGGACATCGTGGTTGGCCCGGCGTTCTCAATAAAGTGGAAGCTCAATGATTTTGTATGTGGCAAATAAATTATTCAGATCATCATCATCATCATCAACTTTGGAAGTAAAAAGAAGAAATCTACCTGCAGCTTGAAGGAAGTTTTGAGTCCGTTGAGAGTCTTGAAGTAACATCAGTATGTGCCAATCATGTTCCTTGCATTCAACTCCAAAGCCTTGTTCCCAAAGCAATGGAAAAATAGCATTCACAGAAGACAAAGGAAATTTCATGTTTTCTTGCAACCATGTTTCAGGATTATCTCTGTAAATCAAATCCAATTGTTGCATTGACATATGACACTTCTGTATATTATAACATAATTTGTTTTGTGGTACAGTACAACCACTGATTTTCTCATCCATAATTCAAACAATGTATTTATTAACAAATATTATATCTATCAGATTAATTAAATTAGTTTCAAGTCACTGTAAAGCTTAACAAAATTATTTTAAATGCAAATCTAGTGGATTTCTTGTGATAAATGATTATATTTTTTCATACTAATGTTGTTAGTGACTGCTTAGTGTATTTTAGATACTATGGGGAGTGTTATAATTAAAGGTAGGAACTAAATAAAGACACAACAAGATGCCAAAAAGAAGAAGAAGTCTTAATTCAGCACATACTAACATTTAAATTGACATCAATTTGAAAGCAGTTAAATCATAAAAGCGAGATGACAGAAAAGTGGTTCATGTAAGGTTTGTAAAACACAAAACATTTCAAAACAATCAACAAACTCCAATTTAACTGTAGATTAAGTAGATTGTAGATTTTGCCATACACAATCTGTTAACCTTTAATTGGT
The DNA here is from genome assembly GCA_031308135.1 of Acheta domesticus. Lineage (NCBI taxonomy): Eukaryota > Metazoa > Arthropoda > Insecta > Orthoptera > Gryllidae > Acheta > Acheta domesticus. The sequence continues at coordinate 181,808,537 of JAHLJT010000631.1, read as the reverse complement.
ATCGCGGTCTGACATGCCGTACCGGCAAGTTCACACTTGTGGAACTATCACTGATTGTTGTATCTACACATACAGTGGCTCAGTACCTTCCTTCTTTCCTTCTTAGTGTAGATCTATCTCTGAACAAAGTTAGAGCTTCACTACTGTTTTGTTTTTAGATTTGTGTCATATTTTTGTGCGGTGCGGTATGAGATACCGCCGATACCAAATTGCATTTAGTTCTTTTTCACCTATTTTAGTTCTTTTTCACACACAAAAACTACGAGATTACATGTAATTAGAGAGATCATGATCATGATTTTGAAACCGAACAAGAGCAAGAGAATGAACATGAATTTGAAAATGATTCAAATACTACCAATAATGAATGCATTTATTATGAAGAAATTCTCCAAGTAGTGTACCTACCCTCCATTGATTATTTGGTGTTACCGGGCATGTCAATGGCTGTTGTTTGTCCTGTCAGTGTAGTGAATGATTTCCCTGGGATGTGTTGGTGATCTTCCACTGCTGGATGAGATCCGGCACCGACCTACACGTCAGCTATGGGTTTTCACCAACCAGGCATCTCCCACTAGTGGAGTACTGCAATAGCTTAGTTCTCAACTGGTCTCCCATCATTTTCTGTAGTGTGATGCATGTAAGTGTAAGTGTGTGTAAGGGGTGAAGATAGGCCAAAGAAGAGGAAGGAAAGATCGCGTGTGGTCTGTGGCGCATTTGTTAGGGTACTGCACCGGCATTAGCCTGGCATTCATTGGAAAAACAATGGAAAACTACCCATCAGAGCAGCCAACCACAAGAATTCTTCTCCAGAAAGCAGCTGAATTCATCCTAGCTATCTAGCTAGTGTCGAAAACCCTTCCACTGTCAGGACTCGAACCCAAGAACCCCCCCCCCCCCGTTCAGAGGCACTGTAGTAATATCAATTGAAGCCCTGTGCCATCTCAGCCCATCATTTTTTGATATTGTCTCATCAACTCTGTGATATTCCAATACACTCGTTCTCACTCTGCCCATTGACGCTTATGCTTTCGACGAAACTTTCCACAGTTCCTCAATGTGTGTGTTGTGATCTTGTGAAAAATCTTACCATGACCAGGGCTCAAACTGAAGTTTTGCATCATCATAAACCTTTACAAAATAAATGTTAAGTTCAATGTTGTCAAATAATACTTTGACTTATAGGAATTAAGTATGAGTGGTATCACAGACCGGTGATGTCAATTAAAGGTTTTGAAAAGTGATACCAATTAAAGGTTAAAGCAACACACTAATTCCACCTTCACAAAACATTGGTTAACTTCCCAAACAGAACACCACTGAATTATAGTTATCAACATACTATCTAGAAATGTTACGAGTGTTATTACTGCAGAGGCCAAAAGTTAAAAATTGAGGCAGAGCAGAAGTAGTAACAACACTGTAACATTTCATGGTATGTTCAGCATTTTATTAATCCCCATAAAATTTCATGATTTATGCCAAAATTTACTGACATTACTGCGATAGTAAAAAAATGAATTCTGTTGTTTCAGCCCGTCACTACATTATTGTGTGGTGTTACTTGTGATATATCTATTTAAGCAATATTTGTCTACTGTGGTTTAAGAAAAGATGGATGCAAATAATTCTCCTGAACCTTAAGGGAAGTAAAGATACCTAAAGAAATGATGCTTGGTAAGGAAATTGGCACGTCGACTTCCTATGATAACACCTTCAGATTGTCAGTAAACATGATCACCAGAGAATAGCTTCATTTGGTGGAATGCCAGGAAAATGAGGTTAATTTACCTAATATTTTTTTAATTGTACTTTTAATATTACAATTAGCAATAACTATCCCAACAACTATTACAAGTTACTTTTATTCTCAATTGTTTGAATCTGGTTAGTTTTGAACATCGCCATGTTTTCTTTTCCCTTAATAAACATTTGACTTGCGATGAATTGATGGTTGTTTATTTAAGTTGCTAAGGATATTAAATTTCTTAACATACAGGTAGGTACAAGTGCACTTAACAAACTTGAAGGGTTGCATGTTAACAGGGGTTAAAGCCACGTGACCAATAAATAAATTAATAATTATTATTTAAAAATCATTTTCTCCTCTGCAATTCAAATATTTTCACACAGAAAATTAAATTCTCTGACTTTTACAAACATTTCATTTCTTTATTCTCCCCCCGCCACCTTTTTTATCTCTAGGTGATCGTAGTTGATCACTCTTTGCGCTTTCAGTTGTCAGTTCAACTGTTGATGTAGTACTCTATTACCGATTAAATAGGACTGTTTGTTATGTTTTTATTATACATGATTTCAAGGCACTTTTTAGGACCTTAGCTAAATAATTGACCAAGTAACAGCTAAATCCTGTAAGGGACAGAAATTTCTACCAACCCTTCAGTGCCAATGATTTGCAGCACCCACACATGAGCTGATGAAAACACTGTAAGTCCAGGAAATGGACTGGAATTTCCTGTCTTCAAAATTTCTGCCTGTAAAATGAATATTTATGCATGAGAATTCCCTCATGAGATAGTACATGTTTTCAAACTATGAAAATTGAAAAATAACAATCATGTGAAAATTTTTACAATATTCATGATGAAGAAAAAAAGTTTTAATTCAAACATTATAATCCATTATAATTGAAACTTACCCGTACTACCAGAAGCAGTTCTTCATCAGATTCTAAAAGTTCTTGTAAAAAATATAGTCTTAGTCGATGATCCACTTGCTGAAAATCACTGTATGAATATTGTATTGAGTTATCCACAACACTAGTAATAGATTTTAGACCATCACTAATTGCTAGCTTTTTATCAACTTTCTCCAGCAGACCTGACCAAACACACATACAAAAATTAATTTAATTATTTTGTATTATAAACTGATACTGCAATATTATACAAGACAATTATAAATTTTAAAAAGTTTTTAAACACATCATAAATAACTTTAATATATCTTAAGCAATTAAATACTTTATATACAAGAGGGACGAAAAAGACCACTGAATAGAGACAATTTAACACTTCACATTCAAAACTAATAGTTACATATTGTTTTATCTTCTCTGACATTTCGTTACAATAAATTTGACCTCTTCAGCAAACTTACTTTATTAATTTAGAAAAATTTTCAATTATTCCACATCAAGTTGGAAAATTTGAATATTCTGGACACGAATTGGAAGAACTAAATTATGAAGAATTGGTGGCACTATGAAAATGGCACTATTAAAACTGTAACATATGAAGTCAGGGTATGGTAGAGAACTTAAAAATGCAATAATTAGTAAAACAAGGACCCACATTAATTAAAAATTTTAAGACATATCTTCTATTTACTTAATCTTGTAAAGTGACATCTTAGTGCAGAAGTTTAGCCAAAAGGAATTTTGCTATGTTTAATACTGAATTAATTAAATTTATCACTTGTGATTGAAAAATTTGAAAACATAGTAATTAAAAAGAAAGATAGATGTTTGCATGGTATGATGCATTTTAATTCAAATCTGTATAAGTATGTTAAGTCTATTGTGGATGGCTTTGCAAGTAATTTTTCTTTTTTTTTTATAACCATCAATAAAATTTTATATTTACGTACTTGAGGTTCTCATCAATCACATCAACTACATGTCACACATGCCATTCCTTCTATTTTCCTAAAAAAATTGTAAATTTAGCTTCTCACAGATCCTCAAAATTATATTTGATAAATCATTAATTGAGGGCGCTTTACTACGAGAGTGGAAATTCTCCTTTCTAACAGCTATCTGTAAGTCAACTGACAAAATAGTACAATTAACTACAAGCCTATATGAATATTGAGTGCTATTTAAAAAATCTTTGAGTTCCTGGTCATGAACTAAATCAGTAAGTGATTTACCCATACTAGTCTAACAAAGACAATTTGTTTTTATACCCACAAGATATTTTGAAACTAACATAATTCTAATGAAATACTTGATGCAATGGAGAACTAACTTCAGATTGACTGCCTCTATACTGATTTTAGTAAAGGGTTTTACTAAGTACATCATAATATTTTGCTCTGGAAACTGGAGAGTTTCGGATTCTATGGACTTTTATTGTAGTGATTTCACATCTTTGAAACTGTGTCCAGTTTGTAACTTTTAAAACATTATTTCTCGATTTGTCAGGAGTTCCACAGGACTCTCACTTGGGTCTTCTTTTAGTTAATTTATTTATTAACGACATTTGTGAAATGATTGATGATGTTGAGAATCTTTTTTTTCCTGATGATTTCAAGATCTCTTTTTGCCGAGAGAATCTTATGGTGATAAAGAGTTCTCCTCAAAATGCATTAATTCCTTGGTGAAATGGTGCACTGATAATGATCATCATCTTAATACTAATAAATGCTAGCTTTTACTAGATCAAGATCAATAGTTGCATTTGACTATTATCTTAAGACATGCTCAAGGAGGTTACAACCATAAAGAATCTTGATGTAATATTTGTCTTTAAGATGATTTTCTCAGATCACATGGTGTACACTATTGCCAAATCTAATCAAATTTTGGGTTTCATAAAACTTACATGCCATGAATGGCATTCAATTATGACTTTATACACACTGTAGTTGATGCTTGTTAAGCCAATACTAATGTATTTTTCTGCGGTTTGGTCCCCCCTTCTTTATTGAATCACACATTTTTCAGAATAGCAGTCTGTTGTTTGGGATTCAATGATCCTTTCACAGATCATGATTACAGAGAAATTGTTTTGCAACTGAAAATCCGATATCCTAATTATCAAAGAGTTCTAATTGATTTTATTATTTTTTTTTGCATAAAATAATTAAGGGAGACATTGCTTGTTCATTTATTTTCAATCCATTAATTTACAAGACATGCAATTTCCATTCGAGTAATGACATTTTTGCTATTCAATTTTGTAGTCACTCTTTTACACCTAATAATCCAATCAACCACTTTTCCATAATTGGAAAAACATCCAATATAGACATAAATAATAGAACTTACAAGACTTATACAGTTATATATACCTAATTCACTTATAAACTTATATAACTTATAAATAATAGAACCAAATAGACTTAAACAATTCTAATTTTTTTATAGCAAAATTGACACAAGAAGCATTGAAATGATTCAATTTTAACTTTTCCAATTACATCTATGTTTAATCTATTCATTCTTGTTTCTGATCAGAAAGTTGATTTATGATTCATAAGTCAAAAATGTAAGGCAAACCTTCAAACATTTCCTGAAGAGAAGGAATTGGTTCTGTTCCATAAAGAGAGTCATCTTCCATTTCCACTGCAGGTTTGTCCACGCTCATTTTGCTGGTCAGGTTTTCTATGCCATTTTGATGTTGAAATGCAGGAGTGTCTTCAGCACCAGAACCATTTGCTACATTCTTCTGTGTTTCATAGGTAGTGCAAATGCTGTCAGTGAATGAGCCTTCCAAAATAAGAAATTATTTTGTAAATTATTAACAATATAATTACTATTGAACATTAAGCAAAAAATTTTTTTGAATCAATTATAGTAAGTATCCCTAAGACAAGTTCAATTCAACTATGCTGAATGTATGTCATGATATAATGAATGAATAATAATGTAATAATATAAAAATTATAAAAATAACTGAATTTTGATGTTTGTGCCTTAATAAATCTTTACCCTCAAAGGAACACAAAAACAAGAGAAAAATTAAAAATTAAAGAAACATTATATTCTTAAATTCTTTCCTCACCAGAAGAACTACTCTCTGTCAGGCCAACAGAAGCAATTACAGGACTGGAAACTGCTCTGATGTTAACATCAACACACACAACTGCAGTTTGTCTCTCTTCTGATGAACATTTTCTACCTGGAGTACTGCAACCAAGGAATTTTATAATAAACAAGGCGAATAAGCAGAGAACACATGGTATTAACTTATGAAATTCAAGTTTTGTGCATCAGCATTATCTAATTTCTATGGGATGTGTGGGCAATTCTCCAGAAAAGTGTTTATTTTGAAATGAAATAATCAAAAACAAAAACCTATTTTTTTCAAATTTCTAACCACTATAATAAATAAAGTGCAATTTAACTATGAAAGCTTGACTTTACTTCAGTGGGCTATAATTTACAAAAATACATACCGTAAATACTCGAATATAACCCGAATATATTTTTCAAAAATTACCAGCTGAAAATTGGAGTGCGGGTAATATTCGCGTCAAGGTCGGTACCGCGAACCCGGTTTTTATAACATGGCGGGACACGGCATTTGGCCTCTTTATCGGTCGCTGGATATCGCCAGATCGTAACCGTATCAACCAAGATTTTTTTTCCCCCGAGATTACCTCACGTAAAATTAGGGTGCGGGTAATATTGGAGGACGGGTTATATTCGAGAATATACGTTATTAAGCAGCCAGGTCAGTAGTAATTTCACAGTTGTGACAACATCTGACAGCTGTGAAAAGTTTGTATGGACACTACATTTGTATTCAGTGTGGTTTCCAAAAGATTCTTTACAAAATGTTTTTGTAGGTACTCGTTATTTTGGTTCGCCTTTTCCAACAATATAAAATCATGGAAAATTGGTTTGTAAGTTTCTTAAAACATATTAGAGGCTTTCAAAAACAACAAGAGATCTAACTGAATGGCACAGACTTTCTTGCATTACTTAGTTTTCTAATCTTTTAAGTGTAGGCTAGCTTTTGAAGTATTCCCCACTCTCTTTCTAATGTCAACAAAAAGAAATTTTGTCACATTTTTCGCAATTTTTCAGTCTCCTAAAAATAGAATTGAAATATGTCTAAGTATGAAGAATAAAATAATCCTATTTGCAAATTTTCATTGAAAAAACTGGAACAGTTCTTGAAAAAAATATTGTTTTAACATTTCTGGAAATGAACAATTTAAACTAATTTTCATAGAGAAGTTTTGAGTTTACGAGAAACTTCATCAGAAATCATTTGAAGCACTAGTGTTCACAAATGCAATAATGTAAAGTAAATGACCATCAAAAGAATACATTTCATACAATTGCATGAATGTCATTTAATTCAATGTACTTAGCACTAACAGTGCAAAAAGTTTAAAGAAAAAAAATGTATCGTTTTCGACAAAATGTCATCCAAGCGTTTCTGAAAATGTGGAATATTGAGCTCATTTTTACAGAAAAGTATTACATTTTTGAGAAACTTTATAAGACATCATTTCAAGCATTTGAACTCATAAATGAATAATGTACACACACCGACGTAATGTAAATATTAACAACATTTATACCAGGAATATAACTGGTCTTCAACGGGTTTTGGATGCAACTAAACCAGCTGCGGTGTGGATTTGTGACAATAGTCCAGTCCAGGAGGTTATGCAATTCCCAAGGGGTGGATTAACCTGGATCGAGGGGCTCGGTATATCATTGTATAGTATTTACGCCGCCCCCAGTGCGTTGCTTGAGGAGTACGGAGTGGGAGGTTAGCGATTATTATACACAGAGCAACCACCAATCTATTGTATATGAAGTCAGGGAGAAGTGTAGGTTGAGTTATGCAGAGGTTAGAGGGAGGAGTAACTTGTAACCACAGGACGTTCGATCGCGATTTTTTCGCTGCCATGATGGAGTGCAACGTTGTGCTGGTCGAAAGCTCTGAGGATATGGTGGGAATCGTAATGAACCGGGTCTTTGACGGTTGTAATGCGTCAATGACGAAAAACTTCTGGAAAGAACGCCGTCCTCCAGTGTACTAGTGGACTGACGAGATCGTGGAACTTTGCAGAGAAAGACACTGCACATTTGGGTTGGCGCAACGCAGGTGGGCTCACCCAAATTATGACACATTCAAGGAGAGACACGTGGCCACCAGATCAGCAAGGATAGCTGCTTGAGAGAGCTAAGCAACGACGTGGATGCTGACCTCCGGGGTCATCCGTTTAAGGTGCTAACGGCCAAGGTTCTGTCCAGGTCACCCCGACTTGCATGGTTTTCTTGGAGAAGATAGTTACTACCTTGTTTCCTCGCCAGAGGGATATGTTGCAGCCTATGTATCCGCTTGAAGATCTACATGAGGTTCCGGCAATTTCATTAGATGAACTGTTAAGAGCTTGCGATTAGGTTCAAGAATGCAAAGCCCCTGCAGAGGCATATAATGCGTGTGTGCGAGAGGGAAATTTCGCCCGTTGTTGGAAGCAACAACAGCTGGTCCTCCTTTCGAAGGGTGATAAACCACCTAGCGACCCGTCAGCATATCGGCCTATATGTTTACTGGACATAGCAGGCAAGCTGTTAGAGCAGATCATCTGAAACGGGTTGAAGACTACACGGAGGGATCACAGGGACTGTCCGTTGGCTTCAGGAAGACGAGATCCACAGTGGACCCAATTAGGGTCGTCATCGACAGCTCAAGCAAGTCTATTGAGGGCAAACGATGGAGAAGCGGCGCAAAGAAGTTTTGTGCTATTGTTACCCTCGACGTCAGGAACTTCTTTAATACGGTAAGGTGAAGCTCCATACTTGCTACATTTAAAAAACAGGGAGTTCCGAATTACATAATGAACACAGAAGCTATTTTGAGGAAAAGATTTTATTATATGAAACATAGACCGGAGTAAAGACCTATGGTATCTCGAGTGGTGCTCCCCAAACCTCGATACTTGGTCCACTGTTGTGGAATATTATGTATGTGCACCACAGTCGGACAGACGTTTTTCCGTCATTCGATTTTTCGTTGTCCAAGACCCACAAAACATGGATTCTGACTACACAATGAAGAAGTAATCTGCTATAGTATATATGTATATGAATACGATTTATCAATTTTTGGACTCGGAAATTAGAGATTTTCTGTCGAAAAATAGCAGTTTTCCGAAGCATAAAATTATTGTTTTTCTGTATTACGTGTTGCAAACACTGTATAAGTTTAATTTATTCATGTTTGTTTCATTCAGTGGTGGCTAGTGCTTAGGTTGCACAACCCCCAGATAATCGAATAAGATCTCATATCTTAAGAATATCCATTTTCCTTTTAATGGCATTCAATATTCAAGATATTGCAGCAATATCGATGTGTATGAAATCATTTTGAAACCAAAGAGCGTCCAACAGCACTCTCTCCGGTGTCTGGTGTCATGCTACGAACTGCAACATGCTCTTGGCTCTCGGCTGTTACTGGGTTTTCTACATTTACTCTTTGGCCCTTCGATTTAACACGACGAAAATAGGCCTTTTTGGTTGCCCCACCGTGTGGGTGGTGCTGTCGTGAGCTGCGCAGCGACCAAGAGAGTCTCAGGGCAATACCGATATCCTCTCTTCGTCTGACTTGCTGCAACGTAATTTTATGATTTTCGCTTGTTATTGAAAGTACACAAGTTCAGTCAATTATTGACGGCATTTAATGCATTATTTATGAAGTTTAGAGAATTTGTGTTCCACTGATATTAGAATTACTGATTTAAAATGTACCCTTCATACATTCTTTGCGTAAAGTTGGCCGTTCTAGAAGGAAGTCCCTTTCTCGGTAGATGAATATTTCGTTTGCAGAAGCCTGCAATTCGCTGCAGTTACACATGGAGAGCGATGGTGGGAGTACGAGCGTGTATGTAAGTTCGCTGTAACTTCACTCCGCATGTAAACAAACTTCAAGTGTATCTCGTCCGCTATGTAGGTCTAGTGATTGGCTGCGCCATTCGCGCCACGACCATACTCAAATGCCGGCACGTGTCACAGCCAGAACTGTCATAGCTAGGGCCCGAATAATTATGTACTAAAAATTGGGAAAATATGTACATATATATGTATTGTAATATATAGAAATATGTACTCAAAAGTATGAAATATGTACTCAAAAGTATGAAATATGTAACATTTAGTATCACTATATCAATTATTTTTTATTAAAATACCTTTACCGTAGTATACATTGTTCTGTGCAAGTAATATAAAGACCAGAATTAGACATTATAGTTCCCATAATCCTATTATTTACAACGATCTCCGTATTCTCCGTATCAATAAGAAACAAATATCGTCTCCAATATTATTTCAGCAGTAAACCTTCCCTTTGCGGCTCTCGCACGCAACCAATCTTTCTAAATGAGGTCTCTAAAGAAAGAGAATTTCAAGAAGACGTGACGAATTGCATTTTAAATATAAAAATATGGATTTGTTTAAAAAACGTATCTAAATATTCATGTCAAATACACTTTCTATTCTTCACCGTGTTTTCTGGATCCAGTGTGACGGAATTGTCCCCTCATTGCATTGCACAAATAGCACATTGTTTCGAATCCTGGGTTTTTCTCCAGACCAGAAGACCTCTTTTTCTTCACTGGATCTCCCTATTGACCCTCGAATGATAAATGAACAGTTTTTAAAGAAGCGACTGCTGATTGGGTAATTTCAAAGATACCAGAAAGTTTTAGGGAAGATGTTTCCAAAAATTTTATTATAGTGCTTACTGAAAAATGGGGCAATATAGTTGTTCAGCTTTTGAGTATCAAACAATTGCTTCGATATACCTATAGATGCTGCAGATTCAGAATCAAATTTATGTATAACTTGTATTACAAAATAAAAAGTTTGAGCATTGTAGCTCATAGCGTCGATTCGGGTGCCCCATCTCGTTAATCCTTTTTTGTATTGGAAATCAATGCATCAACTTTACCAAACTGAGATCTAATCAGTTCTGCAAACACAACGCATGCACAAGATAGGTTAGAAATAGTAATTTTGAAACAATGCCTGCAGGGCTTCTGCTACCTTGCACATGAACGGCGCTGCACTAGTACCAGAAGGATGACATTATGCCAAATTAGACCACAAAAATCCTGTTGGATCGTTATACAGTTTTGTAATAGTTTGATGGTTGCATTTGGGTAACTCTTCACAGATTAACAAAATAAGACTTACACTTTTAAACTTTCATTATACCTATCACAACCTTGCCAATATGATTTCCTTACAGATTAGTTCCACAGCGAGATTTTACTTCAGATTTTCGGTCAAAAGAAATAATTTACGAACAACGGTAGAGGGTCGCATGTAAAAATCAGGGGAAAAAAAATGTCAACGGCCCTTCTTGATCTGGTGCGTGTAGTTTCTGGTGAAGGGTATGAAGGTCAAGGAAGACCTCTAAATGATGGGAAGTGGGTGCGCGGTATCGCCTGCTAAACATATCATTTTCACCAAACTTCCTTTCTGTTCTCTGCGATCGCGCTGAAAACTAACAGAACAGAAGCTATGAATTACATCGTCGCCTTCCCCTTTTACTTGCAATACCATTGGCATTAATGAGTACAATAATTTCAGGGCGTAATAATAGCGGCATTTTAGAGAGGATACTTCAGAAAAAAATGTTTGACAATGCTGAATTGTTTGTTTGGATGTTTCCTTATCAAAAACGTATAGGGAAAATAAAGAATTACATTTTTTAAATGTAGGATAACGGAAAAATTCAGTAATATGTACAAATGTTTTGTGTAAAATATGTAAATATATGTAATGTCGGATAAAATATGTAAATATATGTACTAAAAACTCAACGTTTTTGGCCTCTAACCAATGTGAAACGCGAATATATCGTTGATTCGAGTTGACAGAGTTACCTTAGGAAAATATGTTATTACATAATTATCTGGGCCCTAGTCATGGCATATTATTTTCACTAGTTCTTCTTTAATACGTCCAAAATACCAGCCAAATTATGCAGATATTTTGCTTAAATATCACAGAATTTACATTTAAGTGTGTTCTTGCAAGGTAGCAGTGAAATCCCACCCTAAGCACGAATTTCAGTAGAACATGCAGTGACGTTCTTTTAAAATTTGGCAGTCCCGAATCTTCATTAACCACATCAAGAATTTTATGTTGAAAATTTGTTTCTACGAAAAAAATGTGCACATGAATACGAATGGCAGATTAACAAATTCATCGCACTCGCCCTCCACCTGTTTTTCCCTACATCTCTTCTTACGTGGAGAAGTTACCTTTCCAATGACTTAATTCATTACACAGTTTTCAAACTCTTCTGACACCGACACCTACAATTCAGTAGTCATTTCTGCACCTGCCACAAAGTTATTAACGGACTTTTAGCCGCTAATTATTTAAACACATCAATACCGCCATCTTCTCACCACTTCTGAGGGATTCTCCCTGCGAATGTTTCAAACCGGATTATGCCGGGAACTGCTTCACTTATTGTGTTCGATGTGGAAACAAAAATCAACGCAATGAGTAAACACACCTTTCACTAACCAAACAAAAATACAGCATTCTCTTGGAACTTTCTCATTCGAGAACGGAACTGCTACTGATAAAATTTGGCAGGAGCGGCGCCGACAGTCTGGCGAATGAACATTATTTCAAAGAGGTCCGTTGGCAGCTGAAGGTTGGCAGTTAAGGTCACGTTCGGTGTCTGATTTTACTTCAAGGCAAAGGAGAAAATTATTTCGACTGTTTGTGTAGAGAGTCACACGACTCTCTTACAGCACACGACACCCTGAAGGGGAGTGTGGTGTCCGTCAGCCAATGAGAACAAGTGACGACTACGTGCATTTGTTTACGTGCTGAGTAAAGTAGGATTAGGATCTTTATTACAAAATATATCAGAGGGTGAAATTTTCAAAATAAAATCATTTTAATTGCGTGAAACCAATAGTGCTGGAGTCGAACAAGTGCGAAGTGGAAATCAAAGCCAGAACCACGTTCGCGGGAGGTGTCTATACCTGAACGGACACGACACATAAAATTACGTAAGTAATGTTTCAATATACACTTTCATTTAACTTAGTTTTAATTAATTTGAATTGCTTACATTTTTATTATATATTCGCATTTTGAATTTCGGAAAGTACTTTTCCATCATTCGATGGAGATGCAACCTCCAGTCTGTTGGGGCACCAGCTGCCACTCGTTTCATTTGTAAAAGTAAGAAATGACTGCGGTACTGTTTCTGACAATCGAAATGCAGGTATTCACCAGACGTGCTACGTTTGAATTTGAATTGGACTTTTCCAAGTTACAGCTGAGGTTCTAGTAGGGCAGAAATTGCAGTATTTCAATATTACATAAGTATCTCTAATAGTACAAGAGAGCATGTGTAGTTTTTTAGTGTATTTCAGATGTATTAAAGGGAATTGCTCAAAGATAATGGTATTGTACCCTAAATCCTGTAGAGACATTACACTTTCATGAAGAATTACCCATTTGTTAACATAGATGATCCAATGGTTAATAAGTTTTCGTGGTATATGAGTAATTTAGCAGTCATGCAAAAGAGAAGACCCCATGGCTTGTGCCTAGACACTAATAAAGGCATTATTATTAGGTGAAAACATATCAGAGTGAGCATGCATAAACATTAGCAGACAACATGTTTCCATATGTTCAGGTTTTCATTAGCACATTCATGGATTCCATGCGTTTTGAAAATTGTTTCTTACCGAGATCCTCCATCAAGAACTTCAATACTGCTTTGACTTGGGTTACTAATTACTTCTATATCACTGTCACAACGACGTGTACTAATTGCTGAACAACTTTCTTCCAAAGACACTGCAGATCCTACAAAACAAAAACAGGATAATGAAAGCATCATTTTGAAAACTCTTAAGCTAGACAACTTAAAACCAAACCCAGTGATATACTTGTAAGTGGTCGTAAACATTCTCCAAATTCATATACAAATTATTCATTCTCCAAATACAATTCATATTAAATAATGTAAGTTCGATAAATATACATTCTCATATACGTTTTCCATATTTTATTTTTCTTCTCATCTTAATTACACAAGATGGGCATTGGTAAGAATAGAAGTTTGACCAAGGTAAACATATTTCAAGATGAAAGGCAATGACTTTGCAATAGGTAGAATGCTGGGTATCTGTTGGGTTACTTTAAAAATATTAATAAAACAATGTTCTTTCTTTCCAGTGGCACTACAATCTATTACATGCATTGGCCGCTATTGCCTGAACGGAAAGTTTTTTGCACCACCCACATTAACTTTGTCATGTGAGAAAAGTTACATATTGAGGACAGTAATAAAAGTGGTGTCGCAACTTAACGCTGACGACCGAAGAAAGTGTACAAATTGGTACAAAATTACGGGTACAGTAAGCAGTCATGGCAATAAAGTAGTTTATAAGTTTCAATCCAGTTCCTTAAAAATGACCTCAAGAAATTTTAAAAATGCATGTTTTTCGAAGTTTTATTTAAAATTTGAATTTGGAATCAAAATTTGTGAAAAAATCGAATGGAAGATTTTTACTTCAAAGAGTTCGAAACAAATATGTTAAAAACAGAATGTACAGACGTTTCAGGAACGCATAGACATTTGGATCAAAATCATTGTTCAGAAGTTTTACTTTGGTTCGCCTTTTTTTCCCGTATACCTACGTATACACGGAGTATTATATGTAGTATAGGGTAAGTTATGTAATGCTGCGCGAAAAAATGGCGAATTTTCGGCGGAAAAATATAATTGCCGGGCCTTGATAACGAAAAAGTGGATGAAACCAGTTGCTAAATTAAGAAAAAAAATCCCCTAACACGTGGTGTAGCCAGAAACCCTCTTTTGTGGGTCCTTGATATCGAAAAACCAATTGAAAGGAAAACGTCCTTCTGTCCGTCCGTCTGTGAACACTGCTAGCGCCTAAACCATACGTACGATTTCTTCCAAAATTGATATTCCCCAGTCGATCTGGTTCTAGTCGAAGCTTTGAGATTTTGAAAAAGATTCTTCAAAATTTGGGGGTACTTTACATGAAACCCCCCGGACATTTCAAAATTTTCTAAAAAACGGCTCCAAATTTTTTCTTTAAATTTCTTGTATGAATAGAGTAAAATACACTTATTAACATGGCATAGGTCCGATTTTTACGATAACGCTGAATATTCGAAAATTGCGAAAGTTTGAATTTTTTTCGGCGTCTTTTTCCAACTACAAAATTGAAGATAGAGATTTTTCCTTCAAATAAAATGTGTTCTCCAAAAGGGAGTTCTTTGTTAAAGGTCATGTACATTGTTTTGAAAATTTTAGTAGTTTTCGAGCAATATTGCGTGCAATATGTGCAATTTTAAAAATTACAAAAATTAGATTTTCTCAAAAACGACTCCAAATTTTTTCTTTAAACTTTTGGTAGGGATAGTGCTAAATGTACCTTATTAGATGACATAAACGCCATATTGCTATAATATTTTTGACTTTCTCACGTCGTTAATATTTACACTAGCGGCGAATTGTTCACATTATTATATTTATGAGTACAAGTGCATTAAATAATGTCAAGTAAAGTTTCTCGAAGACACAACCGTTTTCTGTGAAAAGTAGCTCCCATTTCCGCATTTTCAAAAACGCTCAAAAGCCATTTTCTCTCTCATTTTCATTTTTGTTTTTTCAAAAATTACACATATGTAATTTTTTAAAGGATCTCTCACATCTTTAATATTCACATTACCAGCTACTTGTAAACATTATTATATTTGGGAGTGTAAGTGCTTCAAATAACTTCAAATAAAGTATTTTGAAACTCAAACATTTTCTGTGAAAATGAGCTTCAAATTTCGCATTTTTTGTAGCGCTAAAACGCAATTTTCTTTAAAACGGCACATAATTTTTAAAAGAAAATTGCCATTTAGGGCTAGATTTTTCCGTTCTTTGATATTCAAAAATTAGTATTTTCGTTGTACGAATAGGAAAACGAAAAAATTAAGAAAATGACAAAAAATGTACTTTTGGCGGTGATATATGGTAGCTGGTAAGAAATAGTATGTGCAGGGTTGGGCAAAATACTTGAAAAATGTATTTCAGATACAAAATACAAAATACTTTCGCCGAAAGTATTTTAGATACCAAATACAAAATACTTTCATAAAAGTATTTTAGATACAAAATACAAAATAGTATTTTAAAATACTTTTGAAAATACAAATTACAACCAACGATGTTTTACACATAATAGCTTCTATCCTATTTTTTCTCTTTTAAACAATCATTCACGTTCAAAATTCATATTTAAAATCACATCATATTTAAAATTTTATTATTAAAAATATATAACATTCTTTATACAAAAATGCTTCAAATGAAATTTTCAACCCATTTCATGTATCAGTATGGGGTCAGTCCATAAATTACGTGAAGCTAAAGGGGGGACGGGGTCTGAGGCAGCGTTACGCTGCATTACATAGAGATAGGGAAGTGCGTTACAAGGGGGGAGGGGGTATTGAAAATACTGGAAATTTGCGTTCCGTAATTAAGACGGCCCCTATCATTTGTGATGTATGTTCATATTTTAAGTCTGAAAGGCATATTGTCCATGCTAAGAGGCGAAGGAATACTTGGAGAGTAAAGATATCACCATGAGTTCTTGGGAGGTGATAGTTTGGGACAAATATTGCAGGTTATAGACAATTAACTAAGGTGCCTTTCAGACTTCATACATACAAACATCATACACCATACATACATCACAAATGGTATGGATATCTAATGAATGCCGCGGATTTTTAGGTTTTAAAATGTGCATTTTAGGTACCTAAAACAGGTTCTTTCAGCATCTGTTAGGCTTTTTAAATGATAGAATAGGCACTAATAAACTCGTAACATACAAGAAAACTCACTTTTTGACCATTTATTATATTTCTCAAAGATAAGAACATAAATCAATATTACGTAGAATCGGTATTGAACATTTTGCGTTAATACTATTTAACAAGTTTAGTAGTTAGAATGATTCCTACAGTATTTTGCCTCAGAATAAATTACTAATACATTCTTCAAGTTTTCAAGAGAAAATGAATGTTTCTGATCGGTCAAGATCACTTTGCTTTCGGGGAAATTCAATCGCTTTATCTTAGAAACGGAGGCAGCTTCTCCACGAAGTCAGGAAGTAGTGGCGTGTAGACTTTTATCGCTAGTTCCTTGTCCGATATATTCATTCTCGCTCTCTTACAGGCGACAAAATGAGACAAGGGGATAAAAAGGTAAAAGAGAACGAATGCAATTTAGGTTGTTAAAAGTAACTTAAAATTAATATCATCCTTGTCTGTTGTGCCGACAAAGAAGAAAAGGTAAAAGGAGCCATAGACAAAAGAAGTTAGGCAAATTAGTCTCATTTTAGGTTCTTAAATGTAGAATAGGCACAAAAAAGCATTAATATTAAAATAGGCTCTTTTAGGCGCTACAAAATTGACGGTTTTAGTTCAAATAAACCTAAAATGTACATATAAAGCTTCATTTAGTACAAGGTACCCAGGAAAAAAATAGATTTTTACCTAAATACACCGTAACGAAATATCAGCTCTTAAAAACACCGCAAGCACACGTTTTTAATCACTGCGCACATCCACAGGGCCACGAGGCACACACATGGCCAGCACTCGTTCTGGCACGCGGAGCCTGCTCTCCGAGAAATTGAATCGCAGCTCGCGATTACAGCCACGGTGTAAGAAATATATCTTACACCGTGATTACAGCGCTCCTCCGGTTATCTCCGGTTGAACCGACGACGGGGGGAAAACGTAATCGGAGAAACCGGAGGTCCGGCTCCACTCGTTCACGTGGTGGGACCCTCTCCATTTACTGGCCCAATGAATGTTTGTGACGGATTAATAAAAAGTATTTTTGTATTTTGAAAATACAAAATACTATCAGAAAGTATTTTCGATACAAATACAAAATACATGTTTAAATATGTATTTTCGATACAAAATACAAATTACAAAAGTATCGAAAATACGTATTTTAAATACAAGTATTTTCGATACTGCCCAACTCTGAGTATGTGGCAATTCCGAATAGCTAGCGAAGACCCAAGGGAATAGAAAACTAATACAGGAAAGTCTGTGACATTCTGTAGCACCACTAGTTAATTTTCTTATTCGGTTAAACGATTTTTTAAAAACGAACAACGGTTAAATAACCAAGGAAAGTTGTATGTTTTTTGTTCACATGTAACCTGAAATTAAAACGATACACTTTAATAATTGACTCCTTATGATATACCAACTTGTATGCGGCGTCGATTTCGTAGTTTTCCCTCTCGGAACTCGTCAATGGGTCGCCGAGCACGCCGTATGCTTCTAACAGTACTGAAAGTAATTAGCGTGCCTTTTCGTCTGAGGGCACGGCCTACAAGCGTCTGTCCGCGCGACATTTCCCCTCATACAGGTCAAGAGCGAAGACTAGCTGCGCTCACCAGAGGCCAGTTTGGCAAGCCTGAACTGACTAGGATGTCCAAGGTTGGCCGATGCATTCTGTATCCACACTACATGACATCAGCAAGTTTCTTAGTTAAAAGAGCCAGATCATACGAGTTTTTACTAACAGCCTACTTACATAAACAGAGAGTGTCATTTGGACGGTATTTTGATGGAGTTATTTGATCATTTCTTTCCCTGGGGATTGGGACAAAAATGGCTTCGCACCAAAGCCCAAGGATGGAATGCTCCATTTACATTCGATCAGGTCATGGAGCAGAATCTTTTGAGAAAGCAAGGGCAGAGGAGAATTCATTCCTGAAGAAAAGAGCGTTGTAAGGCCACACCAAAAATCCAATGCACAGTTCTCCATTCTCTTAGTATTGAGAAAGCTCGAGGTGTAGCGTGGCGAAATGGAGGTATTATCGTAGTGTGAAGCCAGTCCCATATCTATTTATTCTAGGGAGGCAAGGTCATTTCCATTTACCAGCAAATCGATGACAAATGGAGGGGGAGGGTCTTACCCAATTTGATGCACATTTCGTCATACAACTTTAGGGAGGTATGTCAAGAAACTGTAGAAAAATAGGCTCTCCCAGAGGCTGCTTTATTTTTACATGTTACTTATCTCGCCCCAACTTCTTTTATAATGAATCAAATTTTTGGTGGGGGGGGGGGTGCTCCGACAGCTCCCGCTTTCGGCCGTCCACCGAGGTTGCACAACTGACATTCCACGAAGCCCCCGGAGGATGACGCGGTCGGCTTACCGATTTCAGGATGACAGTGGATGTGCTGAGAACAGCGTTGGAGAAATGGGAAACCATGGCATGAAAGTCATGAGGACTATTGTAGATATGCATATTTATTTTTCGAAAGTATTCCAATAAGTGCGGTGAATTAGCCAGCGATGTGAGCGGGCATCGTTAAGATTAGGAAGTTAGACCAGAGTAATGTCTCACCCACGCAGATCGAGTACAGGCAGTCAATATTAGGATAGCAGAAAGAGATGGGAAATATATTGAGACATCAAAGCCTATGTCACCCGATTTGAGGGCCTACTTGTCCCGTGGGGCAGAAACGACAACGGGGAGGTAAGGTGGGGCAGCGTAATGGGAAAGTGAAGCGAGGACGCAGATAGGGGCAGTGGCAGAGGGAGCGACGTGTTAAAAAGTGACGAGGAGCACGAAGAAGCAGTGGGCGCGATTGTAAAGTTTGGAGACGCAGCAGACATTTCTAAGCGACAGTAGAAACTACGGAAATACTTAGATCAGAGGTCAGAGCTGGATAAATTATTATTGAGCATTTATATAAAGTTTAAGCTAAATAAATTTGTGAAACGTAGACATGTTAGTTTTTTCCCAAAATTGAATACGGCGGACAAACTTTTTAGACTAATTCAAAAAGAACGACGTTGGGAGTGGGATGAGGAATACCGAAACGTATTCATAATTCAAAGCCTATGTTTTACTTGTTTTAAAATGTAAATAGTAATAAGTAGCTATAACCCTTCCGTGACCACTGGGACATATATGTGCCACTAAACATATTCCTCGAGAAGTTCGCTGGGATACAACCCTCTACAGGTGCATTCTGCAATCTTGTGGAGAGTGTGTGTAACGCGTTCTAATGCTCAGTTACAAGTGATTCTAAGAATTGTTATGATTTATTGTCATTGTTACAGGAAGGTACGTATTGCGTTTCTCGTTTTGGACAGTTTTATTTTTTTCTGGGCGTTTTATTTTGTTGTAAGGTTTATTTTTATTTGTTTTAAATTATTAGTTCGTTGTATTGCTTCTATTTATTTTTTTCAAATGCGGGGTTAAAAGTGATTATGCGAATTTTCCGTCATATAGCTGTTTCAAAAAGTTACCCCATTTGGGAAGTTTTCTTTTTTCCTGTGATTTTTATGTCGTTTTATTATTTATTTTTCATTAGTTAATTCATGATAATTATTCTAAATTAATTTGAAATTTTTCCATTATTTAAGACGATGCGTATTTTTTGCAGTTACAAGGCAGCAGTAGGAGTGTAGGAAAGGGAGAAAAGAACAGACACCATGTCCCAAGAATGTAAAGTAACCCATTGTATTGATCCTCCATTTCCATTTTTTAAAATAAATGTAATTACTATTACTTTTTGATTATTGTGTTGTTTTATAATTAAAATTCTAGAAAAAAAATTCTTCTCAGTATTATTATGTTCCATCATGCCCGTAGGGTTCAATGGGATAGATATGTCCCACTAACAGTTTCTGAAAAACTAAACATTAACAACAATTTTCAGTAATCAATATTGAAATAGTAACTAAAAAGTAACTTAAATACAAAGTTCTGTTTCAAAATATCGAAAAACATTAAATAGGTCACGAAAGGGTTTAGTAAGGTGATGGAAATTACTAAAATAGTGTGACGTTGATATCAAATTAAGTTTTCGTGAGTTTGAGCTCCGGGCCAAGAAGCTCTTTGCTAAATGTTTTAGATTTATTTGAATTTAGATCAAAATAAAATCTTGTGACAGGGGTGATGAGACGTCATGGACTATGTCACACGATTTAAGGGCTTACGTCGTCCCGTGGTGCGGCAGCGTAGTGGGGAAGTGGGGCGGGGAGGCAGGTGGAGGGAGCGAGGAGGTCGGTCGGCTGGTCGCGAGGAAGGAAAGCGGACAGTTGATCGAGGAACGGGAAGACTGACCATCAGTTGGGAAGAGGCAGTCTGGTATCGGAGTGTGGAGCAAGAAGTTAAGACTTCAGGACGCGCACCGGCACCGCGCTCGCCTAGCAGCTGCACGATCGAGGCGAGGCGATGCCACGCAGTCCCGCAGGCCAAGATATCGCGTTATACAGAGACGGGCCCTCGGCCAAGCCTACGAGTAGTGCATGCACTCGCCTAGTCGTTGCAAGCCTTTGGCGATAAGACGCCGCGACATACAGAGACGCACCCTTGAGGGGGGGGGGCACTCAGACGCTGCCTGCGCCTGCCGCTGCCGCGTTGTACAGAGACGCGCCCTCGGCAGGGCTCACGCAGACGCTGCCTGCACCCGCCGCCGCCGCGTTAGGCCTCATTCACAATGCAAACTTAAACGTAACATAATGCTGTAAACTTAGCCGCAAAATTTACACGTAAATACAAGCGTTCACAATGACGAACGTAAGTTTCGCCTGAACCAATCAGAATTCAATGTACTGAAACTTGATCGATTCGTCACTAACATGATGAGAAAATCTTTCCACCATGGTTTCTAGCTTTTTCTTCGAGATTCCTATCGATTTGTCTTTATATACATGCGAGTAGATGTAGTAATGCTTACATTTCCTTCATCTTGTAAACAAGGATCCTCATGAACCAAATTAATGAGTAATTCGTCGGACATAATTAGTTTATTCGCTATCTCAGGTAAAAGTCACAATACAAATTGTCCAAATTCTTACACTGAATTCACGACACGCATCAAAAGCGTTCGTAAACTAGTTCTCTACATTACAATAACAATGACATAACCACAAACTACCAGAACACAATTTGAAATCAAACTTCCTTGCTGCTATCTGATTGGTCTATGGAAGAATTCCCACGTAAACTTAACGTAAAAGCTTGGAGCTAGCGAACTCTTTAAGTTTACGGTCTTACGTCAACGGTTACGTCAAGCATTGTGAATGGTCTCGCTTAATAACACATTTCTAGGTTTTGCGGCTACGTTACGTTTACGTTTAAGTTTGCATTGTGAATGAGGCCTTATACAGAGGCGCGCCCTCAGCATGGCTCTCGCAAACGCTGCCCGCACCGCCGCCGCGTCACACAGAAGCGCCCTTGACTGGGCTCACGCAGACGCTGCCCGCATCGCCGCCGCGACAACCCACCGCATCCTGGGCAGGGCTCACGCAGACGTCAGCTCTGACCGCCGCGGCGTCACCGGGGCCCTTGACCGTGCCCGTCCTCCCGACCAGCGCCCATGCTGGAGGCCGGGCGAAAGAGACCAGGCATCATAAAAGAAGGGCCTTATTTATTTTTTGTTGTTGTTTTGTTTGGGTTATAGCCGGTATTGGGAAATAAATGTTTCCATTACATTTGAATGATGACTTTAAGAGAGAGAGAGGGGGGGAGAAAGAGAGATTTATTAAGATTTGGTCGTCATTCGATTGCTGGCCGCGTCAGCCCTTGCATGCCATTCTTTGTCTCGGCTACCGGTACTTGGGGAGGGTGCGGCCCGACCTACCCCATTCGGCTTAACTGAAAGGAGCGTCGCCTCGCCTCTGCGACCAATGGCTATCCTCAAAGCAAGAAAAATTATCAGAAATTAGAGAATAAACTTTTAATGGCCGGACGCTGTTGGTTAATATTACACGACACCTTCGTTTGAGTGTTCGTCGCCCCATTCGAAATTTACAAATCGGCTGCGAAGAGCCTAGTGAGCCGTGGGGGGTAGGCTGGAAAGGAACTTACGCCGAGTAGATCGTTCTCCCTTGATTTTGGCTTCTTCACCGAGCGGTCCTTATTTCTGGAGCTCTCGCTCTGGCCACGCTCTTACTGCGCTTCACGCGCGAGACCTTTGAATAACGCCAGCCAGCGAGCCGCCATGTGTTTTTGTCGTCCGCGATTGCTAACGCACCCTCCTCCGCCTACTATTTCTCAGAATTTCGTCGGTACACTCCGACCAGGTTTTAGGTGGAGAACTGTAACGAACTTGAAAATGACGAGTAATTAAGGGAGTTAGCCACCAGGCCACTTCACGTGCAAGACTCGAGTTGTCGCGAAAGCGAAATAAAACGAATTTCGTCGCATCGTGACTGCCCGGACAAAGGCGCAACAAGCAGCCGCGATCTCGTGCCATTCACCGAGCCGGGTCGGCCGCAGGCCCGAGATCGGTGATCTCGTCGCCCTCCTGCTGTAAGGACCAATGACCACAAGCTTCGAGGAACCTACTATGTCGAAAGGCATTCAGCTGCATCCCTCCCGGACTCATCGCAACCTACAACTATATAGTAATTGAAGATGGACCAAGAGCAGATACGTTTGTTGAAAATGCAATTCTTGGATGTTAAGAAAATTCGTTTAAAATTTATTCTCTTCTGTTTGGCAGATTAAAATTTTTATTAAATTTAGCTTTCTCTTTATTTAATGAACCCCCACGTTCTCTTGTATTCCCTTCCAACTCCGAAGCTTTAAGGTCAGGGCAAAACCAGGTAAGCGAGGGTTTCTTTAATTTGATGCGCAATGTGCAGGGACAACTACATTAAAGATGTTTTGTTGATGCAATAGTGTTTCTTTGTGTGAGTGTATGCGACACAACTCGAAAAAGACGCCTGCCTTTAGTCTCTCACAACCCCTGTCCTCCCTGTTGCCAAACGGCATTGTCTACATTATCCTCGATTTCTTTTTCTTTTCCGTCGCACTACGAATCTGTATTCCTGTTCCTTTAATTGCTTACACACGTAAGAACGATATGCCGCCTTAGACGTGTCTTGTGAGCGTAACCTAATGCGTATGCACGAAGCGCCGTTTTTTCAGTCTTAAATTTAAAAGTCAGTATTCGATAAATACGAAGAGTCAACCCAACTTACCCAATTTGACTGCTTTTTACTTTCCCGTATACATACGTATATACGGAGTAATACAATAGTATAGGGAACATTTTGTAGTGCTGCGGAAAATCGATTTCCAGCTTTCAACGGAAACACAAGTTTTGGGATCCCCTGATACCGAAAAGTATTGTTTTGTTTCAAAACGTCCGTCCGTCTGTCTGTGAACACCACTAGCGCCTAAACCATAAGTACGATTTCTTCCCAAATGGATATTTGGATATTCCCCGGTCGATCTGTTTCCAATCGAGGCGACGCGATTTTGAAAAACTTTCTTCAAAATTTGGGGGTACTTCACATGAAGCCCCTGGACATTTTCTAATTTTCTCAAAATCGGCTCCAAATTTTTTCTTTAAATTTCTTGTAAAATAGAGTAAAATACACTAATAATGTTGGCATATGTCCGATTTTCAGGGTTAACTCTGTATTTTACTCAGGATGATCTCGTCATTCTAGAAGCCAGTGGATCAAGAATGCGGTCATCCTCGGGGATCATGTCCACCCCTATAAGCAGATCGTTTCTCCTCAGCAAGATGGCATCTACCATCAGAACAATGGAACGTGTCGTACAGCTCGCAGTGTACGTGCGTGTTTTGAAGAGCACCAGGATGAGTTCACAGTATTCCTCTGGCCACCAAACTCCGCCGATTGAAACCGCCAGCGCGTATCTGAGGGACTGTTCACGGAGGGATACGCAACCGAGCAATCTAGCGCAGTTGGCCACGGCATGGTAGGTACTATTCAGAACCAAACATTTTGACACTCTTCCTGCACGACTCGCAGCTTACAGCGTCAGTGCTGCAAAAGGGGGTTATTCAGGATTTTGATGGGTGGTCACATTAATGTGACTGGACACATACATACATTAATAACTAAGTGGTGTAACATAATGGAAAAGACTTTCTCGCATAAGTTTTCTATTTTCTTTCGTTTGGGATAGCAATTCGGACTTGCCACATACTCTTGCCAGCAGCCATCTATCGCCGTCCAAAGTAAATTTTTTGAAATTTTCCCCACTTTTCGGTTTTCTAATTGTAGAACTGAAATATTACTTAAATAATATTAAAGAAGAATATAACTTCGTCCTAAATGGCATTTTACATTACAAATTTGGAGCCGTTTTTAAGAAAATGGCGTTCAAGCGTACTGTAAACGCGAAATTTGAAGTTCTTTTCACAGAAAACTTCATTAGTCATTTGAAGCACTTTAACTCGCATCAAATCGCTGGAATGTGTTTAATAACGGCGTGAGATAATTTAAAAAATACATTTGTGTATTTTTTGGAAAAACAAACGAATACTCAAAAATTAACTTTGTCACATTAAACAGTGCAATTGGTACTATCCGTTGTAAACTTTTGAAGAAACAATTTGGAACAGTTTTTGAGAAAATGGCGTTTGAGCATATCTGAAAATGCGGAATTTTGAGCTAGTTTTCACAGAAAACTGTTGGGTTAAAGAGAAACTTTACATCATTTGAAGCACACTTACTCAGAAATGTAAAATGTGAACAAATCGCCGGTAATGTAAATATTAACGACGTGAGAGAGATATCAAAAAATTACATTTTTGTAATTTTTGAAAAAACAAAAGAATAGGGTAATATTGCTTTTGTTATCTCATAGAGTACATTTAGCAATATCCCCACCAAAAGTTCAAAGAAAAAATTTGGAACAGTTTTCCAGAAAATTTTCATTTGGTTATTTTTTAAATTGCACATACTGCACGCACTATTGCGTCAAAACTACCTGCAATTTTTAAAAAAATATGTGCATGGTCTTATTGAAAGAACTAATTATGAACAACGAATTTCACTTGAAGGAAAAATCCCGATCTTCAATTTTGTAGTTGCAGGAAGTCACCGAAAAAAAATTAAATTATCGAAAATTCGAAGTTCACAATGAAAATCGGCCCTATGCTACATTTATAAGTGTATTTTACTCTTTTCTTACCATAAATTTACAGAAAAAACTTCGAGCTGTTATTGAGAAAATTTTGAAAATACCCCAAAAAATTAACGAATGTTTTTCAAAATCGCAGAGCTTCCAGTGAGGCCACATCGACAGGAGTTTATTCAGTTTGGAAAAAATCCTACACGTAGTTTAGGCGCTGGTATTGTTCACGACGTCGCGTCGGACGGACGGACGGACGAACGGACGGGCAGACGGACGGACGGACGGACGGACGGACGGACGGACGGACGGACGGACAGACGGACGGACTGACAGACGGACTGACAGACGGACTGACTGACGGACTGACTGACGGACTGACTGACGGACGGACTGACGGACGGACGGACAGACGGACGGACGGACTGACTGACACGGACGGACGGACACCGACGGACGGACACGGACGGACGGACACCGACGGACGGACACGGACGGACTGACTGACTGACAGACGGACTGACGGACGGACTGACTGACGGACGGACGGACACGGACGGACGGACTGACGGACACCGACGGACGGAAGGACGGACGGACGGACGGACGGACGGACGGAGACACAGACACGGACGGACGGACATTTTGAAGGGAGAAAAAAAACCACTTTTTCGGTATCAGGGGACCCCCGAAACATATATTTCCGTTGAAATCTCGAAATCGATTTTCCGCAGCATTACACAACTTTCTCTACACTGTGTTCATACATTAAAATATTAGGGCATGTAGAAGCGACAAGCCAGTGAATACGTTATGAAAAATTTCTTACGAAAGTTATACATACAAATTTGTCGCTGATTGGCAGTCAAATTGGGGAAAATGTTATGCTTGATGTAATGAATTGCCTGTTCGTTAGCAAAAAGTGATAAATTTCAACCCCTCTTCATGTTCCAAAAGTTTGTAACATTTACCTGGGGGTGTGGCTCTCTACATCCATTTTCACCATGACACACTTGCGTGTTCCCCATTATACTCGTCTTACCTATAAAGAATTTTCCCCTTCACTATTTTGGCTTCAGAAGCATAGCTTCTCATAGGAAAAGCATTTCCAAGACTTGAAGTGACGAAGTAAGTAATTTGCAAATACCGATTGCGCTGCATGCCATCCTGGCCAGATGGGGAAGATGGGAGAAATCGCAGGGCCGCGCGGGAAAAAGGGGTGTCGCAAAATGACCCTCCCCCAATACTGTTACCAATACTT
The DNA here is from genome assembly GCA_031308135.1 of Acheta domesticus. Taxonomy (NCBI): domain Eukaryota; kingdom Metazoa; phylum Arthropoda; class Insecta; order Orthoptera; family Gryllidae; genus Acheta; species Acheta domesticus. Next base: position 181,781,611 of record JAHLJT010000631.1, on the reverse strand, counting down.
AAATTTTAGAATATTAAAGAACACTAAAACCTCGTTCTAAATGGCAATTTTATTTGTAAAATTTGGGGCCGTTTTTAAGAAAATGGCGTTGAAGCGCTACTATAACTTCGAAATTTGAAGCTTTCTCATAGAAAATGTTTGAGTTTTCGAAAAATTTCATTTAAAGTCATTTGAAGCACTTAAACTAACAAATACAATAGTATTTACAAATTGCTGGTAATTTGCATATTAAAGGTAAGATAGATCTTTAAAAAATTACCTTTGTGCAATTTTTGGAAAAACAGAAACATACTCGTATTAAAGAGAGCAATTAGCGCTATCAGTTCGAAAAGTTTGAAGAAAAAAATGGAGCCATTTATAAGAAACTGGCGTTTGAGCGTTTCTGAAAATGTGGAATTTTGAGCTAATTTTCACAGAAAACGGCTGAGTTCTCGAGAAACTTTACTTGACATTATTAAAAGTATATGTACTCGTAAATATAATAATGTGAAAAAATCGCCGCTAATGTAAATATTAGCGACATGAGATACAAGTCAAAAAAACTTCATTTTTGTAATTTTTAAAAACAAAAGAATGGAACAATATTGGGTTTATGTCATCTCATAAAGAACATTTAGTACTATCCGTACCAAAGTTTAAAGGAAAAGTTTTGAGCTGTTTTTAAGAAAATCTTGTTTTTCTAATTTTTACTTTCCCGTATACTATACGTACATATAGTATAGGGAAAGTTATGTAAAGCTGCGCGAAAAAACGGCGGATTTTCGGGAGAAAAACTCGTATTAAAGGGCCCTGGTAACGAAAAAGCGGATAAATCCAGTTGCTAAATTACGAAACAAATCTCCTAACACGTTGTGCAACCAGAATCTCTGTTTTGTGGGTCCTTGATACCGAAAAACCAATTGAAAGCAAAATGTCTGACCATGACTTCTTGGCCGACCGGCAGACGCCGCGTCGTTGGCTGACGTTTCGCCTGTCATGTCGCGGGTTTCCTTAGGGCAGTGACGTGTACAAAACGTGTAGCTTACGTCTAAAAAACATCTGTCCGTCTGTCTATGAACAACGCTAGGGACTAAACCGCGCAGCCGATTTTCTTCAAAATTGATACACTCCGATCAATCTGGCTAATCTCGTGGCTCATTGAATTTGAAACCGATATTTTAATTCTGGGCTGTACTTTACATGAAGCTCCCCGGATATTTTCAAAATTTTTCTCAAAAACGGTTACAATTTTTTTTCTTTAAACTTCATGTAAGAACAGAGTAAAATACACTTATTAAGGTGGCATAGGTCCGATTTTCACGGATAACTCTGAATTTTCGAAAATTGCTAGTTTGAATATTTATCGGCGTCTTCTTCCAACTACAAAATTGCAAATAGAGATTTTTCCTTCAAATAAAATTTGTTCTTCATAGTGAGTTCTTTCTTTAAGGTCATGTACTTTTTTTTTCAAAATTTTAGTAGTTTTCGCGCAATATTGCGTGCAATATGTGCAATATTTAAAAAAAATGCAAAAACAAGATTTTCCCAAAAACGGCCCAAATTTTTTCTTTAAACTTTTGGTAGGGATAGTGATAAATGTACTCTATTAGATGACATAAACGCCATATTGCTCTATACTTTCGTTTTTTCAAAAATTGCAAAACTGTATTTTTTTTGACTTTCCTCTCACCTCTCTCCTTAATATTTACATTAGCGGCGATTTGTTGGCATTATTATGTTAATGATTACATGGGCTTTAAATAATCTAAGGTAAAGTTTCCTGTGAAAACCAGCTCAAATTTCCGCATTTTCAGAAACGCTCAAACGCCGTTTTCTCAAAAATGGCTCCAAATTTTTTATTTAAACTTTAGGAGCAGATAGTGCTAGTTGCACTCTAATATGACGTAAAATTCATTTTGGAATATTTTTTTGTTTTTCCAAAAATTAAATAAATGTAATTTTTTGAAAGGTCTCTCAAATCATTAATATGCACATTACCAGAACATTATTATATATGTGAGTGTAAGTGCTTCAAAAGACTTCAAATGAAGTTTTTGGAAAACTCAAAAATTTTCTGAGAAAAAGAGCTTCAAATTTCGCATTTTTAGTAGCCCCTATATGCCATTTTCTCAAAAATGGCTACAAATTTTTTAAAGAAAATTGCTGTTTAGGACGAAGTTTTTGTGTTCTATGATATTCTAAAAAATTTACTTTGGGTGGCAATAGAAGGTACCTGATTTTCTCAAAGAAATATATTTATTAAAACTACATCTTTAAATAAGGTCATGCTTAATTTTTTGAAAATATGAGTAGTTTTTCTACAACTTCGTAACAAGCATAATAGCCTGCTGCAAATTTACAGCGCTTCAGACAGCTGGATGCGTCGTAAATTAGAATTTGCAATTCTGTATATTATTTCTTTGTTCGACCTTTTGTTATACATTTACACATTAATCTTTAAAGAAATTATTATTTTCAAATATTTGAAATAAAAATTGGTAGCTCATTAAGAAGTATCGACAATGCAGGTAATGCAACAATTGAGTTCGGTTCCGCGAATTTCGGTGAATTACGAGTCATTGTTGTAACTTGATATAGCTGTATGTTATCAAGCTCCTTTTTCCAATACAAGTTTACAAAACTTTGATTAATGATCATCAATACTATGTGCTGTTGTAGCACCATTAGTTTAAAATTGCATATATTGCTTGCAACATGGCGCAGAAAACTACTGAAATTTTCAAAAATGTACACGACATTAATGAAAGAACTCACCTTGGAGAAAAATTTTATTTGGAGAAAAAATCTCTTATTTTCAATTTTGTAGTTATAGGAAGATGCCGACAAAAGTTCAAACTTTTTCATTTTTGAAAATTCTGAGTTTTTAACCAAAATGAGACCTGTGCCATTCTCTTAAATGAACTTCAGACTACCCAACAACAAAATTTGTGGTGCCATTTTTATGAAAATTCTGAAAATGTTCCAGCGGCTTCATGTAAAGTACCCCCACACATTAAAACATCAGTTTCAAATTCAGACCCAAGGTCAGTCAGATCGATTGGGGAATATCAATTTTGAAGAAAATTGTCTGAACAATATTGTCGCTAGCGTTGTTCACATACAGATGGACAGACGTTTTGGTTTCAATTGTTTTTCCGGTATCAAGGACCCAGAAAATAGGGATTTTGGCTGCACCACGTGGTAGGGGATTTTTTTCTCTTAATTTAGCAACAGGTTTTATCCACTTTCCATAACTTTCATGTAAAGCATTTATAAGCATTTTTTCCCAGGTAACATATGCAGCATTACATAACTTTCCCTTTACGTACGTATATGGGAAACTAAAAATCGTTAACTTCAAACAGAAATTATGCGAAAACTTCCTCACTGCAGGTCATTAGAGAAAATGGGGCTTTGTTACACTATCAACATCCTTGTAGAAGAACCTTCAACATTCTTTTCATTCAATTGCTGTGACTGACTATCGTATGTTGAAGACAATCAAAACCAATGAAGTAGTAGTAACAAAATATGGCATTTGAGGCATATAATTGCATGTTGTCACTGAGCATGGAGAGAACTTATTGAGAGAAAAGGTATTTCTAATTAATATTTCTTTTAGGATGGTGGTATTACGAATAGTACAGAACATCATATATAACAATAATACACACAAGTCTTGTTTGACACACCTCAGATCACAAACAGACAACCCACAATCGTAATTGGCTTTAAATCTACCTAATGTGAACTACATTGATGTTAATGGATTCTATGACTTCAATAGAAACAAAATAGGAAAATCTGAAACCCAAAGTTATTTGTCTATTCAAATATTAAAATTTAATTTAAACATGTGAAAAGTAGAACTGAAGAGAATGTTATTGTAGTGAACTTCAACCTTATTACTTCAGCCTCAACAATTCAGAAACCCCTCTAACATTAAATAATTTATTTCTCTTGAGAATCCCCACCCCCCTGTCAAAAGAAATTAACTATGAGTTTTTGAGGTAATATCTAAACTCGGATCTGAGAATTTTTCGACAAAACTTGTGAGACTTGAAAAACACAATAATGATTTCACACCAGAAAATTTCATCCTATGAAGATTGCAGTTGAGGGATTTGATATCATCCCATCGCTATTACAGACAATAAAGGTATCCTTAAAATTTATAATACTTTTAATAAAATAAATATTACTTAATTATATGAAGAAGATAATTCAAGTTCTGAAATTCATTTTCATTACTTTCTCGTGAATAAGAAAAACTACCACAATTTGAAGACTTTGCTTATCCCTTTGAATTAGTGAGGCACCGCTTATAGAAACCAATTCAATAAAACAGTGCAAGAGTTAGTTTTCAACTAGTTAATCTAGTTTCTTTGTAAGTTGATTTATATCATACACATATCTAAACTATTTCATCAAAAGCATACACACATGAAGTTTCAACAATACAAAAGAAAGGAAAGTGAGCTATGGGCAGCAAGCAGCTCTTACTCGTGAGTGCCGGGGCGGAGGCCATGGGTGAAGCACGGGGAGGCGAGGGGCAAGAGGGTGAGGCACTGGGAGCATCAGCCTGGTGCACAACAGCAGCCACCTGCAAGCAGCAGTCCTTCGTGCTGCCTGGGGCTTCAACTGGACAGTTGTCCTTTGAGCCTGACACACAAAACATCCAATGGTATTATTAACACACAAAAAACTCAATTACAAAGCATTAAGAGGGAGGCAAAATGGGCTTGGCTTAATATTATGGATGCACACATTAATACATACACATTATTAATATTAATAATCTTCAGTGTTGCACGAAGTTTCTTCAGACATATGAAAAATGAACAGCAGCTATTTCTAAAACTACATGTGTGACACATTTGGGTGTCTTATAAATTAAGGCAATAACATTTACTCAATTTTTGTTTTGAAATGTGGTTCAAGATATCAAAATGAAATAGAGACAATTGGAATTTTTAAACATATCTTGTAATGGTGTAACGAAGAGCAAAATTTACAGCTTTTAAAATTAAACATACTTTTACCTCTGTTCACTTGGGTACTTAAAGATGATTTAAATATGAAATAATTTTTTTCAGACAGAATGAAATAAATGATGGAACATAAAATATTTTGTTCTATATAATGTCAGCAATTTCTCAAACCCAGTTTGCTTGGTATTGTTGAAAGAAAAAACTTTGTAAAATAATTTGGACATTAGAATTGTGGTTTCTGAATTACAGAGACTTCTGAATATATTTCTGAATTTAAACTTCCAGTTTATACAAAAAATCAAAACAAGACAAAGTTTGTAGAACAATTGTCAAAAATTATTAAAGGATTTGAAATGGATACAAAATGTAGCAATATATTTTGTAATTTACATTCATCTTTATATACAAACAAAAAGAATATGCTTGATAAAACAAAATTAATACAAAATATTTTTAAAGTTAACAATAGAAAAATCCATGAAGGAAGAAATTGCTTTTGATCAACCGACATCAGTCTGAAGCACCTGACCTATCAATGTCACTTGCTCAGATCTTTAAGATAAGTCTTTCTGAAATAATTAAACAAATTATGAACATAAAATTATTTCATTATATATTTTTAAGTACTTTTCATAATTACAAAAATAATAAATATCTGTAGAACATGCTAATGAATTTAATTGGTCCACTTCTTTGTTTTCTTTTAATTCTCTTGGAATGAATTTTATATAGTTTTAACTACACCTTTAGCAAAGATGTGAAGTGGAACTTTATAAAACGTTCTTCTCTAATATTATTACTTTGTGGTGACTTTTTAAGAAAATCAAGTTTTTGAATTTAACAAGGAAAAACCTTAATCTGATGTTGAAACAAATTTTCAAATTTGATCATTACATGTCCGAGTAGAACTAGATAGTTGAGTAAGTGACATCTTAAAAACTGATATTGCTTTGTACATGTTTTATTTACAACCTGATAAAATTATGTGCAAGGTAATTTCACCTTATACAAACTCTAAGCTAAAAGATCAACCTTATATTTATGAAACTATAATGACCATTATGAAATACTAATATTAAAAATAGAAGTCTTTTGAAAGAATATTTAATTATTACTTAATTTTTTCTGATGACTTTATATATATATACACACACACACACACACACACACATATGCGCAGGCCCATGCCCCCCCCCCCACACACACACTCCCCCCACCCCCATACACCCCCACAACCCTCACACACATACATACCCCCCCTCACAGAGATATATGTTTTACTGTTAATTTGATATATTCGCTTAATAGGCACAATCACTGGATAATATACATAATAATCAGCAGTTTCGGATAATTTGATAAAAAATACACATTTTTTTTTTTAAAAAAGGCGCTTTCATTCCACAAAAAGGTGCAGATGCCTTTGTCTCTCTTCCTGAGTGACAAGAAATTTTAACACAACCATTTGAAATAATTTCATTTAGTGAATTAATTACAGTACTCATTAATTCCACAAAGAATTAGCCATGGAACTTCAACTAAATGTAAATCACTAATTACATATCTACATACAAACCATTAATGAATAAAACAAAATTGATGAAGTAAACACATGGGTTTGACACTAGCTGACTAATGGAACAACATAAAATATTTAAAATGAATAAATTAAATGTTTTACATCAGTTGTATTTATGCATTCTAAAAAGCACACAAACTTCTGAGTCCGAAGTGAATGTATCGTTTTACTTATCAATGTTTATACATGTTGTTTTCTCTCTCATACCAGACTTACTTTTTGTGGGAAGTAATGCTTTCTTGACTTTGTCAGCTTCTAATATTTCATCCAGAATCTGATGGATATCTTCCATTTGCAATCATTTTTTATCCTCTAAGTCACTATGATAATCCTAAGTATAAAAAAAATTTTTCAGAAGCTATTTCGTCATCAAATGTATGTCTTGAATGGAAAGATGTGCTTGAATTTCTGAAAATTCTCTCTCACTCCTATCATCACTTTTTCTTGAAAATACCACTCACACAATTAAACCTCCCTTTATCCACTTGTTTTGTTAATTACTGTAACTGCATGCTTTTTATCATATTAAGCAGTTTATCACATTTAATTCAGTTATTGTGTATAATTGCAGGTTAGTTTGCATATTAATAAACATATCACATCAACAGTAAAATAAATACTACTAATAGATACATACTCTTAGAAAATGATACACTCTTCAGAAACAATATCTTGCATCTCCAAAACTGTAATTTTACTGGAGACCAAATATAATTAATTTACTCTTGCATATAATTTAAATAATGTACTTCCACATTCTTATTTACAATTTTCAATGTGAAAAGGCTATTTCAGCAAATTTAAACCTATCCTTATTTTACTTGTTTAAGGATGAATATTAATTTTATGAAGCAAGCTAATTTTCAATATACAAGGAGAACAGAGTATTGTTCCTTAAGTATCATAAATACACTTCAATCTAACTGAATCTGGTTTAAACATTGATTGTGTACAGTCAGAGTCATACTTGGGTTACTTATAACATTTTCTTCCAATACAGCAAATGTGATGAAGTAGGGATTGTGTAATTTCCAATTCAATGGAAGTTGTTTTACACATTTCCCACTTACAAAATATTTTAAGCCCCTAGAAGTTCTAAACTTATTATATAAATTCATCAAAAAATAGTTGTACAGAAAACATTAACAATTGCTGATACTGTTGAACACATTCAACAAGGGTTGAGTGAACACCTCCAATGATGATGAAGAGCCTTCGGACACTTCTTAATGAAGTCATCAATGTCCTTGAAACAATCAAATGCGTTATGACATGTCGCATTGATTCAAATCAAATTTTGACAAAATTGTCCTCATTTGAAAGCAAAGTTTATACAGTATTTAAAATATTACAGACTTTATTTACTTACTATCTCTCTGTGTATGTTTTGTTGAACTGGAAACAGCAAACTTTATATTCTGCATGTTAGTTCATGTTATTTTAAGAATTATGTATTAAATGTAGTTATAACTTTTGACTGCATAGTAATGTATAATTATTGTTTATTTTTATTTTTAATGAGCATATTCGAATTTTGCCCTTTTCTAGTTATGCTTTTCACAATTATTCCTTTTACTTAGAGCATTGAAAAATAAGTTAACATACTGTTCTTCTAAAATTATTTTTGCAATAAAATAATGATATATTGCAATTAAAGCATCTGATTTACAAGGGTGAAAATAATTAAACAAATACTGAACAGGAATAAGAAATACCAATAAAGACATATTGTTTAAAAAAGATGTTCCAAGAGGAAACCGCAAAACTTCAAATTTAATCCATTTTGTTAGGTTTATTATTTCTAATACACTCATCTCTGATTTGGAGTGGCTGAGCCATAAGTAATCCAAGTTCAGTTGTAAGAGTAGAATAAATCATTTCACCACCAAAATATGTATTTCAGTAATATATAAAATTCTTATTAACAAATTCAAAAAAATAAAATGGTAAGTATTTGTACAGAAAAAAGAATATATGCATATATATATTTGACAGTCTATGGGCACTGACAGCTCGCCGTAATTTACATCACCCAACAAATTTATGTGCACACCATTTGTACTGTACTTTGCCTTTGATCATGCCATTTGCTAAGTATTCATGGAGGTTCCTACACTAGTGTAGTACCTGAAAACTTCCCATGATTTCATTAGCTGCTGTTGAAGATGTAATAAAAAGCTTTGGAATGCATAAACGTGCATGTGCTCTGCATGCGACATGCCAGAATTTTTTCAAAATTGTCACACAAAAGGCTAACTATAATGAATAAGCACTAATGGATTCTTTATTATTTCATCAAATAATAATGTAAATTTTTTGTATAATGTACTATGAACAAAATTTGCAAGGTTTTCTTTGAAATAAACACGATAAACTTCTTTATCAGCTCAATTTCTTGTGTTATTTATATTAAGATATCTTCTGAACTGCTACTGTAATCATGAAAGATGATACAGAATACAAAAGAAGAAGATTGTTTGATTAAAACAAAAAAGAATCTTGCCTCTGCGTTTATAGGGTTTACGAGATATGCACCTTAAAATGTATCCAAAACTGTATGAACCTTCGTTAGAAGAATGGTGGAGAGAGGGTCAGACCTGAACTGTGGAAAATGGAAACTCTGAAACATTTTGCAGCTCATACTTTGGCCTTCATGGGCACTGTAGTCTGCAATATAGGCTGGCAGATTCAGCATCATCTTCCGTGCCACGAATTTACATCATCACAAATATCCAAATTTCTGCTGCAGTCATGAATGTACCAAAAATGATCTCCTCCTCCTCACTTTAGCCTGGTGTATAATACTTTAACAAATCTGTTTCCCGCAGTTGCTTCAATGTGAGTATGTATAAAATTTTAACCAATGTATCACAATGAAGAAATGGTCACTGGCATTTCTCCATCAACTTCAACATTCCCTACTGACTACAAAAATTGTCAATGAAAATCATACCTGCCTATTCTTAGCCATGCAAGTTAGTAGCATTTTCATGCAAAATACATGTCAGAGCAGTAGGAAATAGACTATTAAGGAGAATAAGTAATGACAGCATGGAATTTTTGCAGTTTCACAAAACAAGCAACACTATTTAGATTATTATAAATCTGTTGGGTTAATACTATAACTTTTTCAGTTGTGTTGCATGAATATGGCTTTTAGAGGGAGAACCAATTATAAGTTTACTTATGTAGAACCACTTGAAGGAAAAAAAAACAGCTGTGTTTTGCGGTTTCCTCTCTGATCACTAGCTGATTTACTGAGTATATCATGCAAGTTATCTATGAAAAATAATTCACAGAATGTGCGATGATGGTCTTCATCTTGTTCTAGTGCCTGTGTGGTTAACGGATAAAATTGAAACAATACTGTATACTGGTCAACATTCTCACCTATGCTTGACTGTGAAGATGATAAAGATGGTCCTGCAGGTGCTGCAGTTACAGCACTACTAGTTGTTAGTCCTCCGACAGACACTGGACCAGACAGAAGTCTTGATGGCAGAGGTACTTCTTCCATCATGCAAACAATACTACTTCCACAACTGGGGCAGAGAATAGTGCTTCCTGAAAGAAAAATATCAATTATGAAGGTTTCACAGAGAATAACAAATATTTTATTTAGTTTCTGAGAGAGAGAATTGAAATCCTCTCTACCATCCATCTGTGTAGGTTTCAATTTGTTGAAACGAGATGTGAATTGTTTCATATGAATATTTTGTGTGCTGTTTCTAGTCATTTTAAGAGATTTCGATATCATAATATGAGGGTTGGGGCAGAAGTCACTGCAACATTCTTTTCTAAATGAAATGTTATTGGATAACACAATTTTATTCATCATGTGAAAGAAGAGCTGTACTAATGTGTTTTCACAACAACAGATGGCTCTGTGAGTGTCTATTACCACAGAGAGCAATGGGAAACCAATTGTTGAATGCCACCATGTCAGATGAGTGTAATCCATTTCAATCAGCGCTTAAGCCACGATACCTGTACTCCATGGAACAAATGACTAAGAATGTCACAGGGAATTGGCAAAAGCTCTTAGGAATAATACTCTTCCATACCAGTCTGTCGCGAGATGGGCAGGAGAGTTTCTGCGAGGATGCTTACCAACCAGTATGCAATGCATGTGATCGTCCGGACCAATGTGGCACATGCAGTAATCGAGCAAATGCCTAATCTGGCCTTTAAAATAGGCATGTAATGCCTTTGAAATGTTGTGAACTTGTATATAGTAAAATACTTTGGAACATGAAACCAATACTGAGATACTAAATATCTTAATACATATTAGAAACACAATTTTGGTATGTCGTAAAATGTGCATACAATTGGTTCAGATCTTGTTTTTTCAGGTGTATAATTCAATTTTTCACCTGTGCTCATATTCTCACAAAAAATAGTTGCCTATGACTTATGCCCCAACCCTCGTATAGTCATTTGGTCACCTTACACTAAATTTTATATTAATCAATTGGAAAAAGTACAAAGCAAATTTCTAGTGCCACCTAGCTTTCAGAAACAGGACACCAATCCTTTAATTTGATCATGACCTTTCCAAATTCTACAATTTATTAAAATTGGAAACTCTTCAGAAAAGGAGAAAATTTTATGATTTAATTTTCTCCCTTAAAATACTACATCGTCTAATCGATTGCCCTGAGCTTTTTTCTCTTCATCTCTTCACGTCCCTCAGATGAGAGTGAGAAACTCCACCCATTTCTGGGTGGAGGCATCTTCAATGAACTACAGCTATTATATTTTTAATGTCTAGCACAGCCAATTACTATGCTGACAGGACTGATTTTTTCAATCGTGACTAAACATTTTTTATTTGGTGCCTTAAACTTCTTTTACTCTCTGATCCATATTGTATCATCCATCTTTAATTCTATGATTTAAATTAATGCTACAACTGTATTTACTACTTTTAAATGCAATTCTCTGATATTTGTTGTGAAGTAGTCATTTTACTGTGCATATTATATTCTGTAAGAAATTAGCTTTTTGTATTTTTATTAAATGCTATTGTATTGCTATGACATCTGTAAGACATGTTTACTTTGCAATAATTATTTATACTTCTAAGGGTATGTCCTGTTAATAAACTAAAATAAATAAAAATAAAATAATGTGAATATTGAGAAATTGAACGTTTTAATGAACATAGTCTTTATTGGACAAAAACATTCATAAAGAACAGGGCAGATACTTGTTAAAAAAAGTTCTGTAAAAACTATGATTCTCACAAAATCTTCAATTTTTCTTCCAACAAACATGGATTTACTTCAATAACTAAATCTACATAAATAAAATTGGAGTGTCTGAGATTTCAAAATAACTGACTTTTTATAATATATGCAATATAATCTGAGATGTTATAAAAATCCACAAGCTCATAATCTGAACATAGCATTCAATGGTAAACAGTAATTGAAAAAAAATGGAACATTTTAAAGGAAAGGGAGGGAGAGAATTGAATCAGCACTAAAGATTATGATATGGGTCTCCATGTTATCAGGAAGCACATATTTCTTGAGCCATTGATTGTGATATTCTGCCGAAGGGTATTTCAAAAGAAAACAAAAACTGACCTATTTAAAATATTTAGAGCATCCAATTTCCTTCAAGGTAATGGAAGTTTGAAAATGGATTTCATGGATAAATCTTAACACACAAAATAAAAAAATAGGAACAATTAGATACAATTCTTAGATATGGTAACTTAGGTTTCAAATCATTAACAGTAGGATCAACCAACCTGTAAAAACCTACAAAACACAGCCTATTGCATGATACTCAAAAGGATGAGACAAAAATGCTTGTAACAGTTTTTATGAAACACTTCATCCAATACAAAACTTATCTACATTAAAAGCAGATTATGCTCTAAATTTTTTTACATTTCTTTACAAAAACATCTTAATGAACAGCAACAGTGAATATGAAACTCATTTAGACTACTGGTTCATACAAAGAATCCCTATCATAAATAGTGTAGGCGATGGCACAAAATTATTTTATTAATGTAGAACAAAAAATACAAATTTAAAATTCTTATATATATTATTACTAGCATACCCATGCGAGAATTCTTACATGCTATACCCCATCCTCTTCCTTATTTTTTCATTTCCAAATTAACCCTGTAATATATATTTTTCTTCAAGACCCTCTTATCCTCTGTTAGTTGTCCTTCTGTCACTCGTTCTATGTGTCACTTGTAATTGATAATATAATACATCCCTTGTCAATACAAACTATTCATATTTAACTTTATTATCAAGCAAAGAGGTACATCCGTGCAATTCAATCGCATAGAATATAAAGTAATTAGAAATTTCACATACAGTTGCAGATTCTACAGGCTCTGAACAGGTGGGGTAGAATCAAAAAACGTGAATTGGCAAAAATTATAATAGAATGGTCAAGAAGATCGCATCCTGTGTAGTACAGTGTGAGGAACATTTATTTGAGGCCTTTGGTCTCAAAATATTAGTTTTTTAAGGCCCTAGAACGCTTCATTAAGGAATTATTTAACAATATAGACTCAAAAACCTTGACATGTGTTGCAGGTTGCATTTCACATGAATATTTGTAAGTGTGTTTTAAACAAATCCTTCATATTTTTAAAGCCAAAGTGCAATTCAACACGTCTCTGTGAAATTCCCTTACTTTAGAGACCTCATTGGTTGCTTGTGACAGCCGCAAAGGAACCACTACATGTCAAATTGCACAAAAAAGACCGAAATTTGACCTTCATATTTTTAAATATTTTCTAATTTTTTCTATATATTATATGGATCAAATAAGTTAACTTTTTTCCTAGCTTTATTATTTTCGAAATTTGCTAAACATGACTTGCATCACTAACTTAAAAATATCATATATTTGAAAACACTAATTATAGAAATTCCATTCGTAACTTAAAAACATGTTTAATTTTTGAGATTTTGCAAAATATTTAATTTCCTGAATTTTCAATAAAAATTTTTTTTGGAAAATTGAATTTAATTAAATTTTGAAACTTGAATATTTTTGTAAACTTGATGCGCTAAACATTTTAAAAAAAATATTTATAAATGCACTGGAATATTGTTGACAACTCTCGAAAAAAACCAAAGTGGACAGTTTCTTGCATTACTGGCCATCGGTTTCAGTTGGATGAAGCAGTAATTTAAGTACTTCTTGAGGTAGTACAACTTCATGATTGTATTTAGTTATTAAGTGATGGATTCTCGACTCATGTTTTGGCTGACATTTTAAAATTTTCTGGTCCTTCAAAACTCACTTCATGTATAAGTACTCACTTACTTTACAATGTCTGAACTTTCATCAAATTGCAGTTCTAATGCCTTACCAAATTTACTTTCAAATCTGGACAAAATTCCATTTTCTTCAGCCAACTTTTTAATCACTTTTATCATGCGTTTGGTTGCAGCAAAATGTCATTTAACTTTATTGTATGTCCAACTTTAAAAAATTGTCAAAATTTGAATTTTCAACGTCTTGTCATCTGTTAATTGAAAGGAATCAATACCTTTCTTAATAATATCATTATATTGTCTGATTTATCAATGGACGTCAAAGAAAAAAATTATCTGTGAAATTGTGAAATATCTGTGAAAGAATTATCTATGAGAGCACTTTGTCCTTTTTGAAATATCTCAAGGGGGTACCATTTTTGTTGCAATTTTCTTTTCCAGATAGGGGTTTCTCCTATTGCAATTTAACTCTTGTTTATCTTCTCTATATTTATGTTGAAGACACTTGACGAACTACCTGAAGAGCTTAAATTGTTATTTCCTTGATTTCCACTCTTTTCCCTAAATTCACTGGACGTCCCACAACTTTCGTTAATGCAATGGGAGCCACTGATCTCAACAGTCTCTTCATGAACAAGAAGCCTTTTTGGAAGCCGACTCCCTTTTTTCCGAAATGAATCACAAATTTGCCAATCTAATGACTTCTGTAATTCAAGTTTCACTAGTAAATCATGGTTTATGCGTCTTGGAGATTTCCTTTTTTAAAATAGGGATCTGAAAGATTAAATGGATTGAAACATCTGTCGTATCTCATACGGTGATTGCATTCTATTCACAAAACAAACTCTAGCACTCTTCTCTTTTTAAGATGCATATTGCGACTGATGTACAGAAAATTTTATTCATGTCCCTTGACAAGTGGTCGGCTGTATTTCAAGAGCAAGGTCAGGAGGGCACCCCATCCTTAGGATGCAAAGGGACTCAGCAGTAAAATTCGTTTCACTGACATGCGGAAAAGCAGTAGTTGAATTCATCCCTTCTGGGGACAGGGTGAACATATGAGTTGCTAATATTTCTTGAAATCCTAATCAGGCAGTCATTATTTTTATTGTTCTTTGGCACTTGTATCAAAGAGTGATTGAACACAATCTGTAAGTGCAGGGAATCACGTGCCCGTGTACTTACAAGATAAAAAATTATCTGTAAATGTTCAGTGTTCACTTTTTTCTTGATGCGTTTTGTAGAAAATTGAACAAGAAATACGCCGATATTTTTTTCAAATTTGTATTCGAGTGAGTTCATGTACAAATTTTTCATATTTTTTAATTACAATTTTTTAATGAAATATTATTTTTTTGAGAAAGTAATTTACAGAGGAATAAAATACACATATCAAAAATTAAATTAAATAAACCAGGAATTTTAATGTTAAGTACATTCAGAGTATCAATCAATCATATTTTGCAAAGTAAGCATAAATTCCAAAATTTAATATAGGCATAACTATGTAAATAATTAATTTTCAGGTAAATAAAGAAAGACGTATCTCTTTTTTTGATGTCCAGAATGAATGCCGGGCATTCATGTAATTCATTTTAAAAAATGGCATACATTTAAAACAAGTCAGGTCAATTCTGGTGTGATTTGATGTGGAATGGCTCATATTTCAATTCGTTTCGCTGTCACCCACAAGCACAGAGATGATTCACAAGTCACCCAAAATGTCATCCAAAAGAACATGTATAACACAGTGTCATACATTCTGGGGGCCGAGTGAACATGTGAAATACTAATAACTCTTGAAACCCTAATCAGGCAGATGGTCATTCTTGTTTTAATTCTTCAGTTCTTGCATCAAAGACTGACCGAACATAATTCGTTACTGCGTGGGTGGACAGAGTGCGACCTCATACTTACAACTGATTTTATAGAACTGTATCCTTGGAGTGCTCGCTTTTTTCTTGTTGTATTTTATAGAAAATTGAACAAGAAATACACCTATATTTTTCTCAAATTTTTATCTCATCAAGTTTATAAAGAAATTTTAATTAAAAAAAATAATAATTGGAAAATGTATTCTCAGAGGAATAAAATACACATGTCAAAGTATTAAATGAAACAAACCAGGAATTTGTATATTAAGTATATTTGGAGCAACAATTGATCATATTTTGTGAAGTACCCATAAATTCCAAACTTTCATATAGGCATAACTACACAAATAATCAATTTTCAGGCAAAAACCATGTGTCTTTTTTTGATGTCCAGATTTAAGAAAATAAATATTGTACATTTTAAATAAACTCGTGTCAACTCTTGTGCAATTTGGCGTGGAATGACTGAAAGGGAAGGTATACTACTGAAATAATATAGGAAATGATAATTATCACATTCACAAACTCACCTCTGCTAGCATATTGAATATCTTCTTCATGAGAAAATTGTGAAGAACATTTCATACAACGATATGCAACCTGATTCATATCTGACAGTGTTCGTGATGCTAAAACATCACCTAGTACATGCACCAACTCCTGGAAAAACACAATACATTGTAATAAGTAATAATTTCTTTTAAAAAAATAATATTACAAACTCAAGGGGAAGGAAATGGGATTGTATTAGCTTAAAGGTTTTGATTTGGGTCTCCACATTATCATGAAGCAGTCAATATGTTTCTCTCAGAGAGGAACATTTAAAGTAAAAACTGACAATCTTTTCTCAAAACTATAGAAAGTCACAATCTGAGTCTCTCTGGAATCTGTCCTTAGATTGAACACTATTGTTTTACATACATGATTGACCTTGACAAAAGTTTTAAATTCCAGCATGGTTTCTTCCCAGATGAAACAAAACTGTTTGGAAATCCTCTATCAACCAATTTGCACAATCATCTTGATATCCCAATGGTCAAAACAACTGTGATTACAACATAGAAATACTTGTATCTTAATACTCAGTATCACATAAGAGGAAATACTAAAAAACATGATATCACACAGTTACAATTTCAAACAATCAAAAGTAGAATAAACAGTCCAATGAAGTAATTTAATTAAAAAGTTGTTTGTAAACATCACCTCTGATATGTTTTCAAAAATGTACACGAGTTAGATGAGGCCTATAGTACACTATGAAACATATTACTTCACTTAGCCAAAAACATAGATATTCTCAAAAAACAAAGAAATGAGCAACCAAATGCATACCAAAAGCACACCACCATGTCAACAAAATAAAAACTATTAAATGCTTTTGAGTATGTAAAATTTAACTCCTGTTAACTAACATAGGGAGTGAGGAGACATGATCAAGACAGGCAAAGTATTAATTATTCAATCCAAAAGTATCAACATATGTTTAACAGAAATCTGTATATCCTTCTGAGAATACAACTAGAAATTATTCACAGACAATTTCAACAAAAATTCTATGAAATATTTTCTGTCAAACCAAGAGTCAGGTGACAGCTGACAAATGGAATTCACTTTCTCAAGTCATGCATCGGCACTGCCTTAATTAGCCGAATTGCTGAACTATGCTCCATGAAGTCTCAGAAGTTAAGTAGTTCGGTATACCACAAATTCCAAGGCAGGAGACCGTCTGGGAATCCTGGTTACTCTACTGTGATTTTGTAACTTTGTCCCTGACAGGAATCAGCTGTTTCGCTGCCATCCAATCGGGAGCTTATATTTTGCAACAGTGATGTCACTATGGTGACGTTCAAGTTCCCTATTGGATGAAACCATGAACAGCTGATTCCTGTCAGGGACAAAGTTACGAAAATCGCAGTATAAAGGCCTTGATCCCCTAGCTGAAGAGATAAAAGGCACTGACTGACGGCAGCACGAGACTTAAAAAACGGTGGGTTACTCCTCTCAATGCTCAACAGGGGTTTAGAGACGCACTGTGTAAATAAATATGCAACATATTTTTAAAAAAAGTCATTATCAACTTCCACAATAAATTGACTTATAAGTAAGATGATAATTAGGGGGTAAGTTAGAGCTAAGTGCCTGCTGCTGATAAATATTGTCTTCCTTTGGTTACATCAGGTTACATCAAGATCATTCTAAGGGTGAACAAAGATTAGAAACTAATAAGACAACTTACAAAATCGTACAACATATTATTAAGGTTTGTCAATTTACAGTCATTTTGTGTAATTTTTGCATTTAAATAATTAGGTATCGTTAGAAATTGTAACTGGACAAAATCGGTTCTAGTTGCTGGTTCAGTAAATAACAAATAACTACTAGAGATCCCAATTTCCAGATTGCTCTGAAAGTTTTGAAAATAACTGGATTGCAGAGATTTTTGCTTCCACAAAAATTCAGTATGTAGAAGGATACGATGAAATTATAACAATAACATTGATGTTGAATATGAGAATTTGCTAAAAATTGGGAAACAACCCAAATGACATGCTAAATGTTAATTTACTAACCAGAATATCATAGCTAACCAATTATGGAGATAACACCAGCAAAGTATGGTGCAATGAAGGAGATTATGAGCAGTTACAAGAAGATGTAGAAGAAGTGGACTTGACAATAAATGAAGAAAAGATCAAAATCATGAAGCAAACCACAGCTTTCAGAAGAGGTGAAAAATGAGCACGGATCCTATGGAAGGGAGGTCATGGGAGCTTCCTTTATTTATGAAAGTTACTGAAATTTGGAATAATAAAGAAGTGACAGAAACAAACACCAGGTTATAAAAGGTTAATAAATCATTTTATATCTCACAGAAGACGAGACAGAACACTGTCATAAATAACGAAATGATGTTATATGGTTTAATTATTCAGTCCATTTTGTGCTAGTGATTTAAAATCTGGGAGCTAGGTTAAAAAAATTGTATTCAAGATACAATTTAAAAATATCTGGAGTCACACAGAGAATTCGTTACTAGGAAATATAATTTACAATTGAATTGTGTGAAATATTCAGTAGTAATTAAGATTCACTTAAAACATTGCCATGGGGAAGGCCATATTATGCATCTAATAAACTGCAGATAACCACAGCAGTACACACTGTGAGAGAAAATAATACTTAATAAGTTTAGGAAGCGAGTGTAGGACGATAGCTGTGCAGTGTTCTGTCAAAAATCATTTGTGCAATAAGAGCATGGAAGGTACAAACCGTCAGTAGGCAACAATACACAAAAACATTTGAGGAAGGCAGGATTCATGGATATTCAATACTGTGCTGTCAAAGAACAACACCCATTGAATATGTATGTTAGCAGACATTTGACAGATTCAATTCTGAGTTATGAAAATCGATTTTCAGTGCTGCAACAACAAACCAGTATACAATTCAAATTTGATATAAAATTGGAATTTATACTTGAATTTATCACTATTAGATTTCTCCAGCAGATATGAAGAAAGTACACATACTGAAGAAAGGGAAATTATGCTTTGTCTTTGGTGGATATAAAGCTTAGCCTGCCTGAAAATCTGTCCCATCATGGATACGCCTCTACTCATAGGGCAGCAGAAACTCATCTTTATAATTAACTGAAGTCCAGAAACATATCTTTGGAGTAAATTGAAGACTGGACAATTCTACTTATCTTCATATCCCACTCCGGATTGGGAGGGGGGGGTGTTGAATCCTAGAAAAGGGATTTCAATTCATTCCCAAGGTCCCCATCCATCAGGAAGCTCAACTCAACAAGGGGACTCTCCGCTGGAGGGACAAGGTTGTCATGAGGACATAGCAGGGAATAGAATGACTTCTTCCCCGCTGCACAATCACAGAGAGAACACCACAAACCCCCCCACCCCCCACTTCATTCACAGATATATTCGAAGCTGACTGATCAGGAGGAGTTACTGCAACGACATGATTCTCAGGCTACATAGGGCCCATTGACCAAAATCTGACTTGCATTCCTTACAGGACATTGTCTTATCATACTTCCTGCACCCTGAAAACAAACATTCAATTACACTTTTGGAATGAGTTGGTATTTACTGGGTGGTCGATTATTACATGAATAAGTCTTCCCGTAAGTAAAGTGCACGAAATCTGTGACACAATAAATACATATATATATGAACATATTTTGTGTTTTTTATTACAATAAATTCCATTCCCCAGATATCTGTAACATATAATAAAGTTGGCTTCGACTGGACATTTTCCAAATTACCCAAGGTTCCATGCCTAGTTTCTAGTAATAAATATTGCAGGAGACATAGGGACAGTAACTATTAGAAGCATCTGTGTTCACAAACGGTTCCCATTGTCTCTGCTTTTAGAAAGCCACCAAAATTTATTTTGGAGGATGCAAAGATGAATGCAACATAACTGAAAGGAAAACTTTAAGATGTGGAGGAAATCTTTTCTAATCTTCTCTAAATTGTTCAATTTTCTTGAATTTGTAAATATTCTACATAAAAATAACATATATAGCGCATAAGAGGGATGAAATGACACTTCTAAATTAAAAGTAATTTCAATTAAATTTGTAAATTCAGATTGAAATTTTTCAGAAGAATAAATTAATTAATAAAATTAGTTTGAAATTACGTGTAGTTTTTCAAAAGTTCATAATCCATAAAATTGAAATATTTCTACCTGAAACTGATTGATAGCTTCTGATCTATTAAAGAATTGAGTTTCAATGAAACACTAGATGCCTCTTGTTACTAGTCAACATTTCAATTAGTTTTGAAATTAGGATTTATAAAATTCATTTAATGCAAACCTTTGCTTCCAATGGTTCAACAAGATACATGCGACTACGACGATCATGGCGCAGGACATTAAAAGTGAGTCGCACAGTAGACTGGCTGTCAGAGAGAAGCTCACAGCTTTGCAGTGAAGCAAGACTCCATTTCTGGAGCACACGGCCACTCTTCACATCTCTTTCTTGAAGATTGGAAGCACTTACTGCGAGCAAGAGCAACTGGGAAGAACCATTTGTACTTCGCACTGTGAATATTTTGCTTTCATCCACATCTGTAACAAATATGTTTCTTTCAAGAAAACCATCCTGTAACTGTTATATATTACCATGACTTAGGAAATCATTTTCCAAACAATTTGTTTAAAACCAAAATAAAATGATCAATACCTGCACCGTCAGTATTTCAAAATATTTCATTATTCCCAAGTTTCAAATTTTGAATAATGCTTTTCAAATATCAGACTTTTTGCACGTGTAAATAATTTTGTGGATTTCATTTTACTTTTCCAGTCAGCTGTGAAATAATTATTGTAGTGATTGAAGTGGGGCAAGGTTTTATATTCTCAAATAAATATTAATCTTCTTTTCTATTCTTATTAATATTATTCGTCAGCCATTCAACTCAACATATTACAAATGGTAAGTCAGTTAATTTTATATATTTCTTTCCTCATTCCTGATTTAGCTAAATGGTAGTCAGATTAGAATTACTGCAAAGAAGGAACAGACTAATGTTGTGTGGGTTTGGTTTTGTGAATGAATCTTCAAAAAAATTCTCTCTTAAAAAATTTTAATTTCATTTCAAAAAATTCATACTAAACAAATGTCAAAATATGAACATTTGGGCAAAAAGCCTGTTGAATAAATAAATAAATAAAAATTTACATTCTCATTCATGTTATTATGTTTATAGGTAATTTTTTTCCTATCATTAAAATGTAAGATACTGAAATAGCAAATAGCAGTAGCCTTGAAAGATAGATTAGAAATGTTAATGATTTCTTCTCAACTACAAACATGGAAAGTTTCCTTCATCAGAATGACAGATTGATTTTATTAATATACAATATTGGGGGTTACCAGAATTTCTGTTTATTTGGACAGTAAGAGACTACAAACTGTGATGCAGACAACTAAATTCAAAAATCATTCTTTGAAACTTTAAAGAAAAATTTACCCAAAAGTAAAAACACAAACATTCTTAGACTTATTAATTTACAATTTGTTTTATTAGGGGAAAAAAAACAACAAATGTTGTAATACCTTCTTCTTCACTCTGAGGGTAATTAATTTGATCTTGTTCTGACTCTTCCTGCTCCCATTCCTCTGAAATGTCAAGTTTCTGATGCTGTTCATCACTAACCAAATTACCTAGAATCAACATTTGTCATCCCATTTTTAATTTCTTTAGGTAACTGTGATGTCAAGGAGCTTTGCAAATCATCTTGCAGTGTTGAAGTGTCTTCACTATGTACAGAAACCTGAAACAAATATAAAAAGAAAATTAATGGAAAAATAATTCATCATCTTGTCTGCATCATCTTTAATGAGACAACACATTTATATACAATTAATTTTTGCTGGTGATAAAATAAAATATAGTTCCCCAAACCATTTAATTTATATAACTCTCCACTACCTCCAGGTGGTGCATCAAACAATTAAAAAAATGTAAAACAAATTGTACTTATTAAAAATTTTTTCAAGTTCATAATACAAATAATTACAGCTATTGACTGGCTCACCTTCAGCACGGTAAAGAAAAATAATTGATTAAGGTTTAAAATCAAACAATAAAAAGATTATGAACATTTCTATGGTTGCATCTTTTTGACCTGGTGGTTCAGATCATGGTCATATACCCAATGTGTGAGTATTGGGAGCGTGAAAAGTATTTTCTTTCATAGTTCTGTAAGGATCTTTCTGTGCATTGTAAGTGGTTTTCAAAGTGCAAGTGATTTATATTACGCAGTGACGAGTGAAAGGCTAAGAAGAAGAATGTATTAATTCGGAAGGCAAGGATGGTAACAATGACAAATTACTAGAATCAGATCATGACAGTGAAAGCAAACAGAAGGTGAGCACAAATGATGATCAAATGCCTGATGATACAGATAGTTGCTTTAAATGCAAAGATGGTAATAAGTGGAATAAGTAAGCACTGCCAGTAAACATGCGTACATTTGGGCATAACATTGTGTTTTATCCACCACGTACTAAATTTAGTGCAAGGAATGCAAAGATTGCTTATGAAAACAGCAATGAAAAGGAGATTGAGAGAGAAACTGAGTGCGTAGCAAAAAGAAACTGCGGGAGACGTGTACTGGGAATCCGAGAAGGAATGAGGGGCAAGTGGAGTCCCGAAAGGGCAACATGGAATGTTGTTATGGCTGTGGATGTCAACGAAACACGAGCACTCGACAGTACTGCATAAATTGTGTAAAGTGGATGTGCCCAGAACATACTAAGAAAATGGGTGTAAGATGTTCATCTGGTGTCATCCTTGAAACCCATTTACAATAGATGCTCCAAATGTTTAAACAATTTTGGCAAATTGGTTTATTAAATAAATGTATTGCAAAGTATATCAAGCGTACAAAACACAGAGCACACAACTTTTCAAAAAGCAACATCTACTTGCATATATTTGAGTATATTTGTGTACAGGCATAATATGTACATTTTTGAGTGGCATTTGTGAAGAATTTGAAAAATATCAGCATTCTAATCAATTTAATACTATTTTTTAACCAGTCAGTGTTTTAGATACCATTGACACCATCTGTATTTGAACTAAAAGACTATTCATTTGTAATATTGTTAATAAGAATGTTTTTTAAATGGATTACAATTGTAATACATACAACCACTCATGTTGCAATTTTGAGCATGACCACTGAAGGATTAATTATTGTGAATTTAGTAAATCAAAATGTAACAAATCATGTTATGACAATAATGTAGTAAAGTAATTCACCACTGTAAGAGCTTTGGAACTCCTCAAACAACTTTTGATTTTCCCCCTAGATTTCTCCTAGAATATTCCAGAAGAATCAGACAAAAATAGCACCAATCAATTTGTCTCATTGAGGAAAACTGGATGAACCTTATATCATTTCTATAAGTGTCTCCTCCCATGCCTTTTCAGTACTTAAAACTCTTTCAAAACATCCTTCAGAAGCCAAAGAAACATATTCAAAGATGTAATTTTTACTAAATATCTTAAGTAACAAAAGTTATTCAATATCATTTGAATATGTAATAAAGAAGTACAAAAATTGAAGTTGAAAATGTCTCTTCATAGTGATTTTCTGGCAAGATTCTATTTAGAGAATCACCACCAGATGATTAGACCAAGAGGAGGGAAAGGGGTTCTTGAACTGGCATTGGTCTTGCTGCAGTGGTTGTCCCACCCCACCATCCCGTTTGTTCACAAACAATGTTACAATGCAACCATGCCTCTGATATGTATCACCTACAAGATACTTGATGTGTAATATGATACGCAACAAAATTTACAGAAATGGCAACACTAAAATAAAAGTAATTTGATGTGCATAGTACCTTCTTTACTTTTGTGAATGATAACCTAATTTGTTGAAAATGTTGCCAGTATTTGGAAGGCAAGATGTCACTCCTTTGTTTCACTGCATTTACTTTATAGTCGGAAACTATTTTTCAAGTTTCTTGGGATAAGGACGTGCAACAATATTGATTCTTTCAATTCCTCCCAGGTCTTCGTGCGATCATTTTAGACATTTCCCTTCACTGCTTCTCAGGAAAAGAAATCAGGTGTAAGATCTGAGATCTTGACAGCCTTTTCAAAATTATGCAGATTCCAAAATATCTTGCAATAGATCCATATTAAGTGGTGCCTATGAACTGTGGAACTATCTTGCTGGAAATACTCATTCATTACTTCATCCTCTAAAACGTTTTCTCATTATCCATGACTTGTAATTCTTGAACACCCCTATTTTGTAAGGAAACAGTTTCAGTTCTTTTCTTACAGGTATGTACACAGTACTTAATGAGACAGCGGTCTCTTGAGCTCATTGGTTTTGAGAGGCCCTGTGATATATTTTTGGATCTTAATATAATTTACATTTTTTACAATGTAGTACAATAGTAATCAATACATTGAAAATCAATGTTCTTTTTTATGAATAGGTTTTACAGATTCAATTTTACTGAATCTGTAATTGTTCTTGTAGCATATTTTTCGTGTTTTAGAAACAAATTGCTAACATATGTACAATTTTCATTTATATTTCATCCAAAATGTCAGGATTTTTACAAAATTATACAATTTTATTTTGAAATGTGGTAGAGTACAGGATTGATTCAAGGGTTTTTTTTCTTTAAAGGTATTTTTGTCTTTGTTGTAAGAATTTAGGACATTCTTCTTTTAGGTGGTGTGTATTTTGTTGATCCCTACATTTATGACATATGGAAGGTGTAACTGTAAGTTATTAAGTGGAGGTGACTTATTTTATATTGACCTGTTCTTATTCTTGATATAACTACTTGTTCTCTTCTGCTTAGTTTATTATTAAATTTAAAGTTATGGGCATGATTAATTTTCTTGTGAAGAATACTGGCTTTAGATCTCTCTACATGTTGTTGAATTTACACAAAATAACTTATTGATGAGAATCCTTGAATCAATAAGTCATCAACTGCATTTGATATAATCAATACCATATTCAAATCTCCAGCTGTCCTTTCATCATTAAGGAATAGACTAATATCATTTACATTTTTCTTGGATGGATCAGTTCCACTTGTGATGGATATCCTTGATTTGGTAATGTTTTAACAGCTCTTGTATGTTAATGACCATTTCAGTTTTGGGACCATTTTTGGGCATATTTTGTATTGCTCTGGAAAAGTTTAAGAAAATTATAAAACTGCTATTTGCTATTTATTTCATTGACCAGTTTATATGCTAAAAAATACGCGAACACAGATCAGCAGTGATCATGTTTATCCTCTGAGAGTCTGATCAAACTCAGGCCACTAACACATTTTTAAATCAACAATTGCTTGCTTGCAGGATGGCTGAACTGGTCTTTGTTATGGTTACATATCAGTCTCAGACAACAAGAAAGTCAGTTTTCAAAATTGTCATTTCCCAACAAAAGGGAGAAGGGTAGTGGAGCAAACACATGAGGAAAGAAATTCCATTTTGTAAATCTCTGTACAAAACAAAAACAAAAAATTTTAATTTCAGTACAAACACAATTTTCTTTATAAGAACACAATTCAGCTACATTTTACACCTACACCTATAACCCCTTCAAGAGACACTTGAAAATCCTGTTTGCACCACTGATTAATTCAATTACGCTTTTGTAAAATGTTTAAGGGTACAATATGAATATCAAAATAACTAAAAGCATTTAATTCTAAAATCTATATACCTGCTTTATTGAAAATTGTGCTTTGGGATCCAATGCTTCCTGGTTGCCCAAATAAGGGTTACAGAAAACATTTGGGGTGTTTCAGAAAATTTTGAAACTGCAGTAAGGGCTTCATGAAATGAAGCTACCAAAATCAAAGATTCCTTTCCAATTTTCAGGACCTTTACTTGAACCAAATTGATAGAAGAATATCCATTTTGAAAAACAATTTTTAATATAAGAATATCAATTTTATTAACAAATTTTGAAAAACGTGTTAATATATCAGGAACCAGTAGTATTCATTGCTTTTTGCATGATTACATAATGTTTTTATGGTACATGGACGAATATAAATTCAGTTATGAACTATAGAAAATATAGAAAACTACCTGTGTCTTAGAGTGGCAGCCAAGAGTTTCAACAAGGGAGGGTGGTGATATCCTTGGCAGGCCCAAAACAGCCTGCAGGTGAGCTGCTCCATGCTCAGACAGCCAGTGTTCCTCTCCAAAACGCTGCCTCAGCTGTTCTATGTCACGCTTTACTTGCAAATGCTGTTGATCATCAACTGTCAATAAAAATGCAAAGTTTCAATTTATTAACCAATAGTTTAATGTATAGAGATATTAATGTAAATCTAACCTGCAACCTGGCTCAAAGGATGATCAAAGGTTCTATTACACCTGATTTGTGCGTTTCCTTTTGATGAATTATTTCACAGATATAATAAACATGTGCATGTACAGAGTAATTTCTGAGGCAGCAAAGCCATTCTGCATTATGCACCTGTTTGCTATAACTCTGAAATCGTTTGTCAAAAGGAAAAATTGAGTCTTAAGGTAAGGCTTCTATAATATACTATTCGAATTTTAATACTAGAAAGTTACATGGTTAGCTTATTGCTCTTGTAATATTATCTCTTAGGAAATTCTTTTTTTATGAGCAGGATACAGTAGCCTGGCAGACATTATGATTATAAGTTTCATCTCAACTGGATAGTATCACTCTCACAGAAAGCCATCAGGTATTTATACAGCATTGATATCGGTGTGAAGCTGTGTCAGTAGCTTGTACAGAGAAGATGCAAACTAACCATTCATAAATTCCAATGAAGTTCACTAATTTCAACAAATTAGTCCAGGATGGTCAAATAGATAATTAAAACCAGCAGTGGTCCTAACCTAGTATTTCCAAGATTAAACTTTTACATATCTCCTGAAACTCTTGCACTATCATAAAGTGATCAGAAAGTACTCTTCTGCATTTTTTTCTGATATTAATCCTCAATTTAATGTGCTACAGTATTTTATGATCACATTTGCATTTGTCTGTCTGTCTGTCCATTTAAATTTTCAGATTTTTTTACATATACCCAATAATTACACAATCAGAAACTTGAAGGATTGAGTGTCAGGATTAAGTATTCATAATTTAAGAATGGATCATTCTTTACAATTACTTTCTCACCTGTGGGTGGATTATTTGGGATCACTTCTTGTTCTTTTAAACTTTCAGAAATAACTGCTTCTTTGACTTGTGACCTTTGTCGTCTTGAACGCAATGATTTCTTTGATTGAATTTGCACCACAGGTGTACAGTATTCTTCATCTAAAGTAGAAGGCAACAATGTATTGAAATAAATCTTAGACACATTGCAATGGAAATATATAAACGACACACAAAACAAAAACCAAAAGGTAAAGGAATACAAAAATAATTACTTCAAATAAAGCAAAAACAATGAGAAACTTAAAAATATAAATAAATACATTAAACACATTATAAATATAATAAAATATATTAAAATAATTATAAAATAAATTGAAATATATAAAATTGAAAATAAACATAAAATTTAACAAAGAAATATATTAAACACATTGTTTTTACCTATTTCATCAAAACCATCCAGTTATACAACTTACTGTACTGGCAGTGTGTAAGCAACTCTGAGAATTCAATGCATTGTTACCACACAATTGTTACCACATTATGCACATGGCACAACCTTCATCACCGATAAATTAAATCTCAAAACATTAACACTTACTGACAGGCTTTGACACATCTTGAATATCATGTTCATGACTTTCCCCCAAAGCTGAACCTTATTGTCTCTGCAACTTTGTGCGAGTCAGATGAGCAGGTAAAGCTGAACACTGGCTGTAAAAAACTAAACAAATGCTCACAAGCTGATTGCTTTCAGAGCAGTCACACGTGGCAAAGAACCGTCAATTGCTTACATGCTACCAGTACTGTAGTTACCAAAACTCTTTTTGGTTTTTGGTTGGTTCCATGAAAAAGATATGGGCAAGTTGACAATCCTGACTTCTAACATTGTTAATCTACTGTAGCAAATGATCTTTCAGGAAAGTGAGGTAAGGAAGGTTCCCTTAATTCAAAGAATTAACATCAAGTCTCTTTCCAAACACAGTCACTTTAAATAAATGAAACTGAAATGGAGCAAACAGTTGTGATATCATATCATTGGCCATGGTATACTGTTATATGATTCCTGGAATTTCCTTGCCTTCCGATTCCTTTGAACTAAAGCTCAGGTACAGGGCTTGTTATGTGAATGCAGTTTTCAGGACTGCCAATTTTCATTTTAAGTACTGAAAATTCGGAGTACTGTGTCCTTATAATTTCCCGAAAGTGGCCTCTTAAAAGGAGTAAATTAAAAAAATTAAAGGGGTGGTTGATGGTCAGAGAGAGAGAGGTGGTCATTTAACAATTTAGTTACAATTTATGGGTTTCAGTGTACATTCCAAGGAAAATAGGTCAATGAGAGAGGGGAGCGATCTTTAAGAGATGTTTCAATGTATATGGTTGAAAATGGAAGAAAATTAACATGAAAATCTTTTTTTAATGTGATTCTGTAAGTAAGAAATATCTTTTTACCTGGCAAAGAAGCAACACTTTCTGTGCTGAGTAGGAGCTCCTCCTCTGAACAATCAGTAACCTCTATGCCATGGTGCCGCACACTCTTCCTCTCCTTCCATGATAAAGATCGACCATCCAGGACAAACTTAAAAACACAGAACAAATAGCAATGAAATTTACAAATTGTTACATAAACAGCAGCTGCAGTTGCAAATGTGGTTTTTAAACTAATTTTTCTCAGAGTAGAGAATTACAATGCACATAGCAACACAAACTTGATATAAGAATTTCAGAAACTACCATACAGTCATTTAAATCAAACTTTCAATAAGGAAATGACACTTTCCTTGACAGAATAAGTCTTATACTTGAAAGATTATTCAGAGTATTACATCATTGTCACTGGGTGTTTTATGTCAATGTTAACCTTTTGGTTATCCACTGATGCTCCGTGCTCACTGTTAATATCATTCTCTTCTTAAAATCTGAGAGTCCCTTGATTCTAGCTTCCACTCTATAACTGCAGTGTTCTGTAAGCCTACAGCAACTGCTGCTTGGGGGCTCATGTGCCCATGATGAAGCTTAAACGCTTTTGCAAGAAAGAAAGTTTGGTGGCAGCTAGGTGAGACTTGCATACATCCTTTGTGGCCTTAACCTTGAAGCCAATTACAGAGCTTTCTCCTCCTGACATGCAGGCAGCCACACTCACCACTCACATTCTTATATCAAGCAGGGAGAGGTCCGGGAAGTAATGGGGTTTCTAAAGTGATACATGGTTGTTAGAATAAATCCCAATCATTTCTGAACTTGGGAACCTACACTCTGTTTTCATCATTGTTCACGAAAAATAGTTTCCGGATATTTAAAAGAGTTTGATGAAAATGAATGTAAAACTTGAATGTAAAGCAAATAGCTGTATTTTAAGTACTCCATTCTTGTAAATGGAAAAAAATCTCATTGCACTTCCTGTAAATGCCAGGCGAATATTTCATAAAGTAGTAAACTACATAACTGACTACACTTTTACCTCAGTACTAAGGACTAAAGCCAGGAGGGCATTGGTCCAATGAAGCCAATTGTCTGTATATACTGACATTTAAGGTTAAGTGAGCAACCAAAATAAATTATTACATTATGAAAGACACAGATGCAGAAACACAGTGCAGTACTTTTAAATAAATATAATATCTAATTTGACAGTGTAAAATACCTGTGCACAGTAAACAAAATTAATAAAAAACACAATCAATTAAATTTGACAGGAGACTATTAAATCAAGCTGGCTTCACCAGATTTTGCCCACTGCTATCAAAACCCATTGAAGTGAGATCTGTAGACTTGAGGAATGAGAGTACTACAAATATACGAACATTTACATAAAGAACATAAGCTTTCACAGATAGTGTCAAGTACTGAAATTGCTGAGGAAGCGATGTCAATATGATTACATGAAGGTAGGAATATCCAAAGTATTTCAGCATGCAATGCATTATAGAAGCATATATGCATTATAGAAGCATAATATTTATTTAAACACTGAAAAGTTGTTATTTGTGAAACTGGCATGCATGTATACTGTGACCTACTTCTGACAGGTCATCAGCTTTTAAGGTGTTATCCAATTGGGAGCTTACACGTCACTAGTGACGTCACTAGGGTGATGTTCAACCTTCAGATTGGACAACACCGTAACAGCTGGTTTATGTCAGAAGCAGCTCTAAATAAATACAAGTACAGAATGGAACATGATACTTTGAAGAAAAAATTATAATTTTTCAGTTGTTCAATGTAAACTATCATCTATCTTTTGTCATATAAACCTTGTCATATATACCTTGCAACGAGATGCATTCACATGGAGATGATGAACAGTGTGTGATCGATGTTTGATGTGGAAGCTCAATGGATTTCCTGCTAAATTCAGCCAACAAA
Organism: Acheta domesticus; assembly: GCA_031308135.1. Taxonomy (NCBI): domain Eukaryota; kingdom Metazoa; phylum Arthropoda; class Insecta; order Orthoptera; family Gryllidae; genus Acheta; species Acheta domesticus. The sequence goes on along the minus strand of JAHLJT010000631.1, from coordinate 181,750,875 downwards.
GCAAAGGCAGTTTTCTGACAGGAACTAAGGTACTGTGGTCCGTTAGACTGTTGCATGATACGTCCAATTCAACTAGTTGTTTTAACTTGAACAAATCTATAAAATAAAAGTAAGTCATTATCCTTTAAAATTTCATTCAGAAGCAACAGTTCTCAATCTATTTTTATTTAATTAATATTTCAGGAATATTTCTATCATCCGAGCTTTAAAAGTAAGGAATGACAGCTTTAAAGTAAGGAATGACAACTTTCAAAACATTATATTGTATCGAAACATTACAGATATTTGCAATTTCAATAAATAATCTTTGGGAATTATAAACAGACGCTTCCTCTACGAAGAACATTTCAAGATCAATACTTTGCTATGGTTATTTGTTTATGTTAAAATCACACATTCCTCTCTTTCTGAATGGCAAACTTTGCAAATCTGAATCTAAAATCTGAGAACCACTACCACAACAAAGTATTTTACAGACCTGATAAATCCGTAAGATAGTTATTTCTTAGAAGAAGTGTTTTCAGCTTGCAAGCACCTTCTTTTCCAAAACTTGGAACTGATTGAAGAAGATTAAAGTTGAGGTTTAAATATTTCAAATTTGGTAAAGAGTCTTCTACACAAAAATTCTTTAACCTATTATGGCTAAGATCAATAGTTTGAAGAACAGGTGTGTAGATAAAAGAATTGTCAATTGCTCCCAATGCATTATAAGTAAATACAACTTCCACTAGTTCTTCCCATACATCAGCTGCACTATTATCAGCCCCACAATTCACAAGGAGATCTTGCAATTGTAGAAGACCGTGAACACATACAACACATTGTAACCGAGTTCTAACTTGTTCAATACCAGTAACATTTCTTACAGGAATTTTTGTCAGCTCTAAAGAACGAAGACTTTTGAATTTGTTGATATCTAAAATAAAATTTCTTGCTGATCTTGTAGTGTCTCTGGCAACACTTATGTGCACAACTTTTTGAATGAAATCATGGAGAAACTGAATGTCATGAAAAATTGATTCTTTTGAATTATTTGTTTTAGTTACTTGAAAAGATGCATCACTATCTTGTTCTTCAGCCAAGAATTTAAAAGAATCATTCAAGCTTTTCAATAATGTTTCATTCAAAAGCAACGTTTTGTCTCCCTGAAGAACTTTGTCACCAGTCTTGCGAAGCAATTCTGCTAACATAGAAATGCTCTCCACATCCATTCTATCATTTTTGTTTTCTTACATAAAAATTTGTACTTTTTTAATAAACACTGTATAAATTAAGTAACGATGCCAATCCCTTTAATATTATTTAAATTAAACTTGCTGTTCGAGAGTTGTCTTAGAATAATGGAAAATTCAATTAAAACTTAAGTCATGAACACAGTTTTAAAATACACTTCCTTTGTCACGTCATTATAATAAAAGTTTCCTACGTGTCAGAAAGTAAACTTTCGTGCAAGCGGAAAGCAACAGTTACATTGCTAAAAGTTTACAACAGCCAAATAAAACGTCAGTCAATATAGAATCAACCCACGCTGTCACCACAATCAAGTTTCATTCTAATGTGCATTACGCCCTGTCGTGCTCTGTGTACTGGATCAGCTGACTAACTGACAGTTTCTCTTCTTCTTGACGTCAGTTTCGGATGAAGCTAAATCGATGGACGTTCATAATCAACAAACAACGGCGAAGATTACGTCGAATGAAATGCCAGATCTTCTACGAATTTGGCTGGCCTTCGGTGTTACTGCGATTTGATCCTGCTTGATTGTCAATTGAGTGCGTGTGCCCTCGCCGCCCCCACACTAGCAAAAATGAAAAGGGTCCTGTGATACACTAGCGATTCCCGTAGTCATTTGACAAACTACATGGTGCAATAAATGAAAAGGGATAGTTGAAGGAAGTTTATGTATTTACTCTCTACCTTTCTGGCGCCATTTTAAAATTAAACTGCATTAATATGGAGGAATATATCATTCTGTACGTCAATAGAATGAAGAAACCTAATAGTGTAACTAAACCAGTAGGAACATAACAGAAATCTACTTCTCCTCACATACAAGGCAATCATTAGAAGTAAAATTGATTATGGAGCAATAATCTACAACTCTGCTAAATCCTGTATTAAAAAACTGGACATAATTCATAACCAAGCCCTTCGAATCTGTACCGGATGCTTCCGCACAACGCCTATAGGAAGCATTTTAATAGAAGCACAAGAACCAACCCTTTCATTCCGGAGACAAATCCTCACCATGAACTATGCTATCAAAGCCTCCTCTTCCACTAATGCTATCATATATAATGATGTATTCCCCCTGTTTAAATCTATCCACACTAAGCACAACCTCTTCTACAACAGAGTTGAGGAACTACTGAAAGAGACCAATGCTCAAAACATTCAAGCTGGAAAACTGAGAGTTTCCAATATTCCCCCATGGATAATTCCTACACCCCAATTGATTTATCATTAACTGAATATCAATGCTCTGCAACCACACTCGAAGAAAGGAACACCATTTTCTCTGAATTAAGAATCAAATATAAAAGCTATTGTCTGATTTATATAAATGAATTTTTATATAAATGAATATTATTCAATGACACATCACTCCGTTATGCCAATTTTTTGCGTATAGTTTAATCATACATCACTGTTATTATATGGGTTTGTAATTTATTGTTTGAAAACATTAGGAGGAAATAATTTTTCAAAGAACTGTGGGAGGCCCTTGAACATTGAGGGGCCTTGGGCCCAGGCAACACCCCCTGAATAAAGGGGGTGTTGGCCCAGGCCCTTCGGCCCCGTGCATTGACCTGGGCCTGGAGATACAGGTATGCACCATTTTTACAAGCCTTTTTGTTCTACCTCAGAAAAAAATTTAAAAACTTGGAACCATTTCTGAGAAAATTTTGAAAATGTTGCGACTTTACGTAATGTACCCCGAAAGATCCATACAACCATTTCAAATTCAACAGGCCGCCAAATCGATCGGGGTCTATTTAGGCCGTCTAGAATAGTATATTAGATCCGAGCCAATGTGAATGTAACGTGATCTGACGTCACAATCGGTGGCTGAACATTTTTCGTTTTCGCATATGCTCTTGTCAACGAGCTAGAATATTCTAGCTAATTAGCCCTTGTAGGATAAGTTTAGATGCGAACGGATGTTTCAATAATTCAGTATTAATTGCGTGCTCGGTTTTATGCATAAAAATAATTCTTTGTTCCATTAACTTCAAGTAAGCAAGCGACTTCTAATATTGATGTACGTATGTGATGCAATTATCAATTATTTTATGTAATTGTGTTGTAATATGTTTTTCTTGCTTGCACTTGGATGTTTCGTTATACTATTATAACCTGCATTTTTTTTCAGTGAATGCAAACTATCTTTAAAGGAAGACACTTTGAAAATTAGGCAGGAGAAATTTATGTCAAGCAAGTGAAGTGTGCCGTGCTGTTGATCGAATTATAATGGATTGACGGAACGCGTTTCAACTTTTAAATTTCCAAACAATCCTGTTCGGTGACAGAAGTGGATGAAAGCATAAATAGGAAAGATTTTGTCCCCTCAAAAAACTTGTGTTTGTGTGTAAAAGACTTCGACTCAAAATTTATTCTCTACAAGAACAAGGCAGTAAGAAGAGATAGTGTAGAAATATTTACTAAAAGAACGTATCCGACGATACTGAAAGATACATACCCTTCTAAGTGAACAGACGAAAACTTACCAAGTGTTTACAAACTTACCAACTTACTTGACGAAAACTTACCAAGTGTTTCAGATATAGATGTCTGAAAATTGTGAAATTAAGTTCCTGAAGCAAGAAAATCAAAGAACTTTATTGAAGCACTTTGTATGAGAGACGGAGATTCGATTAATAGAAAACAAAGTTTTGAGTTGTGGACAAATTCTGCTCACATTAATAGAACATAGTACTTTGTGAATGTCAAAACATTTTATAAAATAAACACTATACATTAGGAATGTTCAGTGATAAATATAATGGTTTGAAGAAGGAAGACGCAATGTCACAAAAGTGAGTGCAAAATAGGAAGACATTAAAGTCGATTTAAACCATCCAAAACAATTTTTATATATTTGCAATGTGATTTGTGTCTTTTGAATAATCTCAGTCTTACATAATTTGCTGGAGTACTTGCTGTATAAAATATTGCTTTCCATCCTTCCTCTTCTTATTTTTGAGCAGCTTGAATTTTATTAACTTACCTATGAATATTTTACTGGTCCTTACAATATTAACAAATATTATTAATAATTACTAATACGGCCATCAGAGAAATATCTCATAAATATATTACTTCTATACTGCTATACTACAAATTTCGATATTGAATTAAGTAGATTACTGGAAAGAAATAGAGCAGGAAAAATATAAATAGAATTGTTATCATGAAGGTACTTAATTTCTTATGATTATCAATTATGGCAGCAAAATTGTTTTATGAATTCTACAAAATTTTATATTATAAAGTAGTATGTACAAAAATTTAAGTCTTCTCATTATTATGTTAATTTACTTGTAAGATAATTGTACAATATCGGAATGCCTTAATACAAATAACTCTGAAATAAATTCCTGGAGCGTCAAGAAGGTTTAATGTTTCCTTGTGTTCTTTTAAACAAGTATGGGTTTCCATGCGATTTTAAGAACTAGATATGTGTTTAAAACTGTGGAGAGTGCGCCGCTGGACAACTTGAATTTCCTGCCAGCCACCCTTCGTAACGTCATCGGCGTAGGAACAGGTCTTCTATTCTAGACGGCTTTGGGTCTATTTATTTTGGTGAAAAACCTGCCTAGGGTTTAGCCGCTATTGTCGTTCACACATTGTCGGACGGAAACATTTTGTCGTAAACCAATTTTTCGGTATCAAGAACCCGCAGACTACACAAGGAAGAAGTAATTTACCACTGTATATGGGAATCTTCGTAATTCGCAAGTCAAATGTCTAAACATCCAAATATTTTCCTGCCGTTCTCAGATGTTTCACCTGCGTAAGTATGGAGATTTTACACACTTTTAAAAAAATATAAACAACCCATAAAAAGGGCATAGTTCTCACAATAAATGCTAAATTGTCATTTACATTCATTGCCTGAACGTGTTGAACAAACACAGCATCACAATATGTACGAGCCACTAAAGACCTTATTTATGTAGAAGCTAAGCAATCAAAACTTTATTTGTGTAAAAGATAAACTCAAATATTACGTAGCTCAGCAAGTCAACTGTTTACTTCTGCCACTAGGGCTATCATGTTGCAACGCAAGACATGGCATCAAATTGCATTACAACTTGCCAAGCAAAAGATATTGATGTTGCATTCCCTGTTGATCTTGCATTATCTTTGATTATCTAATAACTGGCACTCTCTGTTGATGTTGTATATGCTTTGATTCTGTTTGTAACTAAGATGGCGGTATATCTACGATGTGATGTTATTTCTCGTATGTAATGTTGACAAGAAAAAATGTTATAAGCATCTTGTGTGTAAATGATAGCATACCAAAACTCCTTTTTATGAAACTTATTTAATTCAAAGAATCGTGTTAATTATTTAAAATATTTAATAAATACTACTTTGATAAAAATGTTAACATTAAAATTATTAGGGGTAACGAGTAATATTTTAAACGTCTGCCTTAAATACTGAAATTCAAGCATCAAAATTTGATTCAGCACAGGAAATTACAAACTTTTTTAAAAATATGATAAAAAGTGCAATATTTATTTATATTTTTAATTTTTATTTAACCATATATTTATTTTAGTTAATATATTGACAAATTAATACGTTAAATTATTTTTAGTTCCTCCACTCCGCGTAAAATTACGAAGATTTTTAGAACTGTTTATGAACATAATTTTTTTCCGAACGATTATTAAAGTTAAATGTAGGTAATATTTAACTTAAAGTTAAATGTAGGTAATATTTAACTTAAAGTTAAATGTAGGTAATATCCCACCTAAGGAAGTACGTGACCTTGACATTGGTGGTGAAGCTTGAGTATCCCCATGATCCTGAGAACTATGCCGACGATAGCTTAGCTACTGGTAGGGCCTCCCTTGTTGGACAGCTCGGAGGGGAGGGGTCAGACGAAGGAGAACTTCAGAAGAGGACTTCAAGGCCAGAAGAGGAACACAAGAACAAGTCGCTGACGAAGACCTCCGCCATGGCAAAGATGACCTCAAAAGGATAGGCAGAACTCTTAGCTTGGTGAAGACAGTCTGCCTAGGGATGGTGACCTGAAATTTCACCCAGCTGGCTTATACTGCGTTTTTCTAGGAAGAGCTCTCAAGATAACTCAAATCCCATCTTCGCGATGGAATATGTCACGGCATTTCGCGTCTTTTCTCGGTCTTGCCGGTGGAAGTCGCATGATCGCAAGCACTGCTTCATACGGTCGCGATCGTGCGAATCTAGCGGAACGACTGTGAATGATACGAAATGCCGTGACATATTCCATCGCGAAGATGGGATTTGAGTTATCTTGAGAGCTCTTCCTACAAAAATCGCAGTATAGAAGCTGTGAGATGGCAGCCCCGTCACTGAGCTTAACCTGCGCAGCGCTTAAGGGGATTTTTGTACTTACTGACAATCTTCGCAATAAACAGCTGGACTGTTCAAGGCAACGACTAAAGTATGAAAAGGACAAACGATTTGGTATTACAGACCGAACAAAATCGCCACTCGGAATGTGAGAGGGTAGAGAAACAAAGATGAGCTAGATTTTAAATTAAACGAGAAAGAAATTGACCTTGCCGTCATAACAGAAACCAAGAAAAAGTTAAAGGTACAAAATATCTGAATCATTATACAATGATACGCAGTGGAGTGTCTGAAAAGACACGTGCGAGCGGTGGGGTTGCTATATTTGTCAGTAAAAAATGGAAAAATAAAATAACTGAATGCTCCTTTTTAAATGAAAGAATTGTCACTTGTAAATTTAAAATAGATAGGGGAAACCGAAAAATTGAGAAAAGTTTAAAAAAAATGTACTTTGGGCGGCGATAGATGGCAGGTGGCAAGAGTATGTGGCAAGTCTGAATAGCTAGCCCACACCAAAGAAAATAGAAAACTAATACCAGAAAGTCTGTGCCATTCTGTAGCACCACTAGTTTTTCAACATGACTTCTTTTGAATTATTGATTTTTACCCACTTTCTGAACAGTTATTAAGTTCATATTTTTTATAAAGTTTACACAAATGTTGAAGACGAAATTATATTTGTTTTTTTAAAGCATTTACTTCTTTTTTAAACTCGAAATAAAAATGTTATCACCTTTTCCTCTATAAATAAAACTATAAATACTTTCGATATTGCCAAAAACAGAAATTGCATAGTAATTAAAAGAATTTATTAATGTAGATTTTAAAATATGTATCGTTCAGATACATATAAATATTTATCATAATAAATAATAAATATTTTCTATATTTCGATATAATATTCACTGAGAAAAATGTACCGTTGAATTTACAGTGTGGCCCGTTCAAAAAATTATGGGGATCGACACATCTGGCTTCAACTAATCTAATTAATGACGTTCAATAATAATCAATTAAATAATTAACAAAATTGAAAACAGTGTACATAATGACAGCACATTTAACTCGAACATTAATATATAATGAATATTTTCGTGTTTGTAATTGCGCCTAAATTTGCCCCCCCCCCTCCCAATAAATGATACGAAATCCCGCCTCTGGAGGGAAGCACTGGAGTTTCTGGCTAAAAAGGAAGAAAATACAATTTATGCGAGAGCACAAAAAACATTCAGAATCCATAAAAAGTCACTCTTTCACTCAAACTGTTTTGGTCATCAACCTTTAATGTTTTTGTTGCAAGGGATAGAATCGGAAGGAAGAAGTAGAAGCACTGACGGCAATGAAGGCGAGGAGAGTCAGACAAATTAACGAAGTAGGTCATTTCATTTTCTTCAAAGAATTAGATTTATTACTTATTACACGATGATATTTACTAATATTAGGAAATGTTCGAAAAATTGAAAGACTGCATATTTGACACACACACACACACACACACAAAAAGGTTTGTATTCCTACACAAATTTAATGTAAATAAATATTATGACGCTTTCATATATTGTTTTCCCAAGGAACAGCTCGTTCTGGAATAAGTATATAGAAAGTAAATAAAAATGTTATTATGAATTACCTTTACAAATCCTTTTAGCGAAGTAATTAGGGCCTTACAGACTTCTAGAACGATACGTGAAATATATTGTTTTGAAATTCGAAAGGTTTACATTAAGCTGGTAAAAGATTCACCACAGCTAACCTGATAGATGCTGGAATGGTATCCCGAAATACAGTTTGACTCTTTGAAATCTTTCCTCCAACCATTTGCAAACGGATTTCAAAATCGGTTGTGTTAATCCTTAAAAAATTGCGGAATCCCTAGCCACCTTTCATACTGTTAAGAAGATTCATGCCGACGGCAATGCTTCCCGAAAAAAGGTTTCTCCTCCAATACGACTAATTGTTTTTATTTTTTCTTTATAATAACATTAAATTGTTTAAGTACAAGTTAAAATTACATAAAGAAATTTGTTGTGACATCTCTCGCCGATTTCTGTGGTGCAACTGGCTCTCTAGGAGCGAACGCGCGACATTGTATCACAATAGTCTAGGGACAGTGTCCCGCAACTTTGTTGATAGGCGTGTACGAGGCTTTAGAGCTTTAGTAAGTTTCTGGCTGTATTACGCGATTGCCGAGGTTTGTTTTTCTTGTCGCGTTATTTACAAAGTTATTTGCTTCCTTTCCGTTTGATTAGGTTCTGGTTACATATCTCGTTCAAACATTTTATTTAAAGAATCGCTGTTCTGTCAGACATACAAGTCACTACCTTTTCAGTTCGAAAATGGTTCGAAGTAAATATTATCATGACCTTAGCAAGTATGTTAACGTGCTATTTTATATAAAAATGAAATAAATTGAAGATTTGGATCCACCTTTCATGAAAAGTGTCAACCTAACGAATTTCGGGTCTCTTTGTTATTCCAGTAGAAGTGTATTTTCATGAACTGATCGCTATTTAAAAATGTATTTTAGAAAACTGTATTAATTATCATTGTGATAAATATTACTTACGTTAAACTTTAACCCTTATCCAGGCAACCAGGGTGCATTGGATCCAGAAGCAAAACGTTCAATATTTTTCATGGAAACTATCCAAAGTATTAGGAAAGTTTTTAGTGACTGTTTGCTATGGCGTATTTTAATTTGTTCCCGCAACCATTTTACGAAAGCGTTACTGAATAATAAATAAAAATACATTTATCTTTTTCTGCCGCAACCGGGGTTCTTTGGACCCAGGTTTCTTCATATGCGTGCAGTATTGCATTTTCTGGTTTTGGTTTGACGATTACTTGACTACTTCGTGCCCAAGGGTCGGACGGCTTTGAGTTGCGCAACATCTTTTCATCGGGAAGTTATCTGACACTACCTGTGAGCAATTATAAGATGGACGCCTACGTAGTGTTGCTTCGGGTTAGTATGTAGTCCCTGGTGGTAATTATATAGAAATAACGTTATTTCCACCATGATGTAGCCGAGTCAGGAGAGTGAGTTTTTACATACTAAATTTACATATTAAAATACTTTTACATAGTAAATTGATGATAGAGATGTTTTTGTTACGTGAAATCGGTTCTGAAAAGTTAGTTCTTTAAAGCATGCCACGTACAATTGTTTGAAAATAATGAGTAGTTTAAAGAACATGTTTGAAATTGCATTTTTCAATTTCCAGAGCTCCTTTTGACGAGCTGTCAGAGTGAAATTCTTTTGAACTTTTCTCTTTATTGGAACCATGATGGATGGACCTTTGATATAAGTATTACGAGGCATTGTTGTATTTATTTATATATTTTTTGTCAAAACCAATAAAATTTTGGTGACGTACTATGGGAAGAAATGTATTACCTACCCTAAACCAACCCACATACGTGTTGAATTCTGAATACAGATGGAAACGAGCGTTTGTTCTTCGATTAGTAGTGAGAATGTGGGGAAATTTTCTTAGATGTGAAAACGTATGGAGACTGGAGAGTAATTAGCATTACATGTTCAGACAAGGAATAACATGTAATTCGTGTTAAAACGAACATATTTGGAGAATATTACAATACTGCAGAATATAATTACTATTATGTATTTTTCGATCTATTTGCATTTGTTTGCCACAGTGTTATTGCGTTGTAAAATGTACATACTAACCGTCCATTGTTGCTTTAAAGCAGCGCTGGCAATAACACACACTAACGTAAGCCGCAACCACTGGTGGATCGTATTATTTATGAACTTTACTTTCTCGCATACTGCTTTCACAGAACATTGTAAGGCTAATATATGCACCGGATATGTTCGTGAATACACTAGTTTTCACTCATACTAAAACATTTTTTTTAAAATGAAAGATATAATGTATAAATTGTTGCGATAAATGGAAATCTTTTTTCATCAATTTCTTGTTGAATCCATAAGATTACAAAGAAAATATTCAAAACTGATCTGTAGTATATTTTAGAATCCAATTAATTTGGCGCAGTGCTCTCACTCAAGGGTCAATCCATTTTAAGTGGTCCAGAATTTAATAAATTGGTCGCTCGACCATCTCGAAAAAAATTCATATTTTGTACATAAATTTCCTTATGTTTTGGCTGTTCAAAACCATCTTCAACTTTTTTTTATTGTACCTGGTTTACAAATGGCGGCCATTTTTGTTTCGCGCCGTGCGCCATTTTTCGCGTTCGCAGACCTTTACTCTTTCCTAAATTGCTCAGCTCTTGGTTGTTCTAGCATTCTAGAATAAAAAGCATTCGATTCAGCATACTTTGGCCTGCAAATCGAAATATTATTTACCTATTTTATATGTTTTTATTTGGGAAATATTTGCAACCAAATCTATGGAACGCGAATGAACGAAATTCGATTTTCAGAGAGTAGTTTTTCAAAGAAGGAATAGAATCTAAGCCTTAATTTTTTCTGTGCTTTTACACACAACAGTATAGTTACTTTTTGTAAAATAGCATTGGTATATACCGTACCCCTTGAAAATTACATCCTCTTGAAAATTGGAATTTTGGATTTTTTCTCAATTTTGAACTGTAATATCTCTGTTGGGGGACCAGATAAAAATCTGAAAATTGCACACATGCTAGACCGTTATTATACCAAACTTCAGTAAAAATTACAACTTTTAGATTTAACTCGAAGTATTTTTTAAAAAGTTGAAAACTTACGAAAAAAAAGGCTTCATTTCCCCATTGAGGATACTTTGTGCCAAGTAGTAATCACATTATTTTGAAGCTATTTTGAACTAAAATCTACATTGATATAAAATAATTAATTATATTTAATAATTAATATACATAAAAGTAGCCTAATATATAATTTGCAATATTACGTATACTTTACTCTAAACCAAACGTACAATTTGACATCTACGTCCGTAATTGAAAAATGGTTATCTTGATTTTGAAATCTGAACCGCTTAAAACAAAAAGTATTCATAAAATACAACAAATAAATAAATTCAGCGTTTTGTTTATGTTTTTGCGTTTAAATTTGCCATTCTACTTACTATTTCTGAAGGTTCTGAAGGAAGTAGAATGGCAAATTTAAACGCAAAAACATAAACAAAACGCTGAATTTATTTATTTGTTGTATTTTATGAATACTTTTTGTTTTAAGCGGTTCAGATTTCAAAATCAAGATAACCATTTTTCAATTACGGACGTAGATGTCAAATTGTACGTTTGGTTTAGAGTAAAGTATACGTAATATTGCAAATTATATATTAGGCTACTTTTATGTATATTAATTATTAAATATAATTAATTATTTTATATCAATGTAGATTTTAGTTCAAAATAGCTTCAAAATAATGTGATTACTACTTGGCACAAAGTATCCTCAATGGGGAAATGAAGCCTTTTTTTTCGTAAGTTTTCAACTTTTTAAAAAATACTTCGAGTTAAATCTAAAAGTTGTAATTTTTACTGAAGTTTGGTATAATAACGGTCTAGCATGTGTGCAATTTTCAGATTTTTATCTGGTCCCCCAACAGAGATATTACAGTTCAAAATTGAGAAAAAATCCAAAATTCCAATTTTCAAGAGGATGTAATTTTCAAGGGGTACGGTATATACCAATGCTATTTTACAAAAAGTAACTATACTGTTGTGTGTAAAAGCACAGAAAAAATTAAGGCTTAGATTCTATTCCTTCTTTGAAAAACTACTCTCTGAAAATCGAATTTCGTTCATTCGCGTTCCATAGATTTGGTTGCAAATATTTCCCAAATAAAAACATATAAAATAGGTAAATAATATTTCGATTTGCAGGCCAAAGTATGCTGAATCGAATGCTTTTTATTCTAGAATGCTAGAACAACCAAGAGCTGAGCAATTTAGGAAAGAGTAAAGGTCTGCGAACGCGAAAAATGGCGCACGGCGCGAAACAAAAATGGCCGCCATTTGTAAACCAGGTACAATAAAAAAAAGTTGAAGATGGTTTTGAACAGCCAAAACATAAGGAAATTTATGTACAAAATATGAATTGTTTTCGAGATGGTCGAGCGACCAGTGCTGGACCACTTAAAATGGATTGACCCTCAAGCGTCATTCACGATGGCGTATGTATTGCTCGTCAGAAATTTTCACGTCTATGCGTTCTTTCTTCACTCAAAAATTCCCCCTCTTCCCAATTTTAACATTAGTTTTAATACACAACGCAAAGTGAAAACAAATTGGTTTTACTGTGCTAATATTTTCACTTATTGAAAATGTTAGGGGGAAATGTCGCAAGCGTTACGTAATTATTTAAGAGGGTTCATGCGTGCATTGCAGGAGGGAAAGAGGTTCTGTTTTTGATGATCACATTTCACTATGAAAAAAATTGTATCTTCGCAATTGTAGATGTAGAAGATGCCGAAACAATTTTGAATTATTTCAATTTTCGAAAAATCAGAGTTTTCTCTTGAACGTCCTGCAGGCTATCCAACAACAAAACTTGATCAAAATTGTTGGCACCATTTTTTGAAAATGTCCCAGTGGCTTCATTTAAAGTACCCCTCAAAATTAAAATATAGGTTTCAAATTCATGGGGCCACGACATTAGATCGATCAGGGAATATCAATTTTGGCGAAAATCGGCAGAACGGTTTAGTCCCGAGTGTTGTTCACGGACGTTTTTTGCCAATCGATTTTTCGGTATCAAGGAGCCATAAAATATGGATTAAAGACCATGTGTTAATAGGTTTCCCCACATTAAATTTAGCAACTGGATTTATCAACTTTTTCGTTACCAGGGGTCTGTAATAAGGGGTTTTCTGCCGAAAATTCGCCATTTTTTTCGCGGGGCATTACAGAACTTTTTACTTTCCCGTATACGTAGTATAGGGAAAGTTATGTAATGCTACGCGAAAAAATGGCCAATTTTCGGCGGAAAAAAATGAATTGCCGGGCCGTGAAAACGAATAAGTGGATAAAACCAGTTGCTAAATTAAGAAAAAAAATCCTCTATCTCGTGGTGTGGTCAAAATCCATGATTTGTTGCTTCTTTATACTTAAAAATCGATTGACGGCATTCCGTCCGTCTGTGGTCAACGCTAGCGCCTAAACCGTTCGGTCGATTTTCTTCAAAATTGATATTCCCCAGTCGATCTGATTCTAGTCGAAGCTTTGCGATTTTGAAAAAGATTCTTTAAAATTTGGGGGTACTTTATATGAAGCCCCCCGGGGATTTTCAACATTTTCTCAAAAACGGTTCCAAATGTTTTCTTTAAATTTCTTGTATGAATAGAGGAAAATACACTTTTTAACATGGCATAGGTCCGATTTTCACGTACAGCTCTGAATTTTCGAAAATTGTGAAAGTTTGAATTTTTTTCGGCGTCTTTCTCCAACTACAAAATTGAAGATAGAGATTTTTTCTTCAAATAAAATTTGTTCTGCATATTGAGTTCTTTAATAAAGGTCATGTAAATGTTTTTCACAATTTTGGTAGTTTTCGTGCAATATGTGCAATTTTAAAAAATTACAAAAACAAAATTTTCTCGAAAACCACTCCAAATTTTTTCTTTAAACTTTTGGTAGGGATAGTGGTAAATGTACTCTATCAATGACATAAAAGCCATTTTGGTCTATCGGTTGGTTTTTTTCAAAAATTACAAAAATGTAAATTTTTTTACTTGTCTCTCACGTCGTTAATATTTACATTATCGGCGATTTTTTTACATTATTATATTTACGAGTATATATGCTTTAAATAATGTCAAGTAAAGTTTCTCGAAAACACTACCGTTTTCTGTGAAAAGTAGCTCAAATTTCGGCATTTTCAGAAATGCTCAAACGTCATTTTCTCGTATATGGCTGCAATTTTTTTCTTGAAACTTTTGTAACGGGTAGTGCTAATTACACTCATTAGTATAGCGTGAAGTTTATTTTGAGTTTTTTTTGTTTTTTTTCAAAAATTATATAAATGTAAATTTTTTGAAAGATCTCTCACATCTTTAATATGCACATTATCCGCAATTTGTAAAGATGATTATATTTGTGAGTGTAAGTGCTTCAAATAACTTCAAATAAAGTATTTTGAAAACTCAAAAATTTTCTTTGAAATTGAGCTTCAAATTTCGCATTTTTAGTAGTGCTAAAACGCCATTTTCTCTTAAACGGCACATAATTTTTAAAAGAAAATTGTCATTTACGGCTAGGTTTTTGTGTTCTTTAATATTCTAAAATTAATGTTTCTGTTCTACCAATAGGAAACCGAAAAATTAAGAAAATGACAAAAAAAAATGTACTTTTGGCGATGATAGATGGTAGCTGGCAAGAAAGAGTATGTGGCAATTCCGAATAGCTAGCGAAGACCCAGGAAAATAGAAAACTAATACGGGAAAGTGTATGCCATTCTGTAGCACCACTAGTTCTTCTTAAGAAGTTCCTTATGCGCGAGAAAATAAAAAATATTAAACGTATTGTAATTATATTGTACAATATTAAATTGTATATCAATTTCCATAGACTTCAAAACCTGGCTTTTATACATACCAGGATGTCTTCATCCTGGTTCATGGTATTATTAAAATCATGGTACAAATACCACGTTCCCGGTACGTCTGACAACGCTGATCTTGCCGCCAACACTTAGGAAGGGTAGCGAGACTGGGGAATTTTTTTTCATTGTGGAATAAGAATAGAGAATATAAACGAACCAAGAAATGTTTGGAGAATTTATTTTCATCCGGAGTCGAGATAGAAATATTCTCATCTATTATGAATAAAAAAGAAACTCATTTTTCTCATTTTAATATATAAAAAAGAGAGAGAGAAAAACGACAGACATAGAGAAAGAAAAACAAAGATAGGGCTTCAAGCAGCTCAACCGATAATGGTTAGTTGATTTGAATTTTTTGAATTTAAGGGCGCTGCCAATGAAATCATCAGGGACAGCTCATGTGATTGGTCCAAAATTTGGAGAATATTTTTAGCTTCAAAGTTGGGGAACTTTCTTTCATTGGAGAGGTTATTTGGGGAAATTCCTTAGTAGTGATGGGGAAAGAACTAGCGACATACGTGGCAACCCTGCACTTAAGCAAGGCGAGGTACTATCTCCCTTTACCGCCTTGCCATGAAGGTCCAAGAATGGTGACGCAAATGACAGTCTGCAAGAGGTTTTCCCTTACTTTTAACTTTAATCATGGTTCTTCACAATTAGCTGAAATCATCTTCTATGGCGAGTCTAATTTGTAATTTCAACACATTATTTAAAACGCAGGTGTGAATTCTCCAAAATAGTGCTAACAGTCTGTCAGGGATATGTAACAAATGATTAGAAACTTTTATTAAATAAATTATTTTAATATTATGAAAATGTTGATAACATACCAAAATACTTTTTCTTTTCTAGTACAAAAATAACCTGTCAGCTCCAGAACAGAAAATTTAAGAGAAATAGCAGCAAAAAACTATCCCAGACATTAAGTATTTATTTAAAAAACAAACTCGATAACCAATTACAATTTTAAATGAAAAGGATCCATCATTAGAAATTTAAATAGAACAGTTTTGGAAATTTATATCAATTTTTCATTAAAACTACAGTCGCATGCTATTTCAAAATAGCAATTTTTCACTTAAGAAATATGGGATGAACTTACTTTAGTTAATAACTACGTAGTTTAAATTTGAGAATTTATTTTTGTCACACTTACATATCTCATAATGTAAAAATTCTTACTTTGAACATTTTCAAACATTTTTATGCCTGCATCCACCCGTATTCTCTGCACATAATTTCATCTAAATTCTAAAACACGATAGATTTTCTTCAGTCACTGCAAAGGTATCATTTGTTACATTTGTTTACAACGAGGCAAGTGCAGTACATCAAATAATTTCTGAGAATTTAATTTAATAATTGTCTACTTGGAACTAAGGGTGATATGAACTGTTTCTCTCATTTTTTAACGTCATAATGGCAACACCCGTCACTTGCACCACATCTGACTGAATCTTTAATTTGAGGATGGCAAGGTTCAAGTACTTTAAGACTTAATACTTCTTTTTCTTTAAAAAGCAACAAGCAAATTATGCCATTAAAACACTGCAATAAATGCATCAAACTTAGATCTTCACTACCTGTTCTAATGATCTTTCACTACCCAAGGCAACACAAATTGAACTATTCTCTCAGAAATCTAACTTTCTTGAACTGAAGCTTGTAATTACATTCATACAATGTAGTGTCATAAAAATCACAAATCACATAACAAAATAATTTAAAGTGGTGGTTAAATTTCACAGCAAACATACTAAGAGTTCATGAAGTTATGATCTGAGAGATGGAAAAAGATTATTTGAACACGAAACATATACTTTAAATGAAATTCAAACTCTGTAACGAGTTTGTCCAACAAACTCAAGATTTAATACAGTAGAAAAAGTGACAATCAACATCAACACATGTACTATGGATACCAGTTCACAAATTTTGCAACAAATAACAGCAGATACAAATAAGAACCAACATCACTTATGTACATGTAGAGATTCAAATGACTAAATAAAGAAAAGAAGGGTTAAGTATTTCTCTTAAAATTGCAATCAGGAAGACAGTGTTGATTTCAGAAAACGAACAACCACAAGCCTCTGTTTTTCTCAACACTGCAAACTTGCACTCTGCTGTTCCCTCAGACTGCAATCCAATTGCACAATTTTATCACTAATCCCAATTTTCTGACGGTGTTTGGTTCATGTACGAATCCAATTCTTTGTCAAGATGTGACTTTGTGTTTGCCATGTACTGATCCAATTGGAGGTCAAGTTCTTCCTTCGAGGGGAGTTTCTGCTGCCGCCCTCTAGGACCACCACGTCGACCTCGGCCTCGTACACCTCCACTCCTGCCACCTCTTCTAAAAAAGCAATGATGGAAATAAAACGTTAAAAATAAAATTCAAAAAACAATCCATGTTGTCAAGTCAGCTTTCTCTGCACTCACCGAAATGAAGAACCGTAGCCACGTAAAGTGGTTGTTCCTCTCTGACTAGTATTGCCACCACGAGTGTATCTTGCTCCTCTCAACCCACGAGATGTGGAAACACCTGGAATAAATACAAAGTTATACAAAAGGGCAATTGTGATAAAATTCTGCCAACATCCTCACCTCTGAAAAAAATAAATAACAATTGATTTAAATTGAAGGTTTCTCTTTGATTTGAAAATCATTTTTCATCTCTGAGTTGAAAACCACAATTTTAGGGTAACAGGGATTTCAATTTATACACATTGCAATGATTTCTTTCCTAGTTACTCCTTTTTAAAGATAACAAAACCAAGAATTTGGTTTGCTTTAAAACAATACAATTAATTGGCATTAGTTGCTCCTTTCTGAAACATTGAAAGTTCTTCAGTAGCTTCTACCATTCTACTGGCCAAGGACTATTTCCAATATACCAGACAAGCCACACATGGTGTTTGGGTGGAACTCATTGCCTACAGACACCATGGGGACACTGGCTGCCTTAGTTCAGTTATCTCAGAATAAACATCCAAATCCAAATGTGTTGTTACGACAAAAGTGAAATAATAAACTGCAGCAAAAAATGAACATGAAAACAGGGATTATTTGAGATCAAGTGTAGGATTATGGAATACAAAATTTAATTGATTTTTTAACTTATTTATTTAATAGTAAGTTTGTGAATAACAAATCGAGCAAAGCTATTTCTCTTTTGAGAGCTTTTTTCCTTCCCTGAATTTTAACCATCATTAGATATCACACCTAGCACTGTTTTCACACTTTTCTGTTTGTCTTGTCTTTCTCTTCTGTAATTGTCAGGCAGTAACTTTGCCTATTTCCAGACAGTTTGTGAGATTTTGATGATCTTTGCCGACTTTGAGATTCTTGTAATAATTCTTGATCAATTGAAACTCTTGAGTAAATGCTGTGTCGTGCCTGCCCCGAAGTTCTTCACCTACATTTTCATTCCTGTTAATTTTCTAAATAATATTGATGCATTTACCACTGAAGTGTTCAAGAGAAATTCGAAGACGACTTTGGAATACCATCCAATGGTTTTACATAAGGGTGGAAAGGAACTAGCCATTTGGTCAGAAATGTCCATTCCTTGCTTTCCCTTATTAAAGTCAACAATCAGCATAGGTTTCAGTTTTTCAGTCCCAGTTCTGTCTTTATTAGCAGTTGTAACCATATCTAAAACGTGTTTTGTTGACAGAAAAAACACATCTCTTTTTTCCTTCCATTTACCCACAACAATACCATCAGAAGACTCCTTTCCTACAATTTCATCATTTTTTATTTTATTTTGAATAATAGGTGGAAGATGCCTCCTGTTCTTTTTCAGTGTTCCAAGCAAATGTATTTTCTTTTCAAGAAGTTGTTTTGGGAGAGGAACTGACATGTACTAGCTATCAGTAACAATTGTTCAGCCCTTGCCAACAACCATCTGCAAGCTCCAGCACGACTTTTTCTGACAGTTTTTTCCTCACAACATTCATACGCCCTGTGTACGTTATCATGCGTAAAGCATATCCAATGTAATTGCATAATTTAAAGATTTTAATTCCATATTTATGACTTGTAGAAAGGAAAGTCACCATCTAAATGGCACCATGGTTTCATCAATAGTGACAGTTTCACCCACATCTTTCCACACCCACCCTTTCACCCACACCCTCAGTACAAAATTTCTTCTGGAACATATCTAAGATTTCTCTGAACTTGCGAGTTTTATCACCTTTAGCAGATTTATTGTCTGTAAAATGAATGCAATATAGCAGTAATTGAAACCAATTTCTGCTTATGATTTTGGGTAAAATATTATATTGGAACAGAACATTTCTTCTATAATCTTCTATTGTTGGGTATATCACTAGTTCCATGGACATGACAATGCCAAAAAATTTGTGAATTTCTTCAGGAGTCATATCTACCCAACATTTCATTTGTACACTAGGACTTACATTGTTATCATCTAAATACTGTGCAGCATTTCTGTTGGTTTCTGTCACAATCAAATTTAACTACATAGTCATCAAAAAATGTTAGGTAAACATGATTAGGTTCCAAATCATTCTTAAGCATTGGATAAGAATTGTACTTTTCTAGACCAGTAAAAAAAATTATTTTCAAATTACTACCACTGACATCATACCATTCCCTATTAGAATACGTTGAATGATTATTTCTGTATCGCACTAAAAGTTCTGTCAACACAGTCATCATCACTACCAATACTATCAGCATCATCGTTGCCATCAAACATGCCTAATTCATCAGAGAATTCGGATCCTTTTGAATTATTTGATTCAAAATAAAATTCTTCCAAAATCCTTTATAACTCTTTCTCGTCCATGACTGTCATTTCTGCACACTTATTTTTATATGATATCCCATTACATGAAAGTTCAGGATCCATTTAAAACTAAAACAAGAATATAGTTCAGTGCATATCAGAAATGTTATTCGCAGCACTCAACACCATGCAGCATAAAATCTTAAGAACATCTTGCAAAAAATTTAAAAAAAACAAAGAAAGAAACAAAATTTTACCTGATTTCCTATGTATCTACTTCAGTAAAAAAAAAAACCTAATTCAAGCACAGAACAACAAGAAACCAACAGCAGGAATGGGCAGGAGGAAGCAAATATGGTTACCAACTGATGATATCTCATGAACTAATGCCATGTGACATCTACGTTGTACGTTTCATTTACAAGCAATCTGCCAATTGCTATTGTTTTACCCACACACCATTTAAAGATTTGGCATATGAAAACCAACAAGAGCTTGAGGCCACCGCCAGCCATGCAGAGTCTTGCATTTCTGACCGTATTAAAACCAGTTGCTGTGGCCACTGGCGGACTCACGGGAGTCAATGTGTAACAGGCAATAAGGATTTGCACTGTATTTAAATCTTTTAGTCTCACAGTATCATTTCATAAAACTCTTTACAATATCACACCATTTCATTATTCTTTTTCTATGTCCATTTTTAAAGAAGGTGGGTGATAGGATTGTGACAGTGCATGTTTTGTGCGAGGCAAAGTGCTTTCCAGGTGGTATTGTGGCACGCAGACTCTTAAATTATAACATTTTCAATATAAGAGAAATTATGGGACTGCAAAAAAATGCAAATGCCAGGAAAAAGTAAATTGTAGGAACATACAAGTAGTATTTTTCTTTATTTCAAAACTCACATGACTAAATTGTTATAGTTTCTTAAATCTGATTACTAAATTAAAAACAAATTTTTTCTTTCCTTTTCCTACAAAATTTTTTAAACAAAAATAAAAATTTTAATAGAGCAGAGAAACTTAACATTTGTATTACTGTTATTTAGTCCATGTGTTTATAACAAATCGAATTTACTTTATCATTTCATTCATTAATTCACACAACTAAATGATGTCTAATGATAACGACAATGGTCTTTGACACCTTGCGAATAAACAGATACTACAAGAGTAACAAACATCTTTCTTCAGTTGATTAAAGTCCTGAGTGTCACAAATATGTGGAATTAATTAAAACAAACAAACCATATTTAATTGTATAGTGTGATTTCTCTAACTCTGCCCCTCAAACCACTATGGCTATGATGGAATATCACATGGCATTTCGCGTCTTTCTCTGTTTTACCACTAGAAGTCGCATGATCGCAAGCACTACTGGATACGGTTGCAATCATGCGATACCTGGCAGCACAACTGAGAACATCGTGAAATACCGTGACATATTCCATCATGAAGACAGGCCTTGAGAAGCAAAGTTAGGAAAATTGCAGTATAATAGATTTCTGACCTTATTAAAACTGAAATTTCATATTTACCTCTCTTAAATGGACGACGGCTGGATGATTGGAATGCACGTCCTTGACCCCTTCGGAACCTTGTAGAAGTGCCATCTCCAAGGTTCAGTGACATGCTCCTCCCTGAACAACCCAAATACATACAGTTAAATACAATTATAAATACATACATATGTACATAAGTTCATATTGTATTTAATGTGTAACTGTCCACAATAACTGAAATTGAGTAAATGCCAAGTGAATCCAGTCTGCCAATGCTGGATATGATACATTTACATGCAGTATTTTAGCAAATGAAACAAAAAACAACAAATGCGATGAAACATATTACTCCATATCCTTTCTAGAGTTAATAAGATGACTGAAAGTAATCACCAGTGATACATAGCTTGAACATATACAGTATACTTCCACCTGCACCAAGTGTAATATTGTCCTGCCGATTGTTTGTACTAACACAGGAGTTCTGTTTTAGAAAATCTCACCAAAAGCAAAGTGCAGGGAGAAATACATGTAAGACTGCTTTGACAAAAATGTTGTTTGCAACCAATATTCTTCTTCAATTGAATGTGGTTTACAACTCAAACTTCAGTGAAGGAATTGTGTGCCAGTGGGAACATTTAAAAATGAAAGATGCAATATCATGATGAGAGAAGAGGTAAGTCTTCTGAAATCAGCGATGAGAAAACTGAAGCAAATGTTTGTGATCACGATCTTAAACTTTCCAATGATTTCCCTCAAGTTTCTCAGGTTGTTTTAAATGAAATAGTCACTGAAGAACGAGACTACCAGATATTTTGTACTTGTTGGGTTCCAAAACCGCAAACAAGATCCACAAAAGCAAATAAAATGGACTTAGCCCAAAGACTTCCTTTTGCATTACATATAAGAAGGGGAAGAATTTTTGAATAGAACTGTGACTGATGATGAGAATCAGGTGGCATATGTTAACACTGTGACAGAACAAATCAATGTGGCTTCATATTGGTTCTCCAGTCAATAAATGGGGGAAGTATAAAAAACCTGTCAAAGCCTTCAGACAAGCAAAACAAACTGGTCATACATTATCTGCAAGGAAAGTAATAATGGCACAACCCAGATGCTCCTCTGTGCTACATAGCCAACATCAGGCAGTGTGCACAGATTGTGCACAAATGAAAATAAAAATAAAATCCCTTCATCATTCAATACACAAATAATTGATAAATGATTATGGAATTTCTCTAGAATTATGAAAAAAATGAAATTTTTGAACAATAGTAAGAATAAATATGTCAATTTAGAAACAAATCATGAGTACACTCA
Organism: Acheta domesticus; assembly: GCA_031308135.1. Taxonomy (NCBI): domain Eukaryota; kingdom Metazoa; phylum Arthropoda; class Insecta; order Orthoptera; family Gryllidae; genus Acheta; species Acheta domesticus. The sequence continues at coordinate 181,728,186 of JAHLJT010000631.1, read as the reverse complement.
CATTTATTCATTCTACTGCCTAAGGCAGCAAACAGGGTAAATCTATAGGGACAGGGGCCTTTGAGACTATTGAGTAAAACCAACCAGGTAGCTGGTTGCAACATGGAGTAGATTTTAAAGACAGCTGACACATAACATCTTTAGTCGTGATAGAGAGGAATAATAATAATAATAATAATAATAATAATAATAATAATAATAATAATAACTATCGAGACAGTTGTCGCAAGCTGACTTTGGTTTTAAGCTCCATGGTGATGAAAGGCCAGTATCACATTTGTTTTACATGGATGATCTGAAAGTGTTTGCCAAGAATGAAGCGATTCTCTCCCAAATGCTGTCTGTCGTGAATGACTTTAGCAATGACATCTGCATGAAGTTTGGTCTTGACAAGTGTGCAAAAATCAATTTAAAAAGAGGGAAACTCACAACGTCTGAGAACATTGAAATTGATACGCACACTGTGATTCAAGATCTTGAGCCAGGTAAAACTTACAAATATCTGGGCATTGAAGAATGTGAAACCATCTCGAATGACAGAATGAAAGAGAGAATTCGTAGGGAGTATTATAGAAGAGTGAGACTGGTCCTGCAGTCCGCTCTGAATTCCAGGAATAAAATATCTGCAATAGGTAGTTTGGCGGTACCTGTAGCCGAATACAGTTTTGGACTAGTGGACTGGACTGAGCAAGAAATTCGCACCATGGATCGAAAAACCAGAAAACTGCTGACAATGCATCATGTTTCCCACCCTCGAGCTGATATACATAGACTTTATGTGGCACGTAAGGAAGGAGGAAGAGGCCTCAGACAAATTGAGGCCTCCTGGCACAACGCAATAGTCGGGTTGGGTAAGTATGTAGTCAGCCATCAAGACGACCCTCTAATGAGGCAGGTCATGAAATCTGACCGAAGAATGGGAAACAGAGGCATTGTTAGTGTAGCAAGAAACATTGCGAAGAAAACTAGGCAAGACACGTCGAATAACACAGACACTGAACTTCTGATGCTGCTAAACATGAAGTGTGAGACACAAAAAATGTTAAAGAAATCGTGGAGAGACAAACCACTCCACGGTCAATACCTAAAAAGAATGAACAAGGTGCAGATCAATAAAGATCAATCATTTATGTGGCTTAAAAGGGGAAGGATGAAGCCAGAATCGGAAGCACTTGTAATAGCTGCCCAAGATCAGGCCTTGAGAACACGACATTATGATAAAGCGGTTCTCAAAATTTCCCAAGATGACAAATGCCGCATTTGCCTGGAGCAAGTAGAAACCATTGATCATATTGTCTCAGCTTGTCCAATCCTAGCAAAGACCGAATACCTTAAAAGACATGACATGAAAGTGGTACGAACACTCACCGAAACCGGTGACGTCTGTTGGATTGTGTACGATATTGTACGACCAACAAATTCAAACTGATCGCACGATAGCGGCAAACAAACCGGATATAGTTATCCGGGATTTGGCCAAAAAATCGTGTTTACTTATCGATGTTGCTGTACCTTGCGATCAAAACGTCGTTACCAAGGAGGCAGAGAAACGTCTTAAATACAAGAGTTTGGAAATCGAGATCAGCCGAATGTGGGGCGTAAAAGCACAGGTCGTCCCGATAGTTATCGGAGCTCTGGGATTTGTTCCGCAAAATTTGAGTAAGAACTTGTCTAAACTCCCAGGTAATTCAAAAGACTGGGAAGTGCAAGAAATTGCTTTATTTGGAACAGCCCACATTTTGCGTAAAGTATTGTAGAGGCACTGATAGTCACCGAATCTGCTCCTTAGGTAGCTGGTTGCAACCTGGAGTAGATTTTATATTCAGCCGACTCATAAGATCTTTAGTCGTGATGTAATGGAATAATAATAATAGACAATAGTTTTAAAATGTATAAGTTGCATTAAAAAAACGCTTGTTGACAAGTTATTAAAAATGTTTGACACTCATTTATTACATACCTTCCCCTCATGGTGGATACTTTGCACAAACTACCATGAAATTATTCCAAGCAACTAGTATTAGGAAAACGAGAGTTGAAAAACTGAACAGCCACACTGGTCTTACTCTCACATTCCTCAATGTATCATTCATTCTTATCACTGACCTTAATAATGAATGAAGTGGGCAGAGATAATATGAGTTCTTCAGATATGTACTTTGGTTTTTGTGATCTTTTATTCAGTGCCATTTGCAGTTCAGTTAATGCTTGATGAATTGCAAGTTGATTATGAAATATTAATTGACGTCAAGTAAAAATAGCTGCTGTTTTGGCAAAATGGAGGTGAAATATGATAATATTCAGTACATATGATTATATTTAAAGAAATACCACAGATCCACAAGGATTCAGACTACAAAAGTTAGAGGAAGTAGTTAACTACTCATAGGAACAAGATATATCTACTTTTCCAGAATAGGGCCCCACAATGAGATTTTCTGACAAAAAATCTCCAATTTATGCTGAAGCATACAATACTTTCCTTTTAGTACATAAGTATGCAAGAGTATGCATGTATGTAAGTAATCTAGTATGCGCCCGCTTTTCATTCTTGTTATACACCCTGTTCCAAAATGTTTTAACACTTTCAATCCTAAGAATGTATCTGATAAGTCATTGCTAATTTACTGCTACATCCTATGACATACATTCCTCTACATTTATCTTTTTTGATGGGCAGTAAATATCTCTCGGACATTCATAGGCACCTAGAAGACTCTTTCTTAATTGTCATTAAGATGGTTGCAGGACAAGTGACAATGTGAGCTTCTACTCCTTGCAAGTATTTACTATTTTTCCTGGAAGTGATTAGTATATTTGAACTTGCAGGAATTGTCAATTACAATCAGAATGACTTTCTTTGTAAGTAGTGTTTGTGCTGTCAGTGATATCTACAGACGTTTAGAAGACATATTCATAAAGACTCTCAACAATTCAAATTCATAATGACTCTCAACATCCGAAATTCAAAAGTTTTTGAATTATGAATTGGAACTGAATTCTTCTGATGAGCAGTGATTTCCTTCCTGGGCATTTGACAAGTCTGAGGAATAAAATTATAGCGAGGAGATTGAAAATGGTGCAAATGATTCTATTGGTGAGTTTTCTCAAATTTAGGAGTATTCATTTCCTTTAGAATGGGGTGAAAAAAAAAAAAAAAATGAAAAATCTTAATTACCACTGTTTGAGAAAAGCAGTGAAATAAAATTTCCTGGAAAATCTAGACTCAACTAAAGTAGACTATTTTTCATTTTTTGCCCACAGTACATTTCTAAAAATAAAGGCAGAAATAAATAAATATTCAAATAAAACTACTTCTGAACTTCAACAAATATCATATATATATCATAGTGCACCAATATTGTTGTCTTTTTGAATGCCAATCTCACTAATATCTTTTAATCAAATTACAGTAAAATACAGACTTAAAAAGGAAAGCCAACACTAAAATATGATATCAGTTTCGAACTGATGAGTACAGTAGTTTTTCTTTTACAATGTTTTGAATAATAGCAATATTACCTAGGACACAGAAGTTCACCATGTACTGTAACCCTCAAGATCGAAAGTCAAATGTTTAACCATTACGAACTGTGGGTAATGACTGCCACAGAACTAAACAACATCATCTGAAACTTTCTTCAGCTCCTCATTGAAACTAAACTTCACTAAAATATGAAGTGATATAGTTTTTGTGAAAGGTATCACTAACATAACAAAACTTCTCTTCAAACGGTGCTATAATCCGACTGCCACACTTTTTTCAAGGATAAAACATGTGGTTACTTAGACACAAATTTAGAATGTCTTACAAATTCTTTGTTTCTTGGATTCTTTTTCTTGAAGGGGGCAATGATCCCCCCATGGATCCACCACTGCCATGATTCCACCCACAAACATATCTTAATGAAACGGTTACGGTTTGAGTAGAGTACGATCCGACTCACCTCTTCCACGTAATGATCCACGTCCAGGGCCACGTCCCCGTCCCCGTATGTGACTGCCTCCTTGTGTAGGGAGAGTAAGTCTTTCCTTAACATTGCTTACAACAGGCTGACCCAATCGCTGCCGAAGACTCCACTGAAATGCCAAAATTTTTTACTTTCAACGTGAACATATCCTTTGAGAATTTCAAATGCACTTTCTTAGCAAGAGAAAACGATACCAAGAAGGAATTACAAAATATTCACGAAATTTGAGGTCTTACAATCAGTTGCCAATTTTACTTCGTTCTTTAACACATTAAAGAACTACACTTGATACAATAACCCTCACATCATATAATTTTCAAGAAGTTATGTTCTATCTTAGCACTGACAACAAGACAATAGGGAGAACAGAAACAGAGAGAGAGAGAGAGAGAGAGAGAGAGAGAGAGAGAGAGAGAGAGAGAGAAGGGAAAAATTATACGAATGCCTAATCAGAGAAAATAGATCTCAGTTACTAGTATCGTTTTATCTGGACTATGAACATTAAAATTATGTCAACATACCTTTTTGAGCTTTAATGCAGCCATTACTGCAGGTCGACGTTCCATCTGCTGAGCCAAACGTCGATTTTTAGCTGAAGCCTGCTGCTGCAAGGCATTGCTCTCCCGGATAGCGTGAATACCGTGATCATAGTTGCCCCGGAGGTATGTGAAACTGTGCCAGTAACAAATGACCACTGTCTGGTTAGCTGCTGTAGTGCTTTTATTCATTTTTGTTCCATGTATATTTATGATAACAAATGTACAACTCCAGATATACTAATAGTGCCCATTATCTCCATTTTTATTCCATTTCTACAAATTTAAATTCAACTTGGCGAATCTTTCTTTTATACCTAAAAGTGGTACTTATTGCATGTTCTGTAATAGGACCAGCTGCTCTATTCACTACATCTGCTGGCCTTCCACAAAGCAGATGAGTCAAGTACAGGGCAAGTGAAAACCAATTCTCCATTTTTATTTCTGTTTGAAAATGCCACTGTAAAACTCCTGCACAGCTATATGTAGTGGTCATCTTATACTTTCTACCTCTCCCATGTGTTCTGAGTTTGGGCTTTGCACGGTTGCTGGCATAACATGCATGTATGTAATGTGCTACTTACTAGCCTGTATAGCAGGCAGAATATGCATCTCAGTGATTTCACTGTTTACAATTATATAACACTTTATATGAATTCTGCTTATTCCTCCAATTCTGTTGCAATATATCCATCTCTTAGACCCAGATGCTAGCTGCCCAGAAAGCAGTTTTCCTTCCAGAATGTATACACAAACAATCGAGCAGAAAACCAGGCCTCCCTGGCTTATGCTCCAGCTCTACAGGGCCATGGGTATACAGGAAACAAGCACAAATACAAGGGCACAAATCACAACTTACAATGCCAAAACTCAGGTTTGCATTTTCTCATTAAGAAGTTGGCAAGACTCTCAACCGTGCATTCTATAAGTGTATGCCCTACCACCATCATGGTGCTGGTATCTTGAATTTCAAAAATTGGAGATAAGATGTGCTTTATTTATTTTCAAATGTGCAGAGAAATCCAACGTTCCATCAAGAGCAACATCTGTTTCACTGGTACCTAAACACATGTATAAGGCTGATGACAGAAGAAAATTAATGCATGTCTCAAAGCAGTATATCTTCCAATTCTCATGTTTCATGCACACTGCAGACAGAATATGTATTATGCAGCTATGCAGCTTGAACTTGTAAAATCTGAAACACTACATTATTCTTCAATGGAATTCTTTTTTGAGCTAGCTTAGTTAAGCATCTTCATAATTACTAAATAAATGAAGTTAGGTAGTAACTGCACTCATACATACACTTCATGACATTTTTCAATTGTCATTTAGATTTTATCTGTAACAGCTGCATTAGACCACTATACAGGAGAAAAATTTTAACATATTTCACAAAGCAAAGTAAATACCCACTTTTCATACTTAAGAGATGAAACCTGGCATTGTTATCAATTATAATGTAAATAGTATATATTTCAAGAAAATTACACAATTTGCATAAATTTCCTATTGATGAAACCAATGTGCTAAATATATGTAATGAACTTATAGAGAGATTGTTTTTAACGGGGGGGATGTCCATTGTATTTTATTTAATAGGACTGCAAATCCTAGTTCTACAAATTTTATATCCTCTTGTACCGGTTTCCAACATCTTGAAATGCATTCAGGAATTCATCAAAGGACAGAAGAAAAAATATGTACAAAAACGGTAAATTATGTTGTAGAGCGATATCAATGCTATAATAAATACAAATTACAATTTTCAATCAAAAAATTATTATTTGGAAACCAAGTTCAAAATAAATTCCTTTTCTCTGATTTTAGTCCAGAGAAATATATGTACAAGCAATGATCATGCAATTTTTACTTTGAGGTTCAGCAACATTTCCTGATCTGGGTTAGTCGTTACAAAACAAATGGAAAACAACATTATTAAAAATATCAACAATACCGCTCTATAATATGTAAGAATTATACCAAAAACCTACAGGACTAATATCACTAAATATAAACAATCTTACAAAAGAAACCTAATTTTTTTTAATAATCCAAACATTAAATGATCCATGTGAAGTGCCTATCAGTTGGCTCTTATTGATTGTAATTATACGAGGCTACACATTCAACTTGTAAACTGAAAACCCACTTTTATCTTGTACATATTTTTTATAATTACGCTTGTTCAATTTCTACCTACAGTACCATCAACCGCCTGTATCTGACATTTCAACAGACATTACCTTCCACCGAACACAGCAGATAATTTAAATCTCTCATTAACCCTTACCATTAGGGGAAGGCCTACTTTAAGACCACATTCACAGCCTGTCAAAGTCAAACCATATTGTACAAACTGGTCTGATAAGCATTGGAGAGAGGCATTTCATTTGAATTGAAACTACTGAAATCTTTGTTCCTCTCACTTGACACTGAATGTCAATGACCAGCATCGCATCTGTAGCTGAGGCAACAAACATATCCTCACACATATTGCTTCAAAGCAGATCATACGATATAGCACACTATGTGATGAGAGAACTGTCAGAGACACACACTGATGGAACTGTAGTGATACCATTTTTCCTTTGTTCAAAAAAATTTTATGTGAAAGTACTGCAGGCAAGGCTGACTTGATATTTAAAATTAATTTTGTTCATCGTTTCTTCCTAATATTGCCTGCATTAGTTATTTCAATCTGGATGAAAGCAAGAATTTAGAAATCTCTTTACATGTGAGAGCCACATTAAACAGGTTTGCTAAAAAAATCTTGATGCTAAATTCATTGACTAAACTAACAGAAACTTCAATGCAGAATAAGGAACATTTGTACGTCTTTACTGAATGTACCACACAAGTAAGTATAAAACATGAAATGAATTTTGGGTAATTTTTAATTGCAATTGAACACATCAAAATTTTTACCTATTTTCCTCAAAGTTCGATCGAATTCCAGATGTCAGTTAAAGAACTATCTCATGCAAGGGAGACTTGGTAACCTCAAAACATTAACTATGATTGCCAAATTGGGACTCCCTGGCCTTGGACAAGGAATATCAAAATATTATCAGTTGACAACCAAGATTTTAAGGCTGAAGGTGTTTGAGAAATTGGATCAAATCACGAATTATCAAAAGCAAAGTAAATACAGTAGAAAATGTAATCAATATGTCTCCAGCCAGGCGTAACTGTATTTGGTCAATACTTAAAAAACTTGATTTAAAGAAATAAACGAAAATGTAGAAATAATTTTGTAATAACGATTAATTGGATACATCCCAGTCAGATACAACCTATACCCAGAGGTGTAGAACTCTAATACTTGTTGCATCATCACTTAAACCAACATAATTCTATATTATGCATATAATTTAAACGGAAATTGTTCACAATAGATGATTTTCTCACCGTTCATTAAGCGACATCACTGTCGTGCTTTTCAGAACTATTTTCTTGAACGACATTTTTCACCTGTAAAACAAATAAAAGGTATGATTAAATAACAGTCTAATATTACGAATTAGATAAATCGTATCATCACGAACAACCACTTCCGAAAAATACCACTGCAAGAAGAGCATAAAAATAGTGATAAGAAAACTTAATACTGCAGCTGTTAATTTTTTCGATTTCAAAAATTTCCAAGCAGCAGACGTCTATGAATCGATCGCATTATTGCAAGCACAAAACTATAGCAATCCCAATTAACTAATATCACATATCACAAGAAATGTATACAAATTTCTTCTACGCAAAACCATAACAAATACACACTTGACAAGCTGCCGCAGAAATAATCTGTAATACCATATCACGATATTCACCACCTCTCTCTGCTCTCTCCCTGCTAAAAGTCTAACTTGTTTATTCCGTGCTGCACCCGTTGACGCCGGTCACGGCCATACTCTAGTAAAGGCCGTGACACTGCGATTTGGCAACAGAGCAAGGGGTCCATCGAGTGCCGAAGTTGCTGCTTGCTTTCATATGCGTTCGAGGTATTTTTGCTGTGGCTCCGATCAAAATACGTGTGTATTAAGGTAAGCTGCTGTGTTTCGCACTTTGTTTTATGTGAAGAGGTATATGGTGGTGAAGGATTATTTATAATTTTCTCTTCTTTTAGAGAAAATTGCTGTTATTTTGTGGAGAACCTGTTCACGGATCACCAGTTTCCTCCGCATGTTAAAGGTATGAAATGTTAAACTATAATGTGCCATTTGCTCCTCACTTGTTAAAATTATCTAATGAAACATTGTTTTGTTAGGTGGTACTTGGTGTTCTTCAAAGATATTAATTTACTTGCTGTTCTTAAAAGACGAAAGCAATAAGTACCCCAGTAAGTACTAATCATACTACTCTACTTATAATAATATTAATAATAATAATAATAATAATAATAATTACCTAGGACTACCATAAAGTATTATTTACAATTTGCTCTCCTTTTAGAGAAAATTGCTGTTATTTGGTGGAGAACCATTTTACGATCACCAGTTTCTTCTGTGTCTTTAAGGTATGTAGTGTTAAACAATAATGTGCCATTTACTTGTCACTTGTTAAAATTATCTAATGCAACATTGTTTTGTTAGGTGGTACTTGGTGTTCTTAAAAGACGAAAATAATAAGACCCCTCCCGGGTGAACCTTTCTTCTTTAATAATAACAGACGAAAGTAAGTTTCTTTTTTCTTTTCCTTTTATTTACTTTTGGATTATAAAGCAGGTTGTTACTTCAATTATAGTATTAAAACTATGAACCCATTTATGTACCAAATGTAAAAAGTATTGAAAATTTTTATTGTATTCTATTTTTATGCTATTCACGTTTGCTTTCTTTTATTTAGATGCCAAAACACTGTTGTGTGCCACTGTGCCAGAGTAATTATGCCTCCAGTAAAGAAGGTTATGTTTCAGTCTTCAAATTTCCAAGTGATGAGAGGAAATCTCAGTGGATTAGAAACATACCACGTGCAAACTGGACACCAACACAGCATAGTCGTGTGTGCATAAAACATTTTTACCCAGATGATGTGGAAACTGAGGAAATTTATATTGACCACAATAAGCAGAGGATGTCTCGAAAAAAGGACAGACCTTGTTTAAAAGCTCATGCTTTGCCTCTGATCTTCCCGAATTTACCAAATTATTTGAGTAAGCCTGGGCCATCCACAAGAAAATCACCAGAAGACAGAATGATGAAAGTACAAGAAAGACATGATGCGAAGACTAAGGAGGTTCTGGAAAAGGACTGTATTAAAAGTTTTAGTGCCATCAAAGATTTTAAAATATTTTTATGTGAAAGGGAGGTTACAATTGGGAAGTGACAATTAATGATAAAGCCTGTGTTTTTTATATTTTATCTACTGAAGAAAACCCTAGGGTTACAGTTAGTGTGAAAGTTTGTTCTCAGCTACAGGTGACAGTGTACATCAATGGCATAGATTTAGGTAGAGAGGCTCTTCTGTGGATTTTACCATTTCATCGTAAGCTTCAGCAATGGTCACAGTTGGATAAAATCCTTTCTCATTATAGAAATCACTGTGACCAAAGCTATGGACCTGGTGATATGGATGCACAAAAGCAATACCGCAAATTGATAGAAAAATCAAAATCTGCTCATAGAGATGTGCAAGATTTCTTAGAGGTTCATGAAGGGGAGGAATTTCCTGACAGTGGGCCTGTAAAATTTCTTACTGAACAGTTCCAAATGGTTTGTGAAACAAGAAGGATGTATTCTGCGTCGTTATTTCAAATTGCATTCATGATTTATTATTTGTCATCTGCATGCTATGCGGCTATTCTTAATCAGAAGATCATGTTTCTTCCACATGAAAGACATTTGAAAAGGGTTGCAAACAATTTTAATGTTTCTCCAAGTGATAAAAACTCTTACATACAAAATCTTGGAAAAAGATTGAGTAACAGGGAAAAGTATGTGAACATATTGTTAGATGAAATTTATGTTAATTCTAATATTTCTTACAAGGGTGGGTCATTATTTGGTTTTGCTCAAAATCAAATTTCTTCTGCTGCAAAAACCATTCAGGCTTTTATGATATCGTCAGTGTTTGGGTCAATGTCAGCTGTTGCTGCACTGATACCTGTTAAAAGTATGACAGGCGATGAGTTAGCAGAGTTAACTTTAAAATGTATCAATTTTGTCCAGGACTGTGGTTTTATAGTAATAGCAGTTATTTCAGACAACAATAGGGTAAATAGAAATATGTTTAGTATCCTTACAGGAAGTACCTCATCATACAAGATGGTAAATCCAAAATATAATTCTTCATATGTTTTCTTTTTAAATGACACTGTACATTTGTTGAAATCAATTCGGAATAATTGGATATCACAACGTGATGAACGTAAAACTTTTGTTTTCCCAGAATTCAGTGTTGATACTCATCACAGCAAGAACATCCTCAGTGCTTCTTTCTCTGTACTGAGAGACCTTTACAGATCTGAAGCAAACATTCTTCTTAAATGTGCATCAAAACTGAGTTTCCAAACGGTATATCCAAGCAATTTAGAATTGCAGAAGGTTGCTCTTGCATGTAATGTGTTTTGTTGTGAGACTGTTGCTGCTGTTTCAGGGCAAGGTTTTAGTGATGTTGCTCATTTTTTAAATGTTATTAATAGATGGTGGACAGTAGTTAACGTCAAAGGAAAATATAATGCAGTGCGGAAGAAGGAACCTGATGCTCTGCCATTCACTACAAATGAGGACCCAAGACTGTACTTCCTTAGAGAATTTGTGCAGTGGTTAAGGAAGTGGGCAAGTTTCAGTGTACGTTATGGGCGACTCACAGAAGATACTATGAGTGCCTTAATACACACTACCTGTGGTCTTATTGAAGCAATTCAATACTGTTTGAATATTGATGATGTGGAGTATGTTCTTACGGGTAAATTCCAAACTGATAAGTTAGAAAATAGGTTCAGCTCCTATCGTCAATTATCAGGTGGTAATTACAACGTAAGTGTTGTGCAAATCCTTGAGGCAGAGAAAAAGATAAGAGTTCAAAGTATGTTGGGTTTGAGATCTGCAAGATACAAAAGTGTTTCTTTTAACAATGTAGCTCTAGACATGTGTGATGACATTCCAGAAAGCTGTGGATGGGTACTTTCTGAATTTGAAGATGTGATTGAAACAGCAGCTTCAGTTAAAAATTTAAATGTAGAATTGTATCCGGTACTTTACATTTCCGGGTATGTTGCGTTTAGGGTGACAAAGAAGTTAAATTGTGCTATCTGTGCTAACTTCTTATTGGCTAATCAGTTGAATGATGAAATGTTTGAGGACATAAATAGAGGAGGACTTACAGTTCCCTCTGATATTCTGATTGATGTTTGTCATTCAGTTTACAAACTAATGCAGGTGTTAATTTGTGAAAAGTTTGAGGAAATGTTTTTAAAGAATGGCAACCAGAAAGGTGTACTTATGGGACTTGCAATGAACTATTTAAAAAAATTTATTGCAAATGGCATTGCATGCAATGTGTGTGGCAGAGACCAACTAGGGATTCTGAATCTCACTGTGCCATACTTCACCAATATTTTAATTAATAATTATACCAAGCATGTGAATGATGTCATTGCTGCTTCAAAACAAAGAGGAAAGAAAAGAAAAATATCAATTTATAAATAAAAATCTCTGTAATAAAGAGCTCTGTTGATGTTATTTTTCTCCCAATTTTCCTTTTATTTTCTCACTCATTTTAATTTTCAGAGTCTACTACTGCACTTAAAAAAAACAACAAAAAAAAAACAATCAGTGCTATACAAGATTTTTATGATGTCTGGCAGTTCATAATGGAATATTATTAAATCATTGTTACGTTATTTACGACAATGTGCCAAGGAAAAGCCGTCCTTTTTAAAGGAGGAACGTGGAAAGCATAAGATATTCGTGACCGAAATAGGACCCCAGCCGTATACACTTGCAGTGTTGCCAAATCGAGTGTCATGGCCTTTAGTAGAGTATGGCCGTGCGCCGGTTGATTGGTGCACAGAGGTTGCAATGTAACGAGTCCATTGTCGCACTCTTGGTCATATTGTCATCATTGGCCCTTCTTTCCAACGATTAAAATGGAATGAATGCATTAAATATTAATTGTTAACAATAAGAAACTTCCTTTCCATCCTATTTCAACTGCCGCAATACTCCGTTTGCAGTGATCCAGAAAGTCACTAAATTCAAATATAGTAGGTATTGTAAGAAGTAGGGATGTACTAGCAGGGCTAGCTACTGTACTAGTAGGGATGTCTCCGCACATCCTAAAAGCTTCATAAAATCGTTAAAAACAGACATGAAGACTTATACATAGTTATTCCAAAGTATACAAATAATATCAATAGTTATCCGCAGCCACCATCTTGAACCTATTTGACGAATGCATTGTGTAGTAAACACGATGCCTTTCTGAGTTATTAATTAATAATAATGTTAATTCATGTAATTTGCAGTGTTAAAAAAAGTGTTAAAAGCGTTTAGAATTACTAAACGTCAATGTTTATTTTTTACTTACGAAAAGGGTAGATATTCAATTCAAATTATTTAATTACTTAGGCATAATTTATCATTTTAAAAATAGTTAAAAACTGTGTGATGTACTATGGGAAAAGTCCAACTTATGTACGTTTTCTTGACGTAGGCTAGTCGCAAAATGAGACGCAGGTCCGTGATGCGATGCAGCGTGACTCACGCCGAATTCCTCACGGCAGAGTGAGAGTGAGTCACAGTGGCGATCACCGCAAGATGGGCCGCAGTTCACTTCGGTACGAGCGCTGACGATGCCGAGTATTTCCGCGATGACCAATTAGGCCTTCAAGAGCACGCCAAATGGTAGAATGCTCTTGGCACACTTGGTTCGCATTTTGGAATTTTTCGAGCACTATTCAAAATAAAAGTGAATAGTGTGATCACTGTTGTGACGGCAGCATGTGTGTTGAACAATTATTTCAGGATTTGTGTAGCTGAAGTAAGTGAAACAGAAAATAAAGAGCAGATGCCAAAGGATCAACTCCCGCCATTATTACTATTAATTTCACCCAAAGTTCACAGAAAGCTTACAATTCGACACAACTTTATTAGGTACTACAGAAATGGTTTCCTGGCAGAGAGAAAGTGTTTCATATGGAAAGTACAGAAATTCTAAGAATTTGGATATAATTACATTGCCATCATATAATGTTTTTGTCAATACATGTCTTAGTGAAACTACTTTTCCATAAAATCTATACTTGCTTTGATTAATAAACAATTTAGTACTAGCTTGAAATAGTCGTATCATTCACAAGTTCGTTAATTATTATTTTAAATTTCAGTAATTTTGTTACTTCATTATTGGGGAAAGATCAAGGCATCAAAAACATTGTATTTGGTTTATCTCAGGTGTGGCATTGGAGAATTTGGAACACAGACATTATTTCTGTTTCAGTTTTATTTAAGAATTTGGTGATTTTTAGTGCCAGACCTCCAACTTTTATCTACATATTTCATTACTGCGCACACTTGCCCATTTTCAGAATTATATTTTATCTTGCGTGTTACTCGGGTCCCAAAGCTCTCTCGTCGCCTCTGCTTCGAGAAATCCGCAATGACGTAGATATCAGGGAGTTTTGGCCACCTCGATCGTTAAGCACTATCGATCTTCTGCGAATGCGCAGACGCACAAAAGTGATGCGAAACTTGAACTGCGCACGAGCAAAAGATCGACAGTGCTCCCAGTTCGAGGTGACTTTCTGACGCATCGTCCACAGATCCCTTCCGATAATCTCCACATCTGTCAGCAACAAATTCACGGCGAACCTTCCCAGGAAACTGCGTGCAAGACACTGCGGTCCGCAGGGTCACCACCAGTGGCGGCTCGTGACATTTTTAATTTCCCGTATACGTACGTATACACGGAGTGATATACGTAGTATAGGGAAAGTTATGTAATGCTGCGCGAAAAAATGGCCAATTTTCGGCGGAAAAAAATGAATTGCCGGGCCGTGAAAACGAATAAGTGGATAAAACCAGTTGCTAAATTAAGAAAAAAAATCCTCTATCTCGTGGTGTGGTCAAAATCCATGATTTGTTGCTTCTTTATACTTAAAAATCGATTGACGGCATTCCGTCCGTCTGTCCGTCTGTGGTCAACGCTAGCGCCTAAACCGTTCGGTCGATTTTCTTCAAAATTGATATTCCCCAGTCGATCTGATTCTAGTCGAAGCTTTGCGATTTTGAAAAAGATTCTTTAAAATTTGGGGGTACTTTATATGAAGCCCCCCGGGGATTTTCAACATTTTCTCAAAAACGGCTCCAAATGTTTTCTTTAAATTTCTTGTATGAATAGAGGAAAATACACTTTTTAACATGGCATAGGTCCGATTTTCACGTACAGCTCTGAATTTTCGAAAATTGTGAAAGTTTGAATTTTTTTCGGCGTCTTTCTCCAACTACAAAATTGAAGATAGAGATTTTTTCTTCAAATAAAATTTGTTCTGCATATTGAGTTCTTTAATAAAGGTCATGTAAATGTTTTTCACAATTTTGGTAGTTTTCGTGCAATATGTGCAATTTTAAAAAATTACAAAAACAAAATTTTCTCGAAAACCACTCCAAGTTTTTTCTTTAAACTTTTGGTAGGGATAGTGGTAAATGTACTCTATCAATGACATAAAAGCCATTTTGGTCTATCGGTTGGTTTTTTCAAAAATTACAAAAATGTAAATTTTTTTACTTGTCTCTCACGTCGTTAATATTTACATTATCGGCGATTTTTTTTACATTATTATATTTACGAGTATATATGCTTTAAATAATGTCAAGTAAAGTTTCTCGAAAACACTACCGTTTTCTGTGAAAAGTAGCTCAAATTTCGGCATTTTCAGAAATGCTCAAACGTCATTTTCTCGTATATGGCTGCAATTTTTTTCTTGAAACTTTTGTAACGGGTGGTGCTAATTACACTCATTAGTATAGCGTTAAGTTTATTTTGAGTTTTTTTTGTTTTTTCAAAAATTATAAATGTAAATTTTTTGAAAGATCTCTCACATCTTTAATATGCACATTATCCGCAATTTGTAAAGATGATTATATTTGTGAGTGTAAGTGCTTCAAATAACTTCAAATAACTTCAAATAAAGTATTTTGAAAACTCAAACATTTTCTTTGAAAATGAGCTTCAAATTTCGCATTTTTAGTAGTGCTAAAACGCCATTTTCTCTTAAACGGCTCATAATTTTTAAAAGAAAATTGCCATTTACGGCTAGGTTTTTGTGTTCTTTAATATTCTAAAATTAATGTTTCTGTTCTACCAATAGGAAACCGAAAAATTAAGAAAATGACAAAAAAATGTACTTTGGCGATGATAGATGGTAGCTGGCAAGAAAGAGTATGTGGCAATTCCGAATAGCTAGCGAAGACCCAGGAAAATAGAAATCTAATACGGGAAAGTCTGTGCCATTCTGTAGCACCACTAGTTTCTTGGTGGGGCCAGGCGCAAAAGCACGAATATCATCTCACAATCAATCTTATTTAATTAAATAATTGTCATTTAATCAATTATTTAATTAATATTAATTAGCAGTTAATTAATTAAACCTTTAAATTTATACGTTTTCCACAAAAACAGAAGTAAGAATTTTATTAAGATGTTAGTATATCAACGGAAACAAATGATTTTTGTAAAAATTACGCTAATGCCGTAGCTTATCTTTCTGAATGTTGAGAGTTCGAAAGGGGAACGTATTGTAAAATTAAGTCAAATTGACTTCGTCGTGTTATGTCAGTTGTCTAATCGGCCTGCAGAGAAACAAAATCTGCTACATCTATATCTCTCTTCACTTCGTCCAAATACACTTCATACATAGAATCTAGCTGCTCGTTCTACGTCGTGTGAGTTATATTTATAAACAGAAAAAATGTTTAAATGTTCATTTAACACACTATCTAGATTGCCGAATAACGATAAGTCTCAATCAACGAATCAATCTGTACAACAATGTTCAAGGTTCGAAAAGTTTTAAATTTACAGGCGTTTTCTAAATGCAACTTCTTCGTGTTGCTTCGTGCGTTTCTTCGTGTTTCTTTATCATTTCCCTCAAATGTTTCAGATCCTTACAGCCTACTGTCGTCCACAACCCCCCACCACCAAATAAACAAAAAAGCAAAATAAGCTTTGTTTTTCTTCACTCACAGTGAACCGTAGTTTTTGCTGAAATTACGAATTACAGAATATTCATTTTTTCTTCCCATCAACTTGTGTAAATGAAACGTCACTCGATTGATGTGCTCTTAACAATTTAATATTTTTTTTTCTTCAAGTCTCAGTGAAGAAAACTGAAAACGGTTCAAAGAATCCACTGTGTTCATTTTATAGCGCGCAGAACTTTCACGTGCACTTTGAAAACCGCGCGCTCAGCCTGCCATTCCTCTGAGAAGGGCTCGCTGGTGCGGGCCCCTCGGACTGCTAAAATTAGCAAGCAGTGGTCGCGCCCAGTATGAAAAGGCGCTGACCTTGTAAACGGAGTAAAGTTACTGCTTTGGGGCCCACGCAGGCCGGGCTCCTTGAGCGCTACTAACGCTATCTTGGAGGGAGGCAAGTAACTATGATTCCCGATTCTTGGTTTTTGCCATTTGGAATGAGTACTGGGAATGAATTGTCGATCTTCACGAATAAACAATTCCAATGAAGTACTACAATTATCACAAAGATATTACGAGAAAGATAAATAAACATTTTTTTACTTTATTAAATCTTGGTGGGGCCCGGCCCCTGTGGCCCCTTAGGACGAGCCGCCCCTGGTCACCACGCGCAGAACCGACGACATCCTGCGCTCTAACGTGCGCGGGTCCGCTAAACATAGTGACACGCAGAAACTCACCATGAGTCACCCTGCGCCACATCACGGACCTGCGTCTCATGTTGGGACTGGTTCCCACACATTAGTTCGATTTTTCTAACCGTACCTCTGGCAGGTATCAGCTGTCGACATTTAATCCAATCGGGAACTTATAAGTCGCTACAGTGACGTCACTACGGTGGCGTTCAAGATATAAGTCTATGCTGCGACCGTATAGCGAAATCCGAGTTCACGTGGTGACCACAGACGGAGGTGGTGCTGGAGAATCGTCTCACGGTGTAGATGCGGGAGAGCCGAACTTGTATTGGAATCGTGTAAACTGCATTGATATCCGAAATTCTTAACCAAACTCCGTGAAGTCACGGAAGTTGAGCTGCCGAGACACCACGAGTCCCTGGATGGGTGACTGTCTGGGAACCCCGGATACTAAAGGCGCTGAATCCCTGACCGGTAGTGATAAAAGGGAATTATTTACGACTTTACTACTTGACTTGACGTACGACTGGGGCAATGTTCAAGGAGAATTTGTTTCAACGCCAAAAAAGTTTGAAACGTCTTTACGCAAGTAATGATGACGTGAGCACTTCAGGTGTGGACAACTGGTTGGATAAGATGTGAGGAAGAGTGGAGGCTAAGGCAATAACACATATCATACATAGATATTGAGTTTTGAAATGACATTGCCAGAAGGGCGCATGCTTATTTTATTTAAGATCAATTGAAGTAAAAAGAAAACAGCTTACATCTAACTTATCGTGAGGGTTTGTATTGAAAGTAATGGGGCCGGTACTTGCATTTTTCTTTTAGTCTGTTTCTTCATCTCGAACCGTCACTCACTGAATCATACATTACTAAGAATGCTATGCGGCTATTCTTTAAGTCAATTGTCTGAATAGACAACAACAAATGCAAATGTTTAAAATGATACAGGTTCTACGACATTAACCATCTTTATGTCGTAGATATCTCTGACATTGGCAGATTACACGAACGAGCGCCCAAGCGTCAGCTGATCTGGTCGCTACACTTCGGTTTTTCTTTCTCGGAGCACGGGGGTATGTCAATAAAATGGAATATCTCACGGTATTTCGCGTCTCGTTCTCCTGTGTGCCGCTAGGAGTCGCATGATCGCGACTGTGTCGAGCAGTGCTGGAGATCATGCGACTCCTGGCGGCACATCGGAGAACGACGCGAAATACCGTGAAATATTCAGTTTTATTGACACCCCCCCCGTGCGCCTGTATAGTTGTATAAGTTGTAAGTTGTTTAGTAAGTATAGTTGAAGGTCGCCCCGCGTCCGTTTGGCTGAGCATGGCTGGGGATGGCGACCGTTGCTGCCTGTCGACTGCCGTAGAGTAACACGTTCTCAGTGCCTTCTCGACGTCTCACGTATGTAAAACACGTGTGGAGGCCATCATACATCACCAACGCTCGGCACCATTTCACGGAATCAACTGATGTCACTACAGTGCTTCTGACAGGAGCTCCCAGGGTTCGAGTCCCGACTGTGGTAGGATTTTCGACACTAACTTTATAGCAGTGGAGTATACTGTGTGCTGCCGGGACTACCGGCGGTAGCCCGAGAAAATAACGAGAACAAAAAAGTCAAGATTAAAGTATTAAAAATGGTAATTATAGACCACATTCATTTTCAGTGACATACATTTTTCGAGATTCTGTATAACATGTTCTGTTCAGTTCTGCATTAAATCGCTCGGCGTATCTGTCTTCTTAAGAAGCGGCAATGCTCAGCGAAGCTGCCACTGAGCAGTATCTGCACAGTGTGCGTTCGTTGCATGATTCACTCCCCCCTTACTAGTAAGATATGGGCCAGCTAAGGGCTCACGATGCCGATTTGCCGACCGATTTCTTGACACGTTCGGAGGCGGTGGGAAGTAAACGGACAGAGTAAATTAGACGTGGGTTTTTGTGTAAAACATACACGTTTGGTGGTGAGTGTACATATACATAATATATTAAGCGTGTTTTAAATGTTAAAATTGCAACATATTAAGTATGTGATAGTGTCAAAGTTAACTATTGTCAATTTGGTAAGATACTTCGAAAAAGCAGACAACAAACTTAAATACATATTATTTTATAATTATAATAATTATTTATGTATATATATATAATATTGTATAAAAAAATAGTACAAACTTGAAACTAGAAATACTACATAATAGAAGATTATGTATCAGTGGTGTATCCTGGTCAGTGAGCATGAGGATGCGATCCGTTTTACAAGGCAGACCAATTAAGGTATCTAATCGACATCGTACTATATGTTTACGTATTCCATAGTACGATGTATGTACCTAATGTACATTCTTTAAGAATTGCTAATTTTGCATTGTTTTCTCTGGCAATTATAAACAAAACAATACACAAAAGTACGTTGGATCATGAACGTTCTACCAAATTTCAAAATTTTCTCGAACACGGCTCCGAATTTTTTCTTTAAATTTTTTGTAAGAAAAGAGTAAAATACACTTATTAAGATGGCATATGTCCAATTTTTCGGGTTTACTCTGAATTTTCGAAAATTGCAAAAGTTTGAATTTTTTTCGGCATCTCTCTCCAACTACAAAATTGAAGATAGAGATTTTTTTCTTCAAATAAAATTCCTTCTCTAAAGTGAGTTCTTTCTTTAAGGTCATGTACATTTTTCTGAAAATTTTAGTAGTTTTCGCGCAATATGTGCTATTTTAAAAAAAATTACAAAAAAAAAAGATTTTCTCAAAAATGGCTCCAAATTTTTTCTTTAAACTTTTAGAAGGGACAGTGATAAAAGTACTCTATTAGATGACATAAACGCCAAGCTGGTCTATTCTTTTGGTTTTTCAAAAATTGCAAAAATGTTATTTTATTGACTCGCCTCTCACGTCGTTAATATTTGCATTAGCGGCGATTTGTTGACATTATTATATTAATGAGTACATGTGCTTCAAATAATTTCAAGTAAAGTTTCTCGAGAACTCACTGTTTTTTGTGAAAACTAGCTCAAAATTCCGCATTTTCAGAAACGCTTAAATGCCATTTCCTCATAAATGGCTCCAAATTTTTTCTTCGAACATTTCGAACGGATAGTGCTAATTGCACTCTTTAATATGACGCAAAGTTCATTTTGGGGTATTTTTTGTTTTTTCAAAAAATACACAAATCTTTTATATGCACAGTACCAGCATTTTGTAATCATTATTATATTTGTGAGTGTAAGTGCTTCAAATGAATTTAATTGAAGTTTTTTGAAAACTCAAACATTTTCTGTGAAAAGGAGCTTCAAAATTCGCATTTTTAGTAGCGCTTAAACGCCATTTTCTTAAAAATGGATACAAATTTTTTAAAAGAAAAAGGACGAGGTTTTTGTGTTCTTTAATATTCTAAAATTAATATTTTCGTTTTGCCATTAGGAAACCGGAAAATTAAGAGAAAGGTAAAAAAATGTACTCTGGGCGACGATAAATGGTAGCTGCTTTTGTTAATGAAATGTATTGATCAAAAATACATCTCAAATAGGGTCATGCTTAATTTTTTGAAAATACGAGTAGTTTTTCTATAATTTCGTGACATACATAATAGCTCGTTGCAAACTTACAGCGTGTAGCGTCATAGCACTGGGCGCGACCGACCGCACAAGTCGTGCAAGGGGGAGGGGCTGGTCCTCTCGTGCCGCGCAGGGGCGGTGGACCCTCGGGGTCGAGGGTCTCTCCGCTGGGGGCGTGTCTGAGAAGGCGGCTGTCCGTTCGCACAAGTGATGTGTGACGACAGAAATCGTTCGCAGGTGGACGCCAGGCTCCATCTGCAGCTAGCCCAAATCTCGAGCGGAAATGACGCTTTGTGCGTGGGAGGTCGGTCACGTGATGCCTCGCAAGGGAGGCGGGTGGAATAAGCTTCCTGGGCAGTCGAGTTTTGACCGTAGCGATGGGCGGAGGTGATCGCGAGCAGCGTCTTGCGAGGCGTGGCTTTTCGCCACGGGACAAGAGACCAGGGGCGGCGCTAGTGTAGCGAGCTGGGGTTCTCTTGGTAAACACTAAGGCGGCTCGTCTCAGGAGTCGGAGTGCTGTGGAGAGCAGCGTTCATTAGGAGTGTTCCTTAGGAGTGTACATAGTGTAATAAACTATTGTAAATAAATATGTACAGTAAACTCCGTGTCTGTGTTCTTCCTCATCTCATGACGACGTCACAAGCGCTTCAGTGCCGGATGCGTCGTAAATTCGAATTTGCAATTATTGTTTATTCTATATTCTTTCTTTGTTCGTTTTTACATTCGACCTTTTGTTATACATTTACACATTAATCTTTTAGAAATTATTTGTTTTGAAATATTTGAAATAAAAATTGCTAGCTCTTTAAGGGAGTATCGACAATGCAGGGAATGCAACATTGAAATTCCGTTCCGCTGTCGGGAATTTCTGTGAATTACGAGTCATTGTTGTGACTTGATATAGCTGTATGATATCAGGCTTCTTTTTCCAATACAAGTTTACAAAACTTAACCCTAGAGCGGGCGCGCCTATTTCAGTTACGGTAACGGGCGCGTGATGAACTTCGTTCACCATTACGAATTTTTGAACTTTGCAAAAGGAAGATGAATAAAATGTAGATAAAATGTTCATGAATTTATTTTTTGACACTTTTCAAACATACAATTTCTGAAGTAAATGGAAGAATGAATTAAGTTTCTATTGCTAAACGTAAATGATCTAGTGTACCAGCTGTGTCTCTAATAATTAGTATTCCTCTTCGGATTTGCTTGCATCCAAATTTTCACAATTCACACACTTTATACAGTTTTTGGAGTGCTTTTTACATACAAAGTTGCAGCATATATCACACTTCATTGTTGTTACTTGGTTTTCTTTTCTTGTACATTGGATACAGCGACCTCTCTTTGCAGGTGTTGTCCTCAGTTCCAATTCTGTACCTTCTGTCTGATATTTTTTTAAAAATTGACTTATGTCTGAAGGTAAAGTTTTTATTTTAGAACGTTCGACTATCCAAGCCTTCATTAATTGAAATGAGAGGTTTTTCAGGAAAACACGCCTCTTTATCAACGGATTTGCTGGATTTGCGTTGTAAATGACTTGAGCATTTATACCTCCAACATTCAGTAATGTATAAAAAAGACACATGGTCCATCTGTTGCATTTACGAGCCACTGAATACTTTGCTTCCATCTGATCTGATGTATCGACACCTCCTTTTGTCATATTGTAGTCTAGAATTACGTGTGGCTTCTTACTGTTGCTGTCTACCAAAGCTTCATCATGCATTGAAGACATGAGCAACACTGCTTTATTTTTCTTCGGGACATGTGATATTAGCATAATGTTGAACTGGAAGCCAAACAATGTAGATCCTACAGCTCTGATCTTTTGAGGTAGGAATTCTTTGGGAATTTCTTTCATGTTTTTTCTACATGTGCCTATGGTAGTAATTTTATCTTCCAAAAGGCTCAGAACTAGTTCATATGACGTATACCAATTGTCTACTGTTAGATTTCGATTTTTCCCTTTTACGTGCTGAAGTAACCTTTTTACAATATCGAATGGCTTGTTGGAAACTTCATACGGACCTGACGGTTGTTTACCGCAGTAGAGCTCAAGGGAAGAGGTGAAAAATGTTTTGGCGTCATTCAGTGCATATAATTTCAGCCCATATTTTGCTGGTTTTTTTGGAATGTATTGGATGAAACTACAGCGCCCTCTGAAGGGCACTAACTTCTCATCTATTGTAAGAAATTCACTTGGAGTGTAGCTGCTCTTGCAGTTTGTCACAAATGTTTCCAAAAGAATGCGAACTGCGGCTAATCGATCAACTCTTTGCCTGTCGGATCGTGTGTGTTTATCATCAAATCGCACGCACCTCAGTAAAAATAAAAATCTTTTAGATGACATACAGCTTCTTACAGCCATTATTCCCGTCCCATCAGTAGTCCACAATTCGCACACATTAGTGTGCTGACCACCTTTTACGCCAATCAAAAATAAAACACCAATCAAAGCAATAATTTCACTACGACTTGTAAGTTTCCCATCCCGTTCTCGACTGTAATTCACCTCATCCCGTTTTCTTTGAATATAAATATTTGTGTAATGAACGACTTGATCTATGATGTCGTCATTTATGATCTTCAGAAACGCGTCAACCTCACTAGTGACATTTTTCGCTGCACCTTTCGGACCAGGAAATATTTTGACCAGGTTTTTTGATTTATGTAGTTTTAGAAGTAGTTTTGAAAAAACTCGTATTGCACCACATGGTTTCTCCATCTTTTCCAAAAATGAACTCTCTCTCTGTTAAATCATTATCATTATCACAATCATACTCCCCTTCTTGATCGGTTTCACTATCGTGATCAATATCTGAGTAGTTAATTATTTCATCTTCTCCGTCAGAAAAATCTAGATCGACTGTTGCACCATCCAAATCTTCCTCGTCCGATATTTCTTGCAAAACCCTGGCAATAGCATCACAACTAAGAGATTCCGACCTAAAATTCACAATAGTTACGTTAAAATCTATATTGCAGTTTAAAAGATAAAATCAAACAAATTTATAAAAAGTTAAAAGTTATACAATTTGACTTACATGACCGGGCGCCTGGTGAATTTGCTTCACCAACTTCACAACGTTAGCAACTCTCTCTTCTAAAACTGCAAGCTTATAGCTTGAGCACGATAAAAACAACACCGAGAGCAATTCCAGGAAGTGATTGAAAGATAATGCAACAATCCGACGCCGTTCGTTATCTTTTCTGAGATAAACGTAACAATATGTCGGAGTGGTGAACGGAATTCACCAGCGCGCCCGCTCTATAGGGTTAAGTATTATATTTTTATGCATTTGTAGAATTCCTTTAGATTTTACAACACTGCGATGGAAACAGTGAGTTTTCGCTTCTTGGTTGAATTGGACGTTTTCAAATAATAGCTAAGATGTTAGTGGCGCAGGAAGTGCAATATTTCAATCTTACGTAGCTGTTTCCAATAACACGGAAAAGTATGTGGTGTTGTAGCACCACTAGTTATATATTAGATTAATTTTCTGTATAATTTTTTTCTTGCTTTTTTTCGTTATTTTAATAGTTATTCTGCTATTCGGGGTGGAGATAAATCCAACAAATCGGAGATAATTAAAATTGGTCCTGTAATATTCTTGAGTTATAAATGGTTTAATTAACCTGACTTTGTTTTATTTACTTAGATTCTGCACGACTTTGAGCAGGTGGAGTAATATTGAGAAGCGCCGGTCCATCGAAAACGTAACAGAATGTTCAAGAAGATATCATTCTGTAGTTTATAGCGTGAAAAACATTTCTTTTAGATCTTTGTCCTCAAAATTTTAGATTTTAATGCCCGCGCTTGGTTTAGGTGTTGTTTGACGATATAGATTCGAAAATCCTACCGCGTATAGCGGGTAGCATTTGACATGAATATTTCGTTTTTTATTCTTCAGCGCCATGTTGCGCTTTTGGTATTGTATTAGATATTCTGCTATTCCAGGAGGAGATGCATCCGACGAAACAAAAATAATTAAAATTGGCCCAGTCTTTCTTGAGCTATAAAATATGTTACTAAACGACTTTGTTTTATGTAGGTATAGATTAGGGCATTCATGGTCCTAAGGGACACGAGAGTCTGCTTATAAGGCACTAAAACTCAACGTTTCCGAGTTATGCACGATAGTGGTGAGCTGTATCGTGTTGCATCTGCATACTAAATCTAGATTTGTTTTTCATTTAGGGTACTAAATCTATAATTTAGATCCCCTGCACACGAGCGTTGCGTTGACGCGCATCGTAGAATAACATGCGAAACGCACTTGGGAAACGCTTATGCGAAACGCACACGATCGCTTAGGCCGTTCCGCAAGTGTTAATCTACGACGGGCGTTACTCATCGCGCGTCAACGCAAAGCTCGTGTGACACAAGCCTTGTATTTAATTTAATACATTTGTAACACATATTATACATAAACTTTAGATATATGCACAACTTTTTCATATTGTAGCATTACCGAATATTTATTAATAAAAATAAAACTTAATTTTAAACTATTTTCACGGGACGAGTACACGGAGACCTCAAGGATACGCCAAGTCCGCCTCCGACACTGCCCCTGCCTGGCGCCGAGATCAGTCACGCTGCCTCCTGGGACTGCCCGACCCCTTAGACAGCGTCGCCCCTCGCGGGCCAGCCCGCCCCCGTTTAGCTACGGAACGCTAGGGAACCACCCAGGGTGTCGTGTTTGCGATCGCTTACAACAAATAATCACCTCCCCGCCCATTAGCCAGTCGCTCGAAGTTGCACGTGCATAAACAAAGTTAGAGAGAGCGTAAGTGGAAATTTCCATCCAGTTTCTGTGAGGACCGCCGTCTATGATTGGACGAAAGGATTGTTACTGCGTCGGCTAATCTCAAATGAGATTGCTACAGTTTCTGGAAAATTCCGGGATCTTTTGATGAGTTTTGGAAGGGGAAAACAGAGCAGCTGCTTTGTAACACCACCAGAAAGAAGGGACTTGATTTTTGAACGTTGGAGAGTGCGGAGCTTCGTATCAGGAGGAGAGGGAGGTGGTGTTCGCGCACTTCAGGATTTTTCCTGAATCGGCTTAATTAAGTGCCGAATTGAACAATTATTTTTGATCAGAGAATTTCTTCTGTTGGCAACAGCGCCCGGAAGTAAATTATTTAATTTTCACGCCTAGAATTGGGGATGAAGTGTTCTCCTTTTTTTGAGCCGTGCTTGGCTGTGAACGGAGATAGTGAAATTTTCGTTATTATAACGTACTCGATCGAGACATTAAGTCGCCGTAACTCGGCACCGTTCCATTCACGCGGCGTGACCCAGAAAACTGTCGCCGCCCGTCCCGGCGGCTATTCACGAGCCGAACCCCGAGACATCGCTTCCGACCCAGCTGGCGTGTACCTGCTTGGAGAGAGAGGGACTCCATTCACGGCTCTCCGCCCTGCGCCTCGCGGGACGTCCTACAGCTGAAAAGAAGCCAACGACCTCTGACGGTGACGTTCACTTTTCGAGCCAGCCTGAGCTCGCAACTGCCCGTCTGGCGAGAAAGCTTATTCAACCAGAACATTAAATACTCAAAATCAGTAAAATTTTCTTAATTGTGTCATTTCAAAGAACGGTTCGTGGTCGCGCTCAGGCCTGCAAGAGAACCAACGAAACATTTGTCAAACTATTAGCGTTAAGATTTATTGTAATTGGTATTTTGGGGGAACACGAGCTCGTGATGGAGGTTTTCTTGAGAAAGTTGACGTGTTTTTTGGGCAAAGTATTTCTATTTTTAATATTAAATTTTAATTTTATTGGACCTCATTTAACTTCTTTTATTTCATTCATACGCAACGTCGCTCCACCATCCATCAGTTCTATTTCAGCCGACCCATCTGCCATCTGAGCTAACCTGGCAGGCAAGTCCGCCGAAACGACGTGTCGGAGAGAGGCTGACGTCGCAATATAAACTTGACTCACACTTCTCCGTGCACACAATATGCTTGAAAAGGGGTATCTCCAAAGCTTTCTCTGCACGTATTAGTATATAGATGTCTTCTGAAAAACTCAATTGGTCCCACAAAACAACTACTGATAATGGACATGATTGCTTTCGGGGTGGCCGTTTGAGAGCATCTTTCCCTTTAGTCACTATTAGGCTTATTTACCAGCCTGTGTAAAGTGTACACATTAAATTTAATTTTCAATTCACATAATTTATACTGAATCATTATGAACCAATCCTCATTAGGAATAACTGGTTATTTCTACGATTCATACCATATAAGATATTCTGCACACAAAATGCAAAATACCTTCTGAAATACTACTATACAATGTTCCAATAGATGGTTAGATTTAGGATTGAAGCTCGTGTGTGATAGAAAAAAAACTAGTTTTTTCTTCCATTTACTACTAATATTTTATTTGAATATGAATGGGAAAACCTTGCTACTATAGCACTCTGTTATTATAACCTAGTCCCACACATTTTCTTGACACTATGCTGGACCCAGTTCAGCATGGCTTGCTCACATATTTACATGTTAACTCTAAGGTTCAGATGATGCCACACTAATCCTGACAATTAAGAAACAAAAGTGTGACAGTAGATTATTAACTTCCACTTTTATTGTGGCATGTGAACCCAAAGGCTTTAATTTTGTACAAGATTACTTATTTTGCTCCATTTGCATGTAGTGAAAAAATAATTTTTGTTTGAAAAATTATTAAAATTCTTTGATAGTACAATGACAGAATAATATCTCATCAACATCTTAATTGAGCATTAAACAATGTTACAATGTTTTCAATGGATGTGTTATAAGACAGAAGACCTACTAGGAATAGACAAAAAATACAGTTCAGAAAAATGTGAAAAAGCATATTTCTGTGCGTCCTCCAAAACACACAAAATAGTTTGCACTGAGGTATTAAGACATTCTTCATATTTCTTGACATTAGCAGCTGGTTTTTTACGGGAAGTCATAGGATTCAATTTTGTAAGCAATGCAAAACAGTTTGTAGAGTACCCTACATTTATTATCTGTTACTACACTCAGTCAGGTAAACAAAACAAGTTTATTAATTATATTTATCCACAGGACTCACTGCCAGATAGTGTTATGAGTCCGTGAAGATCATTTCAGAGAGAAATAGTTTATCAAAAATCCAAGTCTGGAGATGATATAAAAAAGGAAATAAGCTTTACATATACATTTTTACAGGCCCTTCATTTAAACAAATTGGCAACACCCTTACTGTTACATAAAAATCCATTAGGAATTTCAAATTCTTCATATTGGCTTCATTACAGAAAGGATAGTACCATTCTTTTATGAACACGATTGTGGGAAGAACTGATTGAAGGCTGGTAAGAGCAGCCACTGGCACCATGAGACTGGAGACACGTGCCAGTGGGCTGCTCAACCGGACGTAGCATAATGTAAGAAACATTTTTATATAATTTTTAATACGTTCTAAATCCTGAATTGTTTTCAGCTACTCGTATGTCGCGTCCATGGTTTAGTTTGCATGTGACTTGTGTTGCGTTCGTGTGTTGGTTGAATTAGAATATATTGTTAGATTTATAGTGGCGTTGAAATGACGATTGCAAATATTCCAGATAACCATTTATTAGTTCTTTAAAATTTGCTATTGCATGTTTTAATGAAAATACCTACAAATATTCTTAATCTTTTTCCGATTTGTAACCCATCGTAATCTGTTGAGATATTGTAACATTTTGTTGCAATCGATTTTTGAGAACATTACTCATCGCTTCAGTTGGGTTATTGTTCAGTATTCTCAAACACGGGAGTCACGCTACGCCACTGAAGATGACATAGAAACGAATTTCAAACTGTCGAGGAAAATAAGTTTTCATACAGTGTTTTGGAAAGTATCGTATACGATACAGGTCTTCGGTTGGACATTTCTGCGTCTGTGCATATACGCGACCTCTTACCTTACAGTAGATTGAATCCGAAAACTATACTTCACCAGTGATCGGGTGTACCAGGTGATGAGTATCGTGTACGATGCATGTCACGATAATGGAAGAAGGTAGTTCCGAACTTTGGTGGTAGAATGTGTTACGAACACCAAATTCTCATTGTATTGTAGAGCATTGGGTATGAGAACAGCTCTACTCAAGCATATGCGAAATAATGGGAAGATGTGGTTTCATGGCAATTAAACGTTAGCCTTATATACTGCACTCACCGTTCAGAAATAGTTCCATTATCGTAGTCAGAACGAAAACGAGCAAAACGCCAGCATATCAAAGAAAAGTGATCGCATTGTAGTCTATGGCGTTCATCACATCGATCTCTACGATAGGCACTGCAAAAGCTCTCATCCGTATTCCTTATCGTGCCTCATGAGAAGGAATCGACTCGGATCAGACAGAACAAAGAAAACGTCAAAATGAACCCGCGAACGAATTGATGTCTTCCAACGTCATAGCATGTATTGCTCCATGTTTGTACTTTCAGGATCCAGTTGACCCTTTCGAATGCATGGGGACAAAGCTTTGTTCTACGGCACCGCGATTAACTTTAAACAACCTTGGATCTGCGTGACGCATGAAAAAATATTATTGCCAAACAATTTGTTAGGAAAACCAACAACAAAAACAATTCACTGAAACTATTTTACAATGAAGTTATTGGGCTGATAATTGATATATCGCCGTGTTTCCAAAATAGCTTGAAAATAATTATTTTGCAATTTGTTGGTGTGTTCACGTCAGTCACACAATTAAAACACGTATATTGAAATTACGGAATATTTGATGTTGTCGCTTTCGCGTGTTCACCGAGGGCATACTCCACTTTGTCTCCGATCTTACGGCATCCGGAGTCGATTCGTTCACGAAGCCACGGTAAGGGAAAAAACCCAAATTCTCTCACGGCAATAATACATTACAAAATCACAACGCAGCACATCGAAGAAGCACTTGAGGCGATAAAGCAAAGGATATCTACCGACACGTGTATTTTCCGATGTTTCAGGGGTATCACGACGGAAGGTTGTGGCTGTTCCAAGTGCCGATCTAGTCTCTTACCAGAAAAATAATAGAGAATACGTTTGGATACCTACTTATTATTCTCTTGTAAATATGTTTGTCATCATTGTAGTATAACAATTATTTTTTCTTTGGAAAATGATGCTAATAATCTACATAAAACAGTTTGAAAACTTAAAACGTGGATTGACGAAAATGTCTGTAAGGCTCACTCCAAATCAACTAACTCCAAATCAACTCCCCTCCCCAATTTATCTTCACCTTCAACTTTTTTTGTTTGTTGTTATTGTTGTTGTTGTTGTGAAGATGAGCAGTGAGCTCAGGCGCTGAGCAGCTTGCGCATGGCGTCCGTCTCGGCGACGTCCTTGGGGGCGCGGCCGCAGTTGCTGCGCAGCGTGCGGTCGGCGCCGGCGGCCAGCAGCGCGCGCGCCGCGTCCTCGCGGCCCCACTTGGCGGCGAAGTGCAGGGGCGTCCACTCGTCCTTGTCCAGCGCCGCCACCGACGCGCCCGCGCCCACCAGCGCGCCCACGCACTCCGCCTGCACCACACGCCACAACAACAATTCACTAACAATGTAATTACATACATACAGTTGGTAACAGTCTTGTTTGAAGTCGTAGGCTTCCGTGGCCGGAGTCATGTGAATGATCTTGGCTGTCCGGGTGTCGCCACCTTTTCTTCAAGACAGTGTCGCCGACTTTTCGACCATCTTATCGTGGTCTTCCTTAGACAAGACGGTCAGACCAGCCCTGAGGAAGACCACGATAAGATGTTCGAAACGTCGGCGATAAAGCCTTCGACGCGGCGTCACCCGGACAGCCAAGATCATCAGGTCATGTTTGTACAGTCCATAATTTGCTCAAAAACATTAATTTTAGGCGGAAAATTAATACTAATGAAAATGTATTACAAGATAATTGAATAATTCCAGTTAAATAAAATGTAACTTTGTACACCTAGAAGAAATGGCCTTGAATTTGAAATTCACCAGCACATTTGGTCGCTCGGGAACTAGCCGCTAGGAAGGTTTCCAAGCAACAAAATGTGTTGGTGAACTTCAAATTCAAGGCCGTTTCGTCGAGGTGTACAAAGTTAACTGGAATTATTCAATTATCCTATAATACATTTTTCATTAGTATTAATTTTCCCTGCTCAAAAATGTTAAAAGGGCCCGCGTCTCCCCTGTCCCTCCTTTTGTGCACGCCTAAGAAGATCTCATCAATTCTTAAGTGGAACTACAGAAAACCAACAAAAGGAACATACAATTTCACTCACGTGTTTTTCACACATCAAAGTTCACCTCTTGCAGACTCATCTAGAACAAAATGCTTAAAAAACAGACTTATTGCGAATACTTGGATTTATTTGCAGCTGCCCCTGACAGGTCATCAGCTGTTATGGCGTCATCCAATCGGCAGCTTACACGTCACTTCAGTGACTGTCACTATGGTGGCGTTCAAGCTTCCGATTGGATGAACCCGACAACAGCTGATTTACTACAAGTGCAGCTCTACATTAATCCAAGTATACTGCGATTTTTCTAACCGTGCCCCTGACAGGTATCAGCTGTTGACGGTTTCATCCAATCGAGAGCTTAAACGTCATCCTTGTGACGTCACTGTGGTGACGTTCAAGCTCCCGATTGGATGCTGATACCTGCCAGGGGCCCGGTTAGAAAAATCGCACTGTAGAGTGGTGCGTACCTGCCCGTGCTCGGCGGCGAGGTGCAGGGGCGTGCGTCCGCAGCGGTCGACGGCGGCGACGTTGGCGCCCCGCGCCAGCAGCGCCCGCGCGGCCTCCGTGCGCCCCGCCCACGCCGCCAGGTGCAGCGCCGTGTGCCCGTTGCGCTCCCTCGCCTCCGCCGACGCGCCGCCCTGCACAACACACACTTGTTTTATTCACTTGGAGTCCACCTAGGTTGATCGGAAGTTGATGGTAGCCGCAGGCTTGCCACGGTTCCTTCCATGGTTCAGTTGTATCTCGTGACAGTTTTCTTAAGAGTGAGGGAGGTTTATAAAATTGCAATAGCGGAGGAGAGTACAGCGGAGACAGAACCAGTGTGCGAGTAGTGATAACAAAACATCGATGTTAAGCAAACATTAATAGTTCAAAATCAAACCATCGATGTCAAAAATATATCGAATAAAGACCATCGCTATTTTTCAACAGCGTTTTTGTGTTTTAGACCAAATTAGTAACCTCTGAAATTCGCGTGCATTAAAATTTAATTTGACAGTGTACGTGTTTATCGTCTCGCTTTCCACTACGCGGCCCCGGGTTCGATTCCCGGCCGAGGCAAGATTATAGAGTACGTTTTCCTTGCATGTCCCAATATATGTTGCTAGTGACGATGAGAAAATTCATTTCTCAGATTGAGAAGACCGGAATAGGGCGTGGGGACGTCTACGTGCTAACCACACGTACCCACTTAACTCATGGCCGCGAGGCAGGCAACGTCGCCGGTAGGACTAAGCCCGTTCACGGACTGTCGCGCCAAGTACATACGTACATACGTGTTTATCAATTCGCTGAATAAGGGTATGAGAAGAATGGACTACGCCCACAGCGTATTTGTTGACCACATCTCAATGTGCGAAATAAATATGGAAATACAAGGGCATGGAGGTCATCTCGGGCGAGAGAGTTTGATCGATGAAGGTAGTACAAACAGCGTTCCTTTGGTTCCAACACGGAAAAGGAATAACAGTGTTACCGTCCAGTTATTTCGTGTTTTAACCTTTACAGTTATGTGATCATGAGACATTTTCATTCATAAAGAAAACATCGGAAAAGAAAAAAAATCGGTGTCAATACATCGATTTTTAAAATATAGATGTTATTACAAAAACGACATCGATTTCGCATCCTAGACGCGAGACGGAGGGTCGGGAAGGCCCTCGCGAACGCAGCACGTTGAATACGACGCGAACCATTTGGTGTCAGAATGAACTGGTGAATTGAAATAATCAATTCATTTGAATCAATGAATCAAAGGAACCGTGCCAACATAAACTTCCGATTTACCGTTCATTTATTTTAAAATCAGGGAAGGATGAGAAACCACCATCGAAATAAGAAAACACAAGCGTCAGTAACCGTATTTTATTATTGACGCGACCTTGGAATTAGATTCCAGACATCTTTCATAGAACAACGGACCCGCGACTTCCAGCTACGTCTCCTTTTGGCCCCCAACACTACGAAAAATATTAAGTTTCACGACCGTATCCCCACGATGTCACGAAATAATAATTCTTCTATCCTTTTAATCCCATTCCACCAGCGCCAACCGATGTATACCTAAAAGTGGCCTGGAGCAGCAAAAATTCTGCTGAACAAAAGCACACAAAATGAATTTTCAGAAAGAAGGAAACAAACTCCCCCAGAACAACAGATAAAATACCCTTGTGTAATACTTCAAAATGTTTTAACAAAAACAGTTTTCAAGAATTCTGCAATTGTGTAGTATGTACGAACGTTACAGCTATTTACAAAATTTCTACAGCTATTTACAAAATTTTTAAAAAAGTAACTGTTCCATTATGCAACACGCGAATAGCAAACATTTAAGAGCCGCAGGCCTCTTCCTCGAAACCTTACTGTCGCATCACGTAAGCTGTGTCGTAAATAGTGATTTAGTGAGTACGAATATAGCATTAATACACGGAAGAGCATATTATCATGAGAATGAGCGTAATAAACACAATCAATTAATTGCATTTTTTCAGTCAAAATCAAAACTGTTGCATTATTTTTAGGAAGATGTAAATGTTTGTGAAAAAATCTTAAATCAAACCTTCGGGTGGCTCATTGTCAGCGTTCTAGCTATCTGTTCGATTCCCGGTCGGGGTAAAAATGAAGCTGTTAGCTTTCTAATACAAATCGTTTCAGATTCTACAACTACGTGACGAAAGAAAAGACTCAGGCAGGCCAAGTATACTAGATATGTGACGAAAATACGTTAACGCGACCAGGCCTGGAAACACCTGTAACTGGCAAAAGTCTTATTAGTCTAGGGAGGGTCCATAAATTGCGTAACGCAAATTTGGAGTATTTTGAATACCCCTCGGTCCCACCATATAACACACCTTGCAACGCGCGCTTAAACCCCCTAAATAATTACGTAACATTTGCGGCAACACCCCCTCCCTTGGGAATGCAAGAAGCGGGGACAAGTTGTGAGTGAAGGAAGGTCGCAAAGGCGAGAACATTTTTTATAACAAGCCATGCATATGCCATCATGGGCAATATTCTCCTGCGCCAATTTAAAAGGAATTTAGAACAAACTACATACCAGTTTTGAATATTTTCTTCACAATTTTGCAGATTCAATGAAAAAGGATGAAAAACATCGCAATTTGTGAAAATTTACATCAGTGTTGTCAAGGTCGATGCCACGAGCGGGATTGTAGCACGAGTACCACGAAGAAATCGCCGCTTCACGCAGTTCATAACCCTACCACAAGAGAAAAACGACATCACTATTGTAAAACGGCGGGGTTACTAATAGTTTCCTTTCTCGACGCTAGTTGCGCCGAGAAACTCGTTGCATGCTACTGTGCCATGAAGCGTGCCACTGCCACCAGTGGAAGACCTTGACACCATTGATTTACATCTTACAAGTGTAACACTAATTTATTTTTGTTTATAAATTAATTACTTAATATTTTAATCTATTCGTACAAGATTCATACAAATAAGGGAATTATTTCAGCTAATGTTGAAAAAAATATCAATGTTACGTAACAATACGTCAATACCCCTACCCCTATGTAACTTAGCGTACGCTGCCTCAAACCCATCCCCCCTCTTTAGAGTAACGTAATTTATGGACGACCCCTGACCAGTGTATATACAGAATGTGTTGGGCGCACCTGGAGCAGCGCGTCGACGCAGGCGGCGTGGCCGGCCTCGGCGGCCAGGTGCAGCGCCGTCTTGCCCTGGGCGTCCTGCGCGGCGTGGTTGGCGGCGCGGCGCAGCAGCTCGGCGGCGCAGGCGGCGTGGCCCTGGCGCGCGGCCGCGTGCAGCGCCGTGCGCCCGTCCGCCGCCGTGTACGCCACGTCGGCGCCGTGCTGCGCCAGCGCCGCCACGCACTCGGCGTGGCCCGCCGCCGCCGCCAGGTACAGCGCCGTGTGGCGCGAGCCGTCGCGCGCGTTGGGGTCGCAGCCGTCGCCGCCACCGCCCTCCAGCAGGCGCCGCACCTCGGCCGCGCGCCCGCCCTCCGCCGCCGCCAGCAGCGCCTTCGTCTTCTTCGGGTCCGCGCCTGCGCAGTCGCACGCTTGCGTTGGACAGGGATAGTAATTGAGGGCAATTAATGGTGGTATTTCGTCTTCCTACGTACAGCTCAACATGGATCGGGTGTAGTGCCTCAGATTCAGCGAGCTGTGCTCTGCAGTATCGCTGACTCGGAGGTCGTAGGGTTCGAATCCCGAGGAGAGCGGGTTTTCGACTTCAGCCGAATGGCCGGGCCGAATTCAGCCGCTCTCTGGAGGAGAATTCTAGTGGCCAACAGCTCTGGTCGGTAGTTTTCCGGAGTTTTTCCGATCAACACCAGGCGAATGCCGGAACAGTACCCTAACAAACAGCCTGCGGACCGCTCAGGATCTTTCCTTCCTCTTCCTTGTCCTACCCTCACCCTTTACTTGCACACACAGTTACATGCTGTACACTATCACACATTTCGAGAGACGAGGTGGAAGCTTACCGTTTGTCCCGGCTGAGGTAGAGTCCCACTAGCGGAAATGTCTGGATCGAGTAAACCTCGCAAGCCGACGTGCATGTCAACGCCGGATCTCACTATCAAGCGGGGAAAGAACACCGCCACCCCCGTGATAAAAATATGCACTACATTTACGAGACTAATGAACTAGCAGTTGACGCTCCCGGAAATACGAAATAAATCAACAATAAACTTTCCATCGTCTTTATATTGATCCTTGAAGAAATTTACAAATGACCTAAGACGATGCGCCTGGAATCAATACTCACTCACTACCCCCCTCCCTATCCCATTGATACCTTTGGACAGGACTCTACTTACTCTCACTTTTGTCGATGTCTTTATACAATGAAGAATGGGTCGTATGGGGAGGGAGGATCAACCACGAATGGGAGTAAGGACATAAGGAAGGATGGTGAATCACGAGCGATTTGTAACCGGTTGTTTGTGGGGAGTTGGAGGAAAGGGGGGTCAGAGAATTGCCCGTGTTGATGTTGGCATACTCTTATTCTATGAGTTTACGTGTCAAAATTGTGTCTGTGGTGAATATTCATGTGATAAGCTGCAGTCTCCTGATTGATTGATTGTTTTCGGGCACGTCAACTAACAAGATTATTCCGTAAGTGTAGTGCATAGTTTTTTGCTTGGGAGTTGACGGTGGTCTTCTCCCGCTGGATGGCGAGATCCGGCGCCGACCTACCGTGGGTCAGAGGAGGTTTCCCAACCATGTATCTCCCATCAATAGGGCACCGCCCCAGCCAGGACAAGCCTTAAGTTCCTGACCGGTCTCCCGGCATGCGTGGGAGTGCAGTGCATGTTAGTGTAAATGTGTGTAAGGGAGGGGGATAGGACACGGAAGAGGTAGGAAAGATCGCGTACTGTCCGTGGCCCGTTTGTCGGGATACTGCTCCAGCTTTCGCCAGGTGTTGATCGGAGAAACCATGGGAAACTACGATCAGAACAGCCAGCAGCTAGAATTCTCCTCCAGACATAACTGAATTCGACCTAGCTGATAAGCTAGTGTCGAAAATCCTGCCATCGTCGGGACTCGAACCTAGGGACCTCTCGGTCAAAGGAACTGCAGTGGCATCAGTTGATGCCCTGAGCCATCTCTCCCAGCTGCAGTCTCCTGCATTTTACTATACGGATAGAATTTAGAACTGTGCAAACATTATTGAGCTAATATTAAAAACGATGTAGGTACTAATGCGAATAATACTTCTACCGACTTGACAGCCGGGAGTGGGGGAGAGCGATGTTGCCACTTACTCGGGCGGCAGACAAGTGGTCGTTCTTGCGTCAGATCAGCTGTTGAGGCATACACGTGCAACTTATTGTATTTTTGGTAGAATTGTAATAATGACACTAGTTTATGTGATGATGTACTATTACACAAATTTATCGCAGTCCCTTACACTAATCCCGCCAATGCAAGGAATAACGAATCAATTTTGCATAACATGCGCAAAGCAGATGAAAAGTAAGTACAGCGAGACGCGTTTTAAGAAGGAAGATGCATGGTATTTATTATGAAAGATTTATAAGAGCGAAGTATCTAAACACAAGATATTCTTGGTTTGAGTACATACTATTCACAGAACGTTCACAATTTTTAAAAAATTGCAGGACTTACTGCAGGACTCGAAATTATTGACTTTACCTCTACTTTATCTTTACTTTACTTTACAAGGTTTTCAATGATGCGTCTTATTATATGTATTGGCATAAAGATAAAATGAGAAATGTCCTTTAAGGTGGACATTTGTCATCAGCTTTTAATTAAGCCTTTAACACTAGACCACACAACCGCACTCACGACGCATAACCAAACAAGTAATGGCGCTCCTCTTGGCGCTCAGCGCTCTTCAATTTTCAGTTGCTTCGCGCTATTAGATTTCATTTGTTTCATAGTAAACGTCAGCACCTCTGTAGTGACATCATCACAATTTAAGCCTCTGATTGGATAACAGAACCTTCTCTCTCCTATCAGTCGGGAGCTGTCAAGTCGGCAGAAGTATTATTCGCAATATAGCTTCTATTTTCTTCCGTAAGTATGGGAGGGTACTTACTAGGAGGCTTCCCACCAGCGGAACCTTGCGGCGCTCCTTGGCCGCCCTGCGCCGGCTTCACTTCTTCTTTGCCCATGGTCCTTGCTAACCTGCAAGCAGATTGATGCAAACTCGCTTTACAATTGAAGCATACCAGGTAATATTATACAACAGGGTAATATGGTATGAAGGCCAACGAGAAAAACATGTATGAAAGGCACTATGGCGAAAGTCATGGAAACGATAGCCTGTGTTTCAGGTACTTTACAGGGGAGCGCATGTATGACAGTCCCTGCTACTCGATTTGTAGGTTCCCATTTGATGAACGGCTCCCCAGTTAGGCCTCATTCACAATGCAAACTTAAATGTAAACATAACGTAACCGCTAAACCTACAAATGAGTTATTAAACGAGATCATTTACAATGCCCTGACGTATCCGCATACGTAACTCCGTAAACTGAAAAGAGTGCACAAGCACCAAGCTTTTTCGTTAAGTTTGTGTCTGCTGTCATGTACTGAATTAGTTTCCGAATGGTTTTGATGCAAGTGGTGAATTCAAAGTAATAATTCGGGACATTTTTCTTGTGACATTAACTTGATGTAAGGAATAAAATAATTACGATCAACGAATTATTGGTGAATTTGTTACAAGAAGATCCTTTTTTATAAAATAAAGGAAATGCGAGCATTAATGCAACAGCTACTCGCATTTATATTTAAATACAAATCGATACGAAAAACGAAGAAAAAGCTAGAAACCACGGTGAAAAGATCTTTCCACCACGTTAGAAACGAATCGATCACGCTTCAGTACGTCGAAATCTGATTGGTTCAGGCGAAACTTACGTTCCAGCTTCTTAGGTTCGTCATTGCGTATGCTTGTTTTTACGAGTAAATTTTACTGCTTAAGTTTACGGTATTACGGTTACGGGATTACGGTTACGTTTAAGTTTGCATTGTGAATGAAGCCTTATAGCGAACGTTGACATGAGCAGTGTTGCTCCTGGGGTTTCAGAGGAGTGTTCGCTAAAACTGTGGAATGTTCGTCAAATGGAAGCGTGTTAAATAAGATCTTTGTGTCGCCTTCCACACAGAACAATTTTTTAAACAATGTCAAAAACAGCTATGTCCTTGCAGCAATATAAAGCATGAATAACCAAGCTTATTCACGCTTTTTTATATTGTTCATTATTATGTCTTCCGAAGTATGTAAGACATACGCACCATACTCGCACGGCTCGGCGTTGCAAACAGTCCGCCATAACGATGAACAAGTTTGGTTCATTTTGCTTGAGACCTGCTTGTAACTTTGGATATCGGACACAACGCGAAATCTTTGGTGAACCAGTTAATTATAGTTATTTATGCACTAGGGGCGTTATAAGAGTTCTAATGATCGTGCGGTGACAATATGCCCGAGTGCATATTGGACCAATTACGAACCGAAAGATTTTGCTTTTTTTTGCCTTTGATACGGAGCTCGATATATTGTGCCTAACTTACGTGGATCGAGAGAACCGGGTTACGAGAGAAATTTGAAACCAGTTGAATGATGCGACATGTTCTCCCATTGAGAGAATTATAGGAGGGAAATATGACGGACAAACCGAGTCAAGTTAACATTAGTTAATTAGTAAGTGTACCCGAGGGCCTTTGGTCCAAGGCTTTTTGTCGTCGCTCGATAATTGGTATCCTTATAACGCCCCTTGATGCATAAATAACTGTAATTTTAACACGTTTTGCGAGTCTAACATACCGAAGAAGTGATTTTTTCCTGCTTATAATATTAGTATTACTTTTATTATCTTATGCATACATACAATTATATTGCGGCCACATATTAATTTTCTTAATCGTAATATAGTCAAAATCTACGTTTTGGTGAACCTTGACACCGAAGAAGTGATTTTCCTAAAACTATTCATTGGACAGTGAACAACTAGCGCCTAAACCAGGCATGTCAAGGTCGCGGGCAAGGTAACTAGTTCAATAGAGTTCCCGGACATTGCATCCGGAGCAACTACTTGCAGATTTAACAATAAGGATTGTACAATGCTTCGGGGTTGCGGTTCGCCACTGGATACTCGGCCCATGACAGTCAGTCTACTTAAGAATTATTGCCCCAAAATTAGCTATATTAATTTCCATTTGATGGAAATTCCAAATGACCCATTAAAATGAAATACTTCAGTAATATTTCAAATCGTCAATGGAGAAATTAACGTTTTGAATCGAAAGGATTTTGATTTTTTAATCATGATTACTTCAGAGTACAATAATTGCATCAACTTCCTTAGAAGATTTAACAGAGAAAGATTCTCGTTTGTTAAGAGATCTGTCCGCCCATTCGAGAAAGTTGTCAATGTATTTTACATTATTGCTATAAACGCATAACAGAATGATTTAATAAAATAAAACACAAAATGAAAACAAGCAAAGAATTCTCAATTCAAACATATTCCGGTTCTAAGGCAGAATTTAAAAAGAAAATAAACATGAAATAAAGTAATAAGTAATAAATAATTCACACGTAATTCATAAAACCTTTGAAATTTTGAAAATTGCATCTGTTCTTTCTTTTTGGGGCGTCGGAAGCGTACACAGGTGCACTTGGAACGGATAAGACGTTTATGCGCCTGCGTTCGAATTTCAAACCGGCCAAATATTTTTGCGCGTTGAAAACATTTTCCAGGTTCAACTAATCTTACCTCATTAAATAACAGTTACAAATAACACGAGAAGGTCTGTGCTTTTCGGCAACACTAGTTTCTTCTTGTCAAGAGTGGAGATTGTTAAGGTGCCATTCCCCACCAGCGGGTTGTACATTTACTGTCCAGAAGCAAAGCAAGGGGCCATCTCAGCATTATCTCAAAGGAGCAGGGAATAGAATTGCAATGTGGGTAATTCACTTGTGGGCATTCACTAGTATCCAAAGGTGTTGCAAAATCTTTGTGAAACAGAACTTACGAGTACTTGTGATTACTAGTACTGGTAACTTGTAACGGGGAACTTGTAACCTTTGTGAAACGGGCCCCTGCACTTCGCCAGAAGTGTTACGGGAAAGCAGCGGTTCCCATCACCCGTCCAAGGCCTCCCCGCGCCGCGCCGCCGTGCCGTGTCGCACCGCGCCCACGAGCGCCCGTTCCGCCGCTGATGTCAGCGGCGCGGAGGGTCAGAGGTGCAACCGAGGCTGCGCACGGTGCCACTACGTTTCAGCTATCGCACGTTTTGCTTGAAGCTTGCAGTCAAATTCTACAGCAGGCTGCGAATTGACAATTACACCCACGGGAGGGAGCAATTGACGACTTTAGAGAGATGAAGGCAGTTTCCGATTACGGGGCACACACCAAGTGTAATTTAAGAACGCTCTGGAAATTTTTCATTTCCAAATTTCACCATTTCGTTTTTCTGGACATTTCGGATCGTGGAAATCATACGTGAAGCACTGTGAAGGTACTGTGTGCCTGTTAAGAACATGTTAACATATTCCGAGACGGGGACATCGGACATCACGCTCTATATATAGATGGGTATCCCCAACAATTCGCACCTTGGTTAAATGTGTTGAACTTCAAAAAATACTTTTTTAGACACCTTGAACCTCACATCTTACTAAAGGACACAATCGGTGAGAGGCATCGTTCCTTCGAACTCTTTCAACATTTAATGTTACACATTTCGAATTGTTAAGAATTAAAAGATTCTGCAAGCGGTGTTATTTTTCGTCCACAAAGGACTTCATTCTTTTGCCACTTTTGAAATGATAGTAAAAGCACGCACTGGTCGAGCCTAAGGCCGTCGGGCGTTTTGTCACCGCTCGATTATCAGATCCCTTAAACCGCCCTTGGTGCATAAATAAGGCGATTCAAAATGGTCACCAAAGCTAATGATAGTTCATAATGAATATTTAAGGTACGCGAGCTAAGTTTCACCATAAGAGGGTATGGGGGGGATACTTTCTCAAGGTCAGTTACGAGGTGACTGTCTCAATCTCCGGTGAGTAATCCTGTTCCGCTTCACCCTACGCACAGGTGAACCGGTTTGTCGCCCACGAACGTCTGAAGAAATTTCTGTGTCTCGTTTTAGAGCCTATCGACGAAGGTGCGAAAGTGATGACCTGGAGTTCAGAGACTCAAAAACAAAACAAGAGAAAGTGTATCTGAGATGACGAAATGCGGCAATTTTAGCGGTGAGCGGCAAGGTCTCGCTTCGGTTGAGTATACTATAGTCGCATCATTATTTTGAATGTTTGACGAGCCTATTGCCTCGCGAGTGTAAATAATATATTCGCAAGGTGCTAGGCTGACGTAACCTGTTGCTGACCATGCCTCGTCCAAACTTTCGCGAAGAGTAAGAGTAAACCAGAAACATGAGTAGAACACACAAAAGTGTTGACAGTTAAATACAAGTGACATACAAATCTGTGCCCACACACTAATATAC
This sequence comes from Acheta domesticus, assembly GCA_031308135.1. Taxonomy (NCBI): domain Eukaryota; kingdom Metazoa; phylum Arthropoda; class Insecta; order Orthoptera; family Gryllidae; genus Acheta; species Acheta domesticus. The sequence continues at coordinate 181,686,068 of JAHLJT010000631.1, read as the reverse complement.
AGATAAACAATTGGATCATGAGGAAGAATCAACATAAGTTTATTTCAGAATGGTTAAAACTAGGAAGGCTGGGCCCCTATAAAGATGCTGTCTTGAATACAGGAAGATTAAACCAAGGACGAAGAGCTAAGAGCCCAGATAATTGCACCTCGATATTGGGGAGTTCAAGGCGCTTTGTGATGTGAATAATTGAAAAATCATGACGAGGGATCAGATATTCAAAGGGTTGCGTATTTCTTTGGCTAAATCGTAGAAGTCCCGAGTTCGGTTTTCTTTCCGAATGGGAGACGCTAGATGCTAATTTCGAAGTTTTATTTTGCATATTTGAGTTGTTCTGCATAAAACTGGCATTTTAGGGTAATACTAGATCATCTTGCATAGTTTACGGTGAATAATGCATAAATTTGCAAATATCAAGATGATTTATTATTTCCCTCGTTTGGCATGTTTCTTCTATAGGCGAAAATCGGTTAATAGTGAATAGTCATTCAGATAGGACTTCTCTTGAATTCATTTCTTTTTCTTTGATCCCCTTGAATACTAGACTCTGTGTTGCAAAGAAACGATTCGCAGACGAGTAACGATAATAGCGAACGACCCCTTTAATCACAATCCTGTTTTCCGCTTAACTGAAAACGGAGCCCGCTCAAATCATATTCTTCGAACATCGATTTCGTAGAATCAGTCGCTGCTTATCTATTACTCTCTGTCACTCCTCTTTCTAATTTTGCCTTGAGCTTGCAATCAGTTGCAATCTGTTTGTTCGCCAGCACAAAACTAAGTTCACGTGAGAAATGCCCAAACATTTTTACAAAAACATCCTCACAAACCGCCGTCACAGGTTTAATCAAGAACAACTTGAAATGTACTAGTTTGTACAATTTTGCTAAAAACCTTATTTTCGTTATTTGATCACTTTATTTATTTTGTAAATGTGCATGTTAGGAAATTTGTTTTCGCAACTTCTCAGGATGTAATTTAATCCAAAAATAATTTATATTTATGTTCTTGAATTTTCGATAAGAGAGATGGCGTTTCTAATTTTTGGAACACGTTATTTTGGAGTAAGCTCACATGATTTTGAGGTGTAAGCTTCAAGAATGAGTATCCCAACAAGAGAATTGGAACTAGGTTATTTTTTATCCGTATTATTTCGTAGTTAATTTGGTTCAACTTATTCGTTTAGTAAGGATAGTTGAAAGTAAGCCGAAAATATCTCTTGACTCTAACCATATCCCCTTATTCTTTCCCTTATACCTTATCAGAGAAAGTTATGCAACAGGAAAAGTGCTGATTTTTATGGACGTTTTCTGGGTTCCTAGTATCAAAAAGGTGATTGTTTTTTTTTGTTTGTTTCTACAAGGGTATTATTTTTCGTGTACTTAGTGTAGTGAAAATCTATTGTTTGAGATCCTTGATACCTAGATATTTCTCAAAACGTCTGTTCGTTTTTGTGTTTGCGAACACCAGTGCCTAAACCGCACACAGAATTTTTATCAAAATGGATATTTCTCGTTAGGGCTGGGTAATGTCACTCGAATTTGAAACGGATCTTTTAACTGTTTGACTTTAGTGCACATAAAGCCCCTAGGACATTTCGAAAATGACTTAAATAGTACCAAATATTTACTTTCTTTTTTGGTTCGAATAGAAAATATTTTCAAAATTTGGAACTCGTTTAATTAAATATTTGGAATTTCGAAAATGGCAAAATTTCAAACTTTTTACGACGCCCCTCCTACAACATTATTAAATTAATAGTTTCTTTCTTAAATCGAATATTTATAAATATTACATTTTTAATCATATCAACTTTTGAGATTTTCATGGGAAGGTTGAAGTGGTAGTAAGGACAGGAAATTCAATAATTTACGAGTTTTTATGCGTCGGGAGCATTAATATACTTAACGCTTTGGGCGGTGGAAAGAAAGATGGCGGAGCTGGAGGACTCAAGTTCGATTCCCAGCTCGGGCAAATACTTTTGCGGGTTGGAATCACTTTTGTGGGTTCAATTAGTTTTACTTCCTCGTTAACAAATAATATGAGACAGTAACAAATAATACGAGTAATACGTATCAACGAGTATACGAAAAAGTTTTCAAATAATGTTCAATTTGTGCGTAATAAAGTATGTAGATTTGGTTTTATAACAAAATGTTTCGGTTTCAACCAGTTTTTAAATGATATTTCTTTATATTTATAACCAAACCTGATGTTTCCAGAACGAATCCAGAAATCCCAGTCTCTGACTCAATGGCATATAAGGTACAGAAAGGATTTGACATAAAGAATACTCAAGGAAGATAAGCAAACAATTCATAACAAGTGATCAAGACACACATAAACACTATTTCGGGTAAAGAGGAAAACTCACCAGAGGCGAACTAGCTATACGTTTTCGGGGACCCTGGAGCAGAAAGTCCAAATGGGTTCCCCCATTGTCATTGCCATCTTTATTGCAGATCGGCGGGCGTCCTCATTGGGGATCAGTCTATACTTCGATTTTTCTAAAGTGGCCGATGGCATTAGAAGTAGCATCCTTTCGTACATTAGGCAATAATGCATTAGACATGAGGCGTAGCCTCGACTAGAGAATGCTGTGCATTAGGCTATTGTTACATCTCCTGCCCTACAAAATGAATATTTCTAATTAATTCGCGAACGTCCTTCTCAATGGGGTTCGTGGCCTCCAAAATGTGCCTTCCACTGCTAGATTTATAAGGCAGGAGGTGTATCAATGACCTAGTGTCATCGGCCACTATAGAAAAATCTAACTGTAACTGCGCCCCTGCTCGGTTCTCGTGGGTTGCTCCATGGTTTCCTCTACTCGCGCTTACGTCTCGTGTGTGAGCAAACACAGCACGGATTCAGTTTATCAGTAACTTTCTGGAATGCTTGGTTTCTGAAATAGCTAGACAGTCGTAACAAGAACCAAGCATTTGTCAATGCCAATATGATTCATTTTATCAATTTCACAAAACGGATATTAAACAAGAGCGGCACTCCAAAGCGTGATGTAACAGGGCTGATATGCTACTAAAAAAATGTAACATTTCAATGTAAATTTTCTCCACAGTAAGTGAACAGTTTTTTCAAGCTATTGTCTTTATTATGTTCTTTCTGGATAAAAAACCGGATGTCTAATACTAATGCAGGCGACAAAAATATCCTCTGTCTAGGGCAATTTCCTTTTCCGTTCGAAATTGAATGACATTGTTATTGACATGAAGTTATTACAATGGAAATAAATATACATCGACATTATTGAAATAAAGATCCGACAGGCGTGCAGTCTGGAACGGTAGTAAAATCCAAAACACGCGTCCATTTATTTAGCTCATTAGAAAGATTTCAGTTATTTGGAGAACGTTATCAAGATCAAAGAATGTTAGCAAGAAACATCTAATGAACAGATGACATAGCATATGTTCTGTTCACATGTTCGTGTAATCGCAATTGAAAAAGAAAGATTTGCAATTTCAACCCTATTAATAAAATGTTTAATAATCCTGTTAAGAAAAATAGACTTATCAATGTTGTTGCTATTTCCCTTCCAAGTATAACCATTACTTCGTCACTTACATTGCAAAGAGAATTTTAGCTGGTTCGGGATTGAAGTTTTCTTGTGTTGGAGAATGGGGTTTTCGTCCACCCATCCCGTAAATGCTTTGACGAAATATTTAAATGCAAGACACGTTGGCGCTCATTAACGGTAAATGAGTGACTAATGAGTCTATGTTAGTGGTGTACGCATTGTTGACGTTAAGGGGCAGCGTGTACCGGGTCAGAAAGTCATCAGATTAGTATTGTCTGGAAAATAGCCATGGACGGCAGTAGACACCACATCGGTCACCTGATTAATAAAATTATAAGTGAGTAGTGTAAAAAACGCATTAGCGATTAATCAACCAAGTAAAATTAATTAAGTAAATATAGTAATTAAATACGCTTCAGGAATTATATATACGAGTACTATGTAAAGGAATAAAATAAAATAAATGGAAGGAAATGAATTTAGTTCGGTAATTTTCAGTGATAAATAATGTAAGTACATAGACAAACTTGATAAATCAACAAAACGTGCTAATCTATTACATTTGGTTAAAATAATGTAATCGTTAATAATAATAATATTTTTTCAATTGATTTTGACGTTGTCATTCACTTACTCTAGAAATCTCTAGGTGCGAATGTGAAAATAACAATTCTATAGTTAGAGATCGACAGGAATCACCTCTCAACGTTCTCCTATTTATAATATTAACAATATCTTAGTTTAGACACAACAGTTTCTAATTGACAAAACGATGTCTAATAAAAACGACACATTATTTTTGTCTTCATAAAGATCTGTGAAAATATTCTGACAAATGAAATCGCAGTATTTTCAGTTCCCCGTGATAAAAAGTGAACATTACAAAACTGAGACACACAAGGAGTATTCTTGAAATTGTCCATTACATGAGCACTGCACTAAGAAGACAACCAAGCCATTCAACCGTCGTATTTCATTACATCATCTTCACACCAGCGCCAAGCGAAGCACCAGACCAAAACAACACTGAGAATGATGGGTCAATGAACTGGCGGTGCACAACGGTTACTCACCTCCTCCTCCTCCAAAGCTTCGTGCCAAAACGCCAAAACGTCGCGCAGCGCTGTGCAGAGGAGAGGAGAGCCCTGCTTGGTCCTGCCGGCGCCCTCGCCTCACAGCACGCAATGCGCCCGGCGCGGCGCGGCGCAGGCAGCGGGCGAGGGCGAGCGGGGCGGAGCGGCGGGCGGCGCGCCCGTCCGACTCCACCGGAGACCTCCAGGCGGAGCACAGTGGGTTGTTGGCTCTGAAGACTGGGGACAAAATGCTCCATTTAAGTGTTATTTTGATTGATTGATTACAGTTTCCGGTCGCGTGAACTCAGGTGGTCATTAGTCCCACAAGTGTAGTGTACGTTATATACCGGAATGTGGCGGTGCTTCTCACCCTAAGGATCGTCATATCCGGTAGCGACCTACACGTCGGCTTGTGGTGTTCCCATTCCCGGTATTTCCTCCCCAGGGGGGAACGCCCCAGCCGGCACAAGCTCTCTGCTCCCGTGCTGTGTGGTAATGTCGTAGTATATGTAAGTTTGTATGTAAGGGGAGAGGAGAAAAGGATGAAGGAAAGATCATGCGGTCTGTGGCTCTTTTGTTCACATGCCCCCTTCTCGAGCGTTCGTCTGGTATAGATCAGAGGAACTACGGAAAACTGCCGATCAGGGCAGCCGGTCGCTAGAATTGTCTTTCAGATAACGGCTGAATTCCCCACTCTGTATATTAATATATATCTAGGAGGGCCGGATTTAATTGTTGAGGCCACCATCCGGAAAAATTCCTCCTGATTTACTATGCTATTACTAGCGAAAAAGCTACTTCAAACCGATTAATAACTACTCCTTTTTAGTACAGTAGATTATTTTATTAACTATTTTAAAAATACGAACATAATGTATGATCATTTTAAAAATATCTCTATGAATATTTTACGCGGTGCGGCACCCGAACTCATTGATGGCGCGCCTACGCCACTGCTTACTATGCTTGTACTAGGTAAACGTGGCTGACAGCCCCAAACATTTACATTTTGATATTAACCTTAAGCTGTATGGGCGGTGTGTCTAAAACTCCAAGCTTTGCAAATTATGTTTCTGGAAAAACGGTAAAAGCTTTCATGGTTGCAATTGCGTATATGTTTTCAGGAAGGCATTTTGATCCCCTTTGTTGAAGCGTTAAAATTTTCAGCTCGGAAGATAACGATTCCTCTGGTGTACTTTTCTGATTTAATTAAATTTCTAATTTCTGTTTAATTTGACACTCACTTTTTAATCTCATTATGAAATAAAGTCTTTGTGAAATACCAACGCGTTTGCTGCATCCAATTACCAAGATTCTCATGAAGTTTGCTCAGAACCGTCATCTTGGCTCATTCCTAACTCTCTCTAGGATCTTGTTGTCACCCATTAAGAATGCTCGAAAGCGATCAGAAAGTCATTCGCGCTCTTTGACTGTGTTGCTCCTCTTCCCCCAAGTCTTCTATCACATTCTTTTAAAAATACAATCACACACTTTGAAGTAAATACTATTATTTTAAAAATAAAATTGATGGGGGTTAGGTTAAAATTAATGACTTCAAGATTTCGTAGAAATTGGCACCTTTAGTTTTCGGAGGTTACGTTGAATGAAAAGTGTACGTTTGATTCTAACAGGAACTTTCTGATTGTCATTTTCCCCACACAATTTGGGTAGAATTGAACTGTTGGTTCCTATTTTGCGCACCCATCCCACTGCGCGGCGCAGTGCCTCCACGCGCCGCTGATCGATGCAGGAGAGGGAGAGGGGGGCGGGGAGGGGGATGCGCGCGGAGGGGGACGGGGGATGACGTGACGGCGGAAGCGCGGGCGGTGGCGGCGGGGCGACAACAGCAGTCAAAAACAAAATACAGTCCTGCGATAGTGCACTTCACGGAACTTTTCAAACGATTGTTATCAATTTCCGGACACTTATCTGTCCCTGGATACTCTACTGGCGCTGTCGTTGGGTGCAGTGTGCCTCTTCTGGAGAAACACAAGACGGATTCCTGAAATTGCTGAAAAGAAAACGCATTCTCGGGATGAAAGTGATTGGCGATACGATAGGAAGAGTTCAGTTGCAGTTCCAGTAACAAAGCACTCACGGGGCTGTAGGCATTCGCCTCTTGCTAGCAACGAAAAGCTCAATGGCGGGGGCGGCGTAGTGATGGAGGGGCGCCAAGCCAGTGACCCTAGAAGCGCTGGTGCGCACGTGTCGACTCGCCTGGCGGGGGAAGGGGAGAGGGGGAAGCGACCTTCCGTGCCCTACAGCGGCACTTCCGGAGAGGTCGCTGCTGTAAACTGCAGCCTGCAGCGCATTCCGACGGAGTGCGGGAGACGTAGTGACCTTGCGTGCGGGTGGCCATGACCTAAATTGACCTTCATCGTTCGGTGCACAAGAGAAGAGAACTGTCTCAAAAAAAGGTGTGGCTGAAGAACGGTTTTATTCTTAGCGTAACCATCTAATACTGCATAAAAACAAAGTTATTAACTACCGAGAGCCTTGTGAACTATCCGTCTTTTTCTCAGTAAAAATATACCGTTTTCTAAACAGATTGATTCTTCGTTTATGTGAAAACACGTATGTGGTGTAACAAAAATGACTGTTTTAACGTATGTCTCATTTCTTGAACGCCGATGAAATGATGCCAGGTTTCATGTAAAAAATAAATTAGAGAGAAAAAGAAAAGATGACCACCGTTCATCATACACAGCTCAGCTATGACCTTTTGAACATGACTCACAATAATGAATCAAACCATTAAATGAATTATATCAAGTGTGTCCATTTAAAAAGACATAATATTTACAGTTGATATTACAGAGATGACTTTACTTATCATGTTAGCGCATGTTTTATTTGTTTACTGTTCTGAAAATGGTGATGCTACAATGATTTTGTGTTCATTATGTAATGTGACACTGCGAATAATCGAGAACTATTCACCTTCAATAATGAGAACAGATTTTACAATTTTTACGTGAACGGGAAATAATGGGCAAGAATCCATACTTCTGTTTAGTGAGTCTTGTCGGTGTAGAGATCAGAGAACTTGGTGCATTAATGAAAGTGTGGATAGAATCGCTATTTCTTATTACGTCACATCTATAATAAATTACGTCATAAAAATGAATAATTATGTAAAGTTATGAAAGTACATTAAAGTAAGGGAAAACATTATTTAAACAATGCAAAAGGTTTTCGATATTCCTTTTTTAAACTTTGTTTCGACAGTGACAACTTAATAATAAATGAATAATTACCACCGTCACATTAAAAACCTGTCGCGTGAATGTTAATGGATTTTACTTAGCTAGTTTTAAAAACATCGATGCTTCAAAACATCTATTTTGAGGGGATGTATTTGATGATTTAATTTTGAACATCGACACTTTGGCGAATTCGAATCCCTATTTCACAGGAACTACGTGTATTCTGAATACATATGAACTTTAATATCACGAGATTTCTGTTATACTTTGGATGAAGACCGCGTGCATGTTGAACTACTTTTGTGAAGCGAAGGGTCTGAGGCCCTTAATAGCAGCACCCGGAGCCCCGTCTAGTGTCCAGAAATAGTCCCGCGTTTCCGGAAATACATTTCGGCCAGAGGTAGTGTAAACGTTGCCCGTTGTACAAAAGTGTGTGCTGTTTACTAACAGCGTTTTTCTGCCCGTCGCCATTTTTCATTTGACGATGTCTTGATTTTATTGCATTGGGTATGTGATGGAAATATCAGTTGAAGGATACTTAGCATCTCCGAATTAGAACGTTGAGAAAACGCCAACAATATCAGTTATCTGGATATATTTCCTTTTTTACCTTGCAAACGTAGAGGAGTATGTAAGATGTAAAAGGTAAGCCTCCACGTACGTCATCATTGCATTTTATCAAGTGTTGAAAGTTGCATGGAAGTGCGAAATATTAATCGAATCTCTAAACTTGGTCACTTAAAATATTCAACAGAATGCCAATTGGTATTGAAACTCATTGCAGGACTTGTATGACCATTGAATGAACTTATTAGAATTCAGAAAAAGATTAAAGAGCAATATTTCAGTTCTTCTATCAGAGCTCTACTTTATTCTAATCATGGGAAAAATTTTCAGCTCCTTTACTTACACTCCAGTTTCCTGCACTTTTCATAAAAAACAACAACAAAAAACTAAGAAATGAATTACAACTGGTGGTGCTACAGAATTGCAGGAACTTTCCCGTATTAGTTTTCTATTTCTTTTCGTCCCGGCTAGCTATTCGGACTTGCCACATACTCTTGCCAGCTACCATCTATCGTCGCCCCAATGTACATTTTTTTGACATTTTCTTAATTTTTCGGTTTCCTAATACTAGAACAGAAATGTTATTTTGAGAATATTGAAGAAACAGAAAACCTCGTCCTAAAAGGCAACTTGCTTTGAAAAATTCTGAGACGTTTTTAGGGGCCGCTCATGAATTACGTAACGCAAATTTCGAGTATTTTCAATACCCCGTCTCCCTTGTCACGCACTTTCTTAACCCTATGTAACGCAGCGTAACGCTGCCTCAGACCCCATCCCAACCCCTTTAGCGTTACGTAATTTATGGATGACCAAAATGGCTTTGAAGTGATCCTGTAAGTTCGAAATTTGAAGCTCTTTTTCACGGAACACTATTCGTAAAAGTATTCGAAAAACTTCATTAGATTCATTTCAAGCTCTAATACAATAGTGTTAACAAATTACTCGAAATGCTCTTATTAACGGTGTTAGAGATCTAAAAAAAGAAAACATTTGTCTAATTTTTGAAAAGAAAGTACCCCGAAATGAACTTCACGTCATATTAAACAGTGAAATTAGCTCTATTCATTCAAAAACTTTGAAAAAAAAAATTGGAGCCATTTATGAGAAATGGCGTTTGAGTGTCTGAAAAATGCGAAATTTTGAGCTACTTTTCACAGAAAACGGTTGAGTTTTAGAAAAAACTTTATGTGACATTATTTAAAGCACATGTGCTCATAAATACAAATATGTTAAACAAATCGCCACTAGTGTAAATATTAACAACGTCAAAAAAATTATATTTTTGAAAAAACAAAAGAACAGAGCAATAAGGCGTTTATGTCATCTCATAGAGTACATTAGGCACTATCCTTACCAAAAGTTTGAAGAAAACATTTAAAGCCATTTTAGAGAAAATCTTGTTTTTGCTGTTTTTTAAAATTGCTCATATTGCACGCAATATTGCGCGAAAACTACTAAAATTTTTCAAATAACTATAAATGACCTTCATGACAGAAGTAATTATGGACAATAAATTTCAGTTGAAGAAAAAATTTCTGTCTTCAAGTCAAGGAACCTGATTGAAGGAACCTGAGAATTTTCCGCCCCTTCAAATTTTGGCCGGCCTAGGTACGTGCTTAAGTTTGCCTATTTATAAATCTGCCATTGAACTCATTCAGGTGAAAAAGAAAACACAAGCCTCATCACAAGTGATGAGCATGTAAAACACTTATTACTGCTCCCCGGTCATCATTTAATAAAGGAAATCCACTTGCGTTACAGAGAAATGTTCTTAAAAGCTGAATATCGGAAGGTGAAGGAAGGTGGACGAAAGTTAGTAAAGTTAAAGGAATTGACAGACACGCCGGAAAGAAATCAATTTGAAACCAAAGCATTTAGAAGAACAATTTGTGGCCAAATTTAAAGTAAGATTGTGGTTGTGAAACTCAGAATAGCTTCCTGATCAAGTAAATAATATAGTATAAAGTAAAAAAGAAATTATTTGCAACTCTGACTCAGTTTCTTTATGTAAAACCTTCTGTTTTAGAGTAAATTTGTACTAGTAAGTTTTGAGTACGGTTTCTCTAAAGGGAAAATTCATGTATGCTATGATTTTCTAATTTCTTGTTCACAGAGTTGGGCAGTATCGAAAATACATGTATTTAAAATACGTATTTCGATACTTTTTGTAATTTGTATTTTGTTTCGAAAATACATATTTGATCATGTATTTTTGTATCTGTATCGAAAATACTTTCTGATAGTATTTTGTATTTTCAAAATACAAAAATACTTTTCATAGATCCGCCCTTCAAAATTTGAATTTCAATATACAAATCTGGATGGCACAAATATCGATAACACGAAATTAATGATATTTATTTATTTATTTATTTATTTAGTCAAAAAAACAGTAAAAACTGTATATGACGTGGTGGGGAAAGAAATTTATCTGCGCAAATTTTCTTGAGGGCCAGAAGTTTATTTAAAAAAAAAAAAAAAATAAAAAAAAAAAAAAAACGAAAACGAAAAATTAATTTAGAAAATATTATATTAGAAAATAAAGATATTTGAAAAATGTTTTTTCCCCGAGTTATAGAAAATCAATTTCAACTGTAAATGAACTACAAGCAAAGGAGTGCTCAACAAAACGTGCGCACAGTGAAGCTACATTTACGTCCAGAAGCAAAACAAGGGGCCCATCTCAGCATTTGCTCTATGGATCAGGGAAACTGGACAAAACCTGATCGAGATGGGGGTCATTGACCCGGAGGCTGAAGTACATTACTTGTTACAGGCGTATTAAATATTTTTTTAAATGTATACAATGCAAACATAAACTAATTCATTATATATCTTTGTTTTGTTACATTAAACATATTTTTCTTTTTCACGATCAGTATAGTCTCTATTGTATAGAACAGTTTGCAGCAGAAAAGATTTTACTTTAAACTTAAATTTGTGTACCGACTTTAATTGTTTTATGTCATCTGGCAATGCGTTGTAAAGTAACGTACATGTATTGTAGTGTTGATTTCTGTACTGAGCTGTTGATACTGACACTTGATGCACGTGATTTCTACGGCGTGTGTTGTAATTATAAATATCAATATTGCATGAAAATATGTTCCCTCCGTTAAGTAGGTCATTTTTGACAAATATTACAGATTCGTAAATAAATAGACAAGGCAATGGTAGGATTCCCAGCTCAATGAAAAGAGGCTTGCAGGAATCACGTGGAAGGCATTTTTTCATTATTCGAATAATTTTCTTTTGCAATCTGAAGGTCTGAATACTACAGGATGAGCTTCCCCAGAATATTATGCCATATCTCAGGCAGGGAATGCACATTTGCAAAATAAACGCAAACGAGCTGCATGAAGGCCTGACAGAATTTGAAAGAATTCTGAATGCATAGCATAATGAACTTAATTTAGTGTTTAATTCTGTTATATGTACATTCATTTGAGGTTTGATTGAATTGAAAGACCTAAAAATTTTGTTGCCTCAACATCAGCTAATTGCATATTGTTCATTTTCAATGGAACATGCGAATTTCCGATTTGAGATGCAAAAATGCATTGAAACAGTTTTTCTTTCGTTAACAATTAATTTGTTATTATTAAACCAATTTGAAACTTCTGAAATTGTACTATTTACTGCTTCTTTTTTGCAAAGAACATTCGTGTCATCAGCAAACGACCGTTCTTCCATTTTTAATAGACGAGGGCATATCGTTTACCTATAACAGAAAGAGAATAGGACCTAAGATCGAACCTTGCGGGACCCCATGCCACAATTGGCAAAGAATTGGAAATATAAGTATGTAATGTCCCTTTCCTGCCAGTATGGTATTTTCTACTCTTTGAGTCCGATGTTTAAGGTAAGAAGTTATCCAATCTAGGGCAATACACACGAATTCCATACGAAGGTAATTTTGAGAGCAAGATCTTATGGTCAATAACGTCAAAAGCTTTCGAGAGATCTAAGAATATTCCAATGGGTATTTCAATTTTGGTCTATTGATGAAGCAACATCTTTGAGAAAAGAAAAAATTGGCAGTTTCCGTAGATTTTGATTTCTAAAACCGTGTTGTGAGTCTGAAAACGCTCTGTTTTTTCCTGAGAAATGTTTCCATTCGTAGGTAGAAAAGCCTTTCTAATATTTTTGAGAAAAACTGACAACAAGAGAATTGGCCTGTAATTTTGAATATCATTTTTTGTTCCCTTTTTAAAAAGTGGCTTAATTTTTCGCTGTTTTGAAAATATCTGGACAATATTCCTGTACATAAAGAAGCATTGAAAATGGTGAGTTAACGGGAGGTATAAAGGCAGGTGCACAAGTTTTTAATAAACAATCCGGAAATTCATCTAAACCAGATGAATATTTATTTTTTAGTTTACTGACTATTCTGAGGATTTCGTTGGGAGGAAGTTTCGGGAATAAACAATCGTATCTGAAATTTTTTGGGAAGTGTAAAATGTTGAATTTTGTGATTTTAGTCCCTTCGTGAGATCAGACGCAATTCTGGAAAAGTGTTTGTTGAAGAGATTGGCAACTTTTTCCGGATTACTCGTTTCTCTTTCATTATCCTTTAAAATAACATTCTCTACAAGGTATCGAGATGATGTGGTTGTATTTTTTACGATATCCCACATTGCTTTAGTTTTGTTACTAGCGCTCAAAATGTCCTGACTGTTGTGAAGCTAGTAAGTTGAAGATTTATTTCTGGAGGCATTTCAAGATATCGAATTAACGTATTTTTGAAACCACCACACGGACGTATTATATTATCACAAGCATCACATGCATTAGTCTGGAACGGAATTGGACGCCACTGATTAAAAGCTTGTGCTTGCGCCGTTTTGAACAACGTATTTTACGATATAGTAAGTGTGGAAATTGATAAACCATCAAAATATCTTATACTGGATTACACATATTTCACTTTTATTGAAGAGATACGTGTAAAAGGGAAAGTGTCACGTGGAATTTGTAAGTCTGCAACGCAGACAATAAGTGGTTCCTACAACGCAACCACAAATTTTATGACACACTTTAATCTAATAATAATTAGTAATATTATATATTCTAAATGCACACAATGATGTACAATAGACTGAGACTTTCACTCTTCATTCTTTTTACTACGACATTCATTATTTCTTTACACATTTTAGAAAATTCATCCTGGTGTCATAAATGAATTTGAAAATTACAAAAATGATTGGTCTAGAACAGGGTTGGTGCAACTGGCGACCCGCGGTGCTATTTATTGTGGGCCGCAAAAAATCATTATTCATAAGTGGAAGTCCCTTGAATCCAAGTCGGGCGAGAACACTGTGCGGCTAGCGCACTCGCCTAAATGTAACTAATGATGCTGAAACCGCACGTACTTTCTCGCCCATACTTTTACGCAAAATTAGACAAAAAGTACTCAAATTTCCGAAAAATTGTTCATAGTCTAATTTCAAAATCTATCTGTAAGAAACATTTCATTAAGGGAAAAACTTCTATCTTTATATCGTAGTTGTAGGAAAACGCCGAAAGTTTGAATTTTCGCAATTATAAAAAAAAACAGAGTTTTTAACGAACATTAGACCTGCGCCATTCTCTAAAGCATTCTTCAGACTATCCATCGATAAAATTTAATCAAAAACGATGGAGCCATTTTTTTGAAAAATTTTGAAAATGTCCCAGGGCTATATGTAAAGTACCCCCAAAATTAAAATATCGGTTTCAAATTCAAGGGGCTGCGACATCAGCCAGATTGGGGAATATCAACTTGGGAAAAAAGTGGAAGAAACGGTTTAGCCGCTAGCGTTGTTCACAGGACGGACGGACAGACAGACCGTCAATCGATTTTGGGTATCAAGGACCCGCAAAACATGGATTCTGGCTGCACCACCTGTTAGAAGATTTTTTTCTAAATTTAGCCATAGGATTTATAAATACTGATATTGATATGCATGGTTCCATTCTCTTCCCCCTCCCCGTTTCAGAGCAGCTGGTAATTTGCCTCGATCAACAGTACGTGGAAGTCAGATGTGGAACGAAACCCCCGAGTGACGAAAATGTGGCTCGCAACCATATTAAAGATTTTAATTGAGGTCCTTGAGATCTCGCAAGATGGACATCCTTGGTCCAGAAGACCAAATTCACCTAAGAGGAAAATTAACAGCACTGATAATAATGATATTAATGCCAAGAAGTTAAAACAAACAAGTTTAACATCTGGTTTCTTCGTTACGCAGAAAAAGTAAATGATCAAAAATATTTGATGATCTTGTTACAAAATTCGTTGTTAATGGAATGAGTCCCTTATTAATTTCAATTACAAGACTAAATATTAGTGATACAATGTTTGAAAAACAAGTAGTGTTGAAGGGAAAATGTCCAATTGTATACAACTGTAAACCATAACCAAGATTTTAGAAATAAATTGTGAAAATGGATCACTATTGGTTGTATTTTGTATTTTGAAAAGTATTTGAAAATACCATTTTCTATTTTGAATCTAAAATACTTTTATGGAAGTATTTTGTATTTTGTATCTGAAATACTTTTTTCAAGTATTTTGCCCAACTCTGCTTGTTCATAATAAATTGAGTGACGCGACAGTCGGGTGACCCTCAGTACAAAGTATCTTTGAACCTTGCTGAACATTATATATTTGTTTAAAATCCAACATTTAAATTGAATATGAAGTGAAAAATTATGTAACATTTTACACCCTGATAGATAAGATATAGATTTACACCAAGATAAAAACATATTAGATGGAGTTTCCGGAAAAAAGTGTGCAAAATTTCAGAGTACAATGAAGTAAGAAAAAATGCCAGTGAAAGAAAGAGACGTACAAACAACGCAACCAAATACTCAACAGTACATTTGTTCATGTATTCTTTAGTGGACTGGGTCGTACGTGAGGCGGCTTGCTCCCTTGCGGGAGCGCTTCCGCCGGAGTTTAAAATTTTCAAAGTTTTAACAGTTTTTTTGTGACCGCCCTAGGGTACCCATGTTTGGGCGGCGCACGTTGATTGTCGCTTTCACTTTCACTTGAGTTGGTCACTTGCGTGTGTCACAGTCACTTTTCACTGGTCACCTCTCCGTTTATTGTTTTTAGCAGCTCCAAAGAAGAAATGAGGCATTCGCCTCGCTTCACTCCGCCAAACGGTCGCTTCTTAGGGCGCTTTTTTTTATTATTGAAGAACCTTTTTACCTTCATGCATTCTAAACCTTATACACTGCATTTATGTAACACCTAGTGCATATTCTTGGGTTTTTATTTCTTGGCGCGTGAGGGCTTGTCATCACGATGGAATATCTCAAGTCATTTCGCGTCTTTCTCGGTCTCGGTGGTAACGCGGGGGTCTGTGGAACCCCCAGGATCCTTTCTTCCCCCTTGTTGTATTTCCCATGTTGGGTGTCACGTTGCAATGGTCATTACCATAGTTCTTCTGAGGTTGCTACGAGAAGCTAACGTAAAACGAATATTATAGTATTATAATAGTGCCAGGGGGTCGTCCATAAATTTCCTAACGCTAAAGAGGGAGAGGGAGTTTGAGGCAGCGTTACTATGCGTTACATACGGGTAGGAGGTATTCGATTAGTGTTACGTAACATTGGTACGTGTTTTTTTTACATTTTTAACATTTGTTGAAAAGTCTTTTTTGAGTCTTCTACTAAAACATTAAAATATTATCTAATTAATTTGTTTTAAACTTTGTGTTAACTTTTGTGTTAATTGCCACCGGGTCATACCCATTTGCAGTTCACATAAGTGTATGTATATAAAGCATAAAATAATTGCTATAAGTTGTTTCAATAAATGGAAATAGTTTTTCATCAATTTTGAATTGAATTTGAAAGATTACGAAAAAAATATTTAAAACTGACCTGTAGTTTTTTTTTGTAGAATACAATTTAATTGGCGCAGTAGACTCCCGCCTATGAGCAATCCACAACGGCAGCTAGTTATCAGAAATTTTCTGGCGTTCCTCCACTCAAATTTGCTCCAATCTTACGGATATCAGGGTGCAGTCAGCATCGACAAGTAATTCCGACTTTAAACTATCATACATTTTAATACATACAAAAATGAATACAATTTTTTTACTGACTAAAATTATTTTCACTTCTTGCATTTACAAGGGGGATGTCGCAAACGTTACGTAATTATTTAGGGGGATTCAATTGCGTGTTACAGGTGCGCTACAAGTGGGAGAGGAGGTATTCAAAATACTCCAAATTTGCGTTACGTAATTTATGGACAACCCCTAGCATTTGTAGTATGGTTTTCATTACTTTAATATGTGTTGTGAAAATTAAATTTCAATGCACAGTTACATGATTTACAGAACATAAAAATACCCGCCGGAGGCGCCATGCTGATAATTTTTTTTTCCATAAAATGAATCTATAATTAATAAAGATGCAATTTACGGAGGGATCACAAAACAAGTCAACAAACAAACAACAACAAAGAATGATGACTTCTAATTCTGGAGAGAAATTTTGTATTTTTCCTCATTTTCTAAATGTTCTAGTTGTTGGTTTTGACGGGAGCTTTGTAAAAAAAAAAACTTGTTTTAAAAAGAAATCGACAATGCTCCGTAAGTCATTTGTTTCACAAGTCCCTCTGGATGCGTTGAAAGAAGTTACTACCAGCTAACATGGTGGTTCACAAATTGGCGTCAGGGAGCAGCACAAACCTATTAACGCGCTTCTTGCGCTTTTACGGCAACATTGAGAACTACGTGTGCTGATGTATCCGATCCCCATAACGCGGGAAAGTATAAATAGTGGTGCTACAGATTGCATAGGACTTTCCCATATTAGTTTTCTATTTCCTTCGGTCTCGGAAGCGGAATTGCCACATACCCTTGCCAGCTGCCATCTCTCACAGCACAAACAACATTTTTTTGACATTTTCTTAATTTTCCTGTTTCCTAATGGTAGAACAGAAATATTCATTTTAGAATATTAAAGAACACAAAAACGTAGTCCTAAATGGCAATTTTCTCTAAAAATTTTGTCCGTTTTAAAAGAAAAAAATACATTTGTATAATTTTTGAAAAAAAAAAAAAAAAAGCTCGAAATAAAATCTTACGTCACATCAAAGAGTGCATTTAGCACTATCCGATCGACAAATTTGAAGAATTTGTTTCTAGCCATTTATGAGAAAATGGCGTTTGAGCGTTTCTGAAAATGCGGAATTTGGAGCTAGTTTTCATAGAAAACGGTTGTGTTTTTAAGAAAACTTTACTTGACACGTGTACTCATAAATACAATCATGTTAACAAATCGCCGCTAATGTAAATATTATCGACGTGAGAGGACAAAAAAATATTTTTTTTGCAATGTTTGAAAAAACAAAAGAATACAGCAATATGGCGTTTACGTCATCTAATAGAGTACATTTACCACTATCCGTACCAGAAGTTTAAAGAAAAAATTTGGAGCCGTTTTCGAGAAAATCTAGTTTTTGCAATTTTTTAAAATTGCACATATTGCACGCAATATTGCGTGAAAACTATTAAAATTTTCAAAACAATGCATGCGACCTTAAATAAAGAACTCAGTTTTGGAGAACACATTTTATTTGAAGGAAAAATCTCTATCTGCAAATTTGTAGTTGGAGAAAGACGCCGAAAAAAATTCAAATTTTCACAATTTTCGAAAATTTAGAGTTATCTGTGAAAATCGGTCCTATGCCATGTTAATAAGTGTATTTTACTCTATTCTTACAAGAAATTTAAAGAAAAAATTTGGAGCTGTTTTTGAGAAAAGTTTGAAAAATGTCGGGGAGCTTCATGTAAAGTCCCCCAAAATTTGAAGAATCTTTTCAAAATCTCAAAGCTTTGACTCGAACCAGATCGCTGAGGAATATCTATTTTGGAAGAAATGGTACGTATGATTTAGGCGCTAGCAGTGTTTACGGACGAATGGACGAACGAACGAACGGACGAACGGACGGACGGACGGACGGACGGACGGACATTTTCCTTTCAATTGGTTTTCGATATCAAGGACCCCCCAAAAAAACAAACAAAAAACAAACGTAGGGTAAACGGTTCAGTGATTGGCCACTTAAGAGTTCTTAAAAGTAACACATTCGAAATTAATATTTTGAAAATTTGCTATTACCTTTCTACTGTCCAATGGTCTTTTACTTATCCCAACCGTAATTTCAATCGGAAAATGAACATTACGTTATTAATTAATTTTTTTGTAAAAAATCTGTCCTTTTGTACAGTGTTTGGCCAGAAATTACAGTGATTGGCCACTGATTTCTAACAAAAACAACTGGTATAGCGATGTATTTAATTAATTATTATATTACACATGAATACACAACATTTGTAAGATATAGGTTTAATATAACTTTAATATTTTATATAAATGCTGTTGGGGTACATTGCAATATTCTCGATTTCAAATCTGAGCATATTCGTATGTCAGGTGTGTCTTTTGTCCCCAATAGAGACCCTTGTGGGATCATTTATTTCGTCATCGAAATTATTTCCCTCGATGTATCTACCGTATAACTTCTTCAAATCACATGCTGAAACACGAACAAGCGTCTGTCACAGCTTCACTTGTCCATGTAGTGATTATGGAATGCCTTGACCTAGTCTTCTCCTGAACGGTTGTTGAACGGATTGGGCCTTGGTTTAGCAACTAAACATTGTTGAATGCTTCTCTATAGATCTTCCTTAGAAAATGTGTCCTGGCTGGTTCAAGTATCCACTTAACTAGACTGGCTTCTTTTTTTTAGATAAAACACTATCAGGACCTGTTTTTCGATGTGGATTATTTAAAGAAGACTGCAAACGTTTGTAACAAATTATTTTGCAGCAGAACGCACAGATGCCCCAGTTAGTTTTAACACATTTGATAGTATTTGCCATGATAGCACCTGCATCATACTCCTGCTTAGGCCTCTTTAGGCATTGCAGGATCACTTATTTCAGGACCATGCAGGATTTACCTGAGTGCAATAATATTAAAGTACGATTAAAAACAATGTGACAACAATCATTAGCAGGGTGGCCAATGACACAATCCACAGTTATCAAAGATATAGTCATTGGCCACCCCTATGTCACTAAATATGCAAAGCTAGGCTTCTCATTTTCAGCCGATATTATTATCATTCAATAAGATTTGTGTTTTCTGACGTATCATTATGATTTACTTACCGCCATAATCAGCCTAACAGCACTATTGGATATCAGGTTTCCAAAGAAAATCTTAAGAAATCGTTACGTACAATGAACACACACCGCACTGTTAACAAACATCCGCCCTATTGGACAACAGTTGCACTCTTGTGGTCAGAGTATATATTGAATAAATGCTCAGAAAGCGTCCCTTCGCGCCATTTACAAGCAAAATATTATAACACTGTGTTAGAACAAGCATTAATTCCTATTATAGTTGGAGTGGCTAATCACTGGGGGTGGCCAATCATTGTACCGTTTACCCTACATGGAAAACATTAACAATAACGAGGAACCTGTAGGCTTCCCTCATTTCTATTATTAAAAGAATGAATGTAATTTATGAATGTACTATTTTTGTGAGCTTTAGATTGTATTTTAATAGATTAGTTTTCGTTTTTGAAGTAAAATTTGAAATACAATAATAGTTGTAAAGCAAAGTTGCTGATGTATGGAAATAAATAAATAAAAACAAAAATTGAATATATTTCTACCTTCTCATGATTGTTCGATCTAACTTTACCCCTCTTCTAATCAAAGGCACTCGTTGATCCTGATATCCTGCCAGACACCGCACTCTTCAGAACGTCGATCGTGATACTTTAAGTGAATTCATTTTGAAAGATACCTACTAGTATCATATTAATTAGGGTTATTAGAGGACTAGAAACTATTATAAATGTGGCTGGAAGTTACAGAACAGTGAAAAGCGCTTTGAGTCGAGAGGAGGATGAGGAAAAGGATTATATTGGAGACTATAATTTAATTAGGCTCTCTCCAATTCTTTATGCCATGGTCGCCGTCACCACCACATTTTCCTCATCCCGTTGAAGCAGCTACGCGGAAATGTCGGTGGACACGAAAAGGGACATCGAACTAGCTGTACTACAAAAGAACATTGTTTCCCATATTATTTGTATAATCTATTGAAGACTATAATTTTGCAAAATTCCACTCATCTCTTGAAAACAACTCTTCACCAATAGAAGCGCTAAGGAAAGGAAAAAAAAACCCATTCCTTTTCCACAATACACTTTCTCAACAGAATACAGTGTATTGTTCTGTATCCTTACGAAACTTTCAAGAAACTTTTGGGGTCGTTTCTGAGAAAATCGTGTTTACGAATATGTGGGAAATTTTCTCGAATTCACTCAAAATTACGCGATGAACACCAATTTTCAAAAACGTTCTTGAAATTATTTAAAGATTTAATTTTTAAGATACGATTGCATTATTAAAAAATATCCACC
Source organism: Acheta domesticus (assembly GCA_031308135.1). NCBI lineage: Eukaryota > Metazoa > Arthropoda > Insecta > Orthoptera > Gryllidae > Acheta > Acheta domesticus. Next base: position 181,665,233 of record JAHLJT010000631.1, on the reverse strand, counting down.
TCTGAGATCATTTGTCGAAGGAGGAAGCTTTTGCCCTTTTTCGAAAATTCAGAGCTTTTGATGAAAATCGGATCTGCTCCACTTTTATAAGCGTAGTTTCATTTATTCAAGCAAAGAATAAAACGTTCAATTTTTGAGAATATTTTGAAAATGCCGTAGGGGATTAATGTAACGTATTCCACAAAATTTAAGGATTCTTTTCAAATTCCCTGGGGGAACATGGAATCTATTGGGGAACATTCATTTTGAGAAAAACCCTTTGTATGGTGTAGTTGCTAGTGTTATTCTTAGACCGACGGAGAGACGAACTAGACGGACGGGCTGATGGACTAGACATTTTGAAGAATACCAATTTTTCTGTGCCAGTGATTCAAAACGTATACATCCATCAAAATCTCGACATCGATATTTTGAAGCTTTACATAACGTTTTTATACAATGTATACGAAAGTAAAAGTAAAAAAAAAACAATAAACCAAAAAAACGATTTTAGAGTAAAAGTTGTTTACTGTTGAGCATGGTGGTTTTAAAACCAGCTATTTCCGTAAAATCAAACTTCAAACTTGCATTTTTTTCAAAATTGTGAGACCGAATTATAGCATTATGCAAAAAGTAAGGAAACTTGAAATGCCACCGAATAAGAAAACTACTTTTTCATTCGCTGAAAGTAAACAACAGCTTACTACCAGTGTTGTTGTCTTAGTTTTAGAGTTAAAGCGTATTTTGATGCATCTCGCAGCTGGACCCTCAGTGTGTTACCGCGCCTAAAAGTTTTCCTCTCATGATGTAAATATAATCGAGGGGAGTGTATCTAGAAAGGTGTCAACCAATGCTATTATTAACCACAATTACAACTAGTCCCACTAGAATTAAATATTATCAAGTACGTTAATACAATGATATAATACTTCATATAATATTATTCAAAAATTTATCAAATAATTCCTCAACATCGTGTGACTTATGTTTTAACACCTAATAATATGCTAGGGATGCCGGGGAAGTGAACTGTATGCCACTGCGGAAATGAATGGAAGATAGTCGCACTTACGCAAACGGTATTCTTCTATGCGAGTTTAAACATAAACCTCACTTTCCGCAAAATTATCTTCAATTTCAGCCAAGCAGACTGATCTTTTCGCAAAATTCTGTCTTGCTTTTTAACATCTCCATAAGTCAGTCCCAACAGAATTAAAATTCAGAGCATCTCTTTTTTTTCACTTCAAATTTGCTAAGATGACAAAATATTTTCAAAAAAATTTTAAAATTTTCCATGACAGCAATTTGAGGCATCTAAATAACGTGAAAAATTACTCTGTGGCTTTTGTCTTATTGAAACTTACCACCATTGCTTTTTATACACTACAGGAGAAATGCTCCTTTTGCCTACTTCTAAACATTAACAAACAAGAATGACTTATGTCATTTTGTGTGTCACGTCATGACAATGTGACTTATACCATTTTGCCTTCTTAGCACAGATTTAGTCATTCATTGCTCAAAACCAAAAGTTATTTTTTCAAAACCGCACCAAATTATTTCACTAAAGTGTCTTCGCAGCACTAACAACAAATGAAGAAATTACACATATTTTAGACAATTTAAATGAGAAGATTAGATGGTGAAGAGTGCAAAGAATATGCTATCAAAACTATGTGGAACGTTACAACCAAAATTATTCAGGAATATACTCTAATGGGTTCACACGTACCACGTTCAATCCATTCGAAATTGACGAATTCTGCTGCTATTTCAGGTTGTACATCTTCCATTTCAAATACTTTCCACGGAATACCAAGACATGAAAAACTCAACTCCCTACGACTTTAATAACTGTGTTTATAATAAATGTTCTTGAAAGTATTTTTGTTATATTTATACTTCCCCGTATACGTACGTATATACGGAGTAATATACGTAGTATAAAGGGAAAGTTATGTAATGCTGCGGAAAATCGATTTCGAGATTTTAACGGAAATACATGTTTTGGGGTCCCTTATGCCGAAAAAGTGTTTTTTTCAAAACGACCGTCCATCCGTCTACCTGTCCGTCAGTCTGTGAACAACACTAGCTCTTAAACCATACGTGCGATTTTTTCCAAAATGAATATTCCCCTGTCAATTTGCGTCCACTCGAAGCGTAGCGACTTTTAAAATCTCTCTTCAAAATTTGGGGGTACTTTACATGAAGCCTCCGGTCATTTAAAAAAAATTCTCAAAAAAGGCTCCAAAAATGTTAGTGTATGTGCTTCAAATGGCTTCCAATAAAGTTTCTCCAAAGAGAATTTTATGGAGATGTGACGAATTACACTTTGTCTTTAAATATGAAGGATTTGTTTAAAAAATGCATCTAAATACGCCGTTAAAATGCAACCCGCATCACATGCCAATGTTTTCATATCTATATCGTCAAATAACTCTTAAACAATGCGTTCTAGGGCCTTAAAATCTAAAATTTTGAGGCCAACAAACGTTTTTCACACCATAATCTACAAGATGACATTCTTGGACATTTAATTAAATTTGGGTTCGGCGCTTCAGTACTACCAATGCCATATAAATATTTCAGCCCTTGTTGCTGGAAGTCATTTTTATGACCACGCGCTTAGAAGGCTTAGATTCCTCAATCTTATATTTACGCTTTCTGTATACACCGTGGTGTGTGCAATCTGACAAGGTTTATTTGCATAATCATTAATTCAAAATTTACTCTCCAGCAACAACTAGAAGTACTATTGTAGTTGCCTGATACCTACGAAGTTTGTTTTGTATACAAATAGTGAAACCATTCAATTAACGTTTTGCCGTGTCTGCGGGAGTCCTATATTATTTCCTTGCAATATATATATAAAAAACAGGATGTTGGTATGTATATAAGAGCAAAACTCCAACACCGTTGGACCGACCTCCACGAAAGTTGGCACCTCTACGTGTTTTTTTCACCGAGAAGGTTTATGTGTTGTTAATTCTGTTGCAACTCCACTGCATGGCGCAACGTATTCACTACATATCCACTACATATTCACGTCAAATGCAACCTGCCACACACTCGGCAACATTTTGAATCTATATCGTTAAATAACTCCTAAACGAGGCATTCTAGTGCCTTAAAAACTAAAATTTTGGAATCAAGGAAACGTTTCTCACACCGTATTCTACAGAATATATTCTTCTTGAACATTCTATTACATTTTTGCTGGTCCGGCGCTTCGTGATATTACCTCACCTGCTCAGAGACGTGCAGAATCTGCAAGTAAATGTGAATGAGAGGGACAGAGAGCGGCAGACACAAGAGACACACAGAGACAGACAGGGACAGGGTGAGGGAAGGAGGGAGAGACAGTGAGAAAGGGAGATGATAGGGGAAAGATGGAGATGAAGGGCAGAACAATGTCTGCTGGGTTTTCCTAGTACATTCTAAATGTTTCGTCTTAAATCGGTTTGATGCTCCCCTGGCGGGTAATCCCTCATCCAGTAGCATCACGCTTACGGGTTTTGTGTCGACAATGTCTTTTACAATTAACTCATTACATAACCTCTGTTGGATTCGTAAAAAAGTAGTCGTCTTTTAGAGGAGTAATAATTTAATAGGGGTGGGGGCTTACGAAATATGAAATATTTTGACTGACATTGGTATTCTACTATACCAAGTGTTCTTCCAGAAAGGTAAGGAAAGGAAGGCTTTGTTAATTTAAAGAATTAATAGTTAGATTACCTATATTAAGGTGACCTAACGATTAATTCTTTGATTAACGGAGCCTTCCTTACACAATCTTATTAAAAGAAATGAAACTGAAATGGAGGGAGTGGCTATGGTACCATTTCAGTGGCCACGGTTTTTTGTTGCTTGATTTCCTAGCCATTTGATTTTCTCGAGAGTGAAGCTGAGACACAGGATATGTCGCACGAATCCTTTTTACAACTTCCCCAATTTTCATTTTCATTTGTGTGGGAATTCTGATGCGGTATTGTTGACGTAATTACATGAAGAAATTAAAGAATTCATTTAAGTTATTTAAGAAGTCATTTTACTCGTAAGTTGACGGAGATTACTTCTTTTATTTCTTCATTTTCATTTGAAAATTCGGTATATGTTTATTTACAATTTTCCTGAAAGTGGACTCTTAAAAGGATAAATTACGAAAATTGCTATTAAGGGGCTGGTTGGTGGTCGGAGAGAAGGGCGGACTGTTAACAGAAGCAAAATTTGCATACAATAGTTTCAGTGCCCGCCTAAGCAAGTGTTATTTAATAATACTGGAAGATAAGACCCATCAACATCCATTCATTCATGTGCTCCTTTTATTACTAGCACACCGTGTTTCTGGATCTCGATCACATATTCGTTGTTGCTTGCCACTGCAATACTTCCGTTTCCCCTTCCTTTCGTTTCTAAGGAGACTGACCTTGTGGACGCGCTCGATATTTTGTGGCGGTCATCGGTATCGAGCCCCTGCAACGACGCTTCCAGCGACGGTGGAGTTGGTGGGAGTAAAAAACGACAGAGAAAAGGAAACTCCGTTAACTCTTGTATTAATTTTTATTTAGACTGTTTGCGGTAAATATAGAGAATTAATAAGCGATGGGCGTTGTATAAAAATGAACTGAAACGGTCAGTTCTAGTTCTATTACTTAAAAGATTTCCCTGCACTTCTTATTGATGTATTCTGAGTGTTAAAGGTTCTGAAGAAAATTCGAAAAGGTTCTTCAAATAATTAGAATCCATCCTTTATATTCTATCTCTATATATTATATCCTCTATCCATCCTATTTTAAATATTTCATTTATTATCGATGTTATTAGTAATATTATATTATTCGTATTATATTTGATTATTTTTATTTCATTCCCTTACTCTCTGTTATCCCTTAAGTTATTCTTCCTTTCTATGAATTCAATATTCATTGAGAAATGTTAATACATAACAATCTTTAGCGCCCAGGACTGTTTCACGAACTAATTACATTTGAGGTCATGTGATGGATAGGGATATCGAACGCTGTGGAGGGGGTAAACATGGAGTAAAGGAAATAACGAAGAGGTTGAGGAGGAGGGGAGTTTGGGGAGGGAGAAAGAAAGCGTAGGGGTGGGGTTACGATGTACGAATGGTGAAATGATCGTAGTGTTGATTTACTGTACAGCCGAACAGGATGTGTTTAAGTACGTGTTGACGCGTAGATCGCTTGAAGAATCTGTGATCCATGTTTTAAGTGTTAACAAGATATCTACAATAAGTTTTATGTTGGTTACTGAGGTATCCCGCTTCTAGAGATTTATCGAATATTTTTAATACTAAAGGTAAGCAACACAAAAATTGTTTTATAGTGAAAAATCGAAATCTTATAAATGACATTTGCTGATGAAAATTCTGTTTAGTGTGGAAAGTGAATAACTGGAATAATTAGTTTATCAACAATAATATGACTTGAAGGTTGTGATCAGTTTTTAAATTGGGTTTGAAATGAAAGTAATCAAATCATTCGTCTGCTTTCAACACATTATTCGATCATCAGGCAGGACTAAATTTAATTTGTATTTTTAAATTTAATTCGGTACAAATTTTAACGAACAAGTGTTAAAATATAAATACTATTTTTACATTTTGAAAGGAGGTCAAGAAATGGAATTTTAATTGAAATCTATTGCTTTTGTTTGAAAAATATATATCTGACAGTGTTTGTGATTAAAAAGATGTTTGTGTTACAATAAAAACGCGGAAATTGTTTGTATGAAAAGCGTAAGAAAATCAGTTGATAAATTTATATATTTAGATTGATAATTGTTTTAACGACCTCTCATGATCATAGTAAATCTTTTAAATAGCTCTATTCACTTCTATGTCCTAATACAAGTACTCAGTTACTGAAAATAAAATTTGTTTATGTAAATTTTTATGTATTAGTGCTCATTATGTGTTGATATTATGTGTAAAATTTAGAAAAGTACTAAAACGTTAGTAATTACATTCACTTTGAACAAAACTAAAATATTTTATTACAGATAATTAAAATTTTTGTAATGAGAGGTGTGTAAAAGTACAGAATATGAGAACATTTCTACAGACCTCTACATGGTAGACGCTAGACGGTAAATATAGCAAGATGTATCAATTATTCAAATGAAATATTTGCAAATTAGAATAGTGACTTGCTCGTTCTTGACGTGCGATGTCACCATTACAGGAGGTGAAAATAATTATACCAATTTTAATTTTTTGTAATTAAACGCTTGAATGGAAGTTTCCAAATTCAACGAATGATGTCACAGTATCTCCTCATAATCATTAATAGAATGACAAATAAAATTTTAGTCATAAATGTATTTTTCATCCGTATAATTCAATAATGTAATATATGTAGAGGTTAAATTAAATTAGCCGCATCCTTACATTATTTATAATACTTAAGAAGTATTGAAAATATTAGTGCACATATTTTATTTGGGAATATTGTACCAGATGGATAAGTTAAGCGATTTGGTGAAATAAACGTAAATGAGTTTTTACTTAACACACGTTTTGGAATCAATGTTTAAAATTGAATACCGACGACCTTCTTGAAAATTGTGATTTTGGAAGTTATCGTGTTCATCATGTGTTTTCCTGTTATAGAGTAGTCGATACCAGTGACGTAATGGGTTGCAGTGACAGCAAACGACCTTCTGACAATGGTTGGAATCGAAGCATTATGGTCAGATCGGAATCTAATACAAACGGACCAGAAAATAGTAAGTATTAAATGAAATATTGGATGATTGGATTTTATCCTACAAAACGTTATTGTTAGTCTTCAAAGAAATGAAAAAATATGTTAATCCTCGAAACGGTAATATAATATATAAATATCTGATTAAGAGATTGGGATTTTAGAACATCCCTCTCCCAATTAATTGCCTGCTTCAATCAACGTAATAATGTATACAACATAAATAAGAATATTCATTATTTACTTTATAAATTGTTTAATGTCTTTGTTTCTAATTTGGTAACTAAATGATATATTGTACTTCTGTATTAGCTTGTTATGTGTTTTATTATTAGCATTGACTTGTTAATGTATTATGAACCATTTCAATAAATGGTTAGGTGATTATCAAATTTTCATTCTGGCGCGTTTATTAAATGCGCGTATAAATTAATCAGTGAACAGAAAATGAAATAGAAGCATTATAATAAACTAGTGTAATGAATGTGAGTGTAAAACATGATTCCCGCATGTAAACGCTTTCGAGATATAAGTAAGTAAACATTTTGGTTGAAGTGTATCATATAAAAATCATAACCGGCGACCAACAAGATGGCATGAATTAAACCAGGCCTGCCCAACGCCTGCTCCTGCGGACATTCTGCACTTGCGAGCCGATCGTCTGTCCGCGGCAGCGCCGAAAGTGCAAGTAGTGGGGAGGAGGAAGATTTGCGGGGAGAGGAGAAGTCTGACGTAGCACGACGTGGCGCGTAGATTGAATGCCTGGGCATCTAATTCAATGATCCATGCTGCAAAATTATATGCCCACTTTTTTATATGGATTACGTCTAGTATTTCAAGTTACAAGGGCCATAATTAACTGTTTACATTCTGTGCACTGCTGTATATCCACCTTTGTATCCACCATTATATGTATATTCCTTTTTAAATTAAAAAAAGTAACATGCTCTTTGTGATTTTTAAGCAATATTTCAAAGCAGTAGCTTTTCTAAAAATTGTATTATTTAATTCTAACAAAAACATAAATTTAGTAATTGATTGTTCACCAAGAATGTTATAATCTCCAAATAATAGCAAAAAGAAGAAAATTATGAGATCAATCTCTTCTATGAAAATTGACATAAAAATAGAATATATGTCAATTCCAAAAAGGGTAACGTTTAATAGTACATATATGGGTGACCATTTCCCCCATTATGAAGCTGAATAAAAGATATCAACGGGCAAACCTCCGTGACGATATGTTACGGACAATCATGAGATTATCATGAGTATTGTTAAATAGATTGCAAAGAGCTTAATATTTTCATACGATGTCGTAAACGACTCTTGCCAGAAGTTAGAGCAGAAAATAATCATGATTTTATTTCAAGAATAATGTTTTGCTTTAATAGAAGCTCTTATTCAACTAAATATAGTTAATGAAAAATGTATTTATTGATATAATCATCAAACAAATACAATTCAGTAGTATCATAATTTTGAGTTTAGTAAAATACTAAATTTGTGATTACATCGTAGCAAAGCGAATTACATTATCAGCCCTACAAGCAATTATAATACTTGGTGTCCAAATCTAAAATGTATAATTCGTTGTAGTTTCATATTTCGCACTGTCGTATATCGACAACAAACATTTACAATATAATACAAAACGCAATATGACTTGAACTGAATGTGATCGTTATGTTCTCAGCGATTGCTCTTTAAATTTACGCGCTGTGGTTCATATTGCTCTTTGTAATTGGTGGTCCCCACTCCTAGTGTGTGTCTCATCCCCACCCTTCATCGATTTTCGCATTTACACCCGAGTTGCTCGCGCGCAGTTCCTGATGTCAGTGAAAGTGCAAACTGCTGTGCAGCCCTGAACACTGCACATTTGGTGAGCAGATATCAGGAAGCAAAAATAATATATTAAAAAAACTACACTTTTGAGGGATTTCACGTTTTACGTCCAAGAACTTCAACCTACTCACTGTTGAAATTATTTTTAATAAATTAAGTTTCTTTTGGAAAATTAAAGGGCTCTAAAACCTTAAGTTTAAAATCTGTTGAAGCAATACTCACAGCCATTACTCGGGAGCACTTCGAAATAATTAGTCACTATTTACGTACAATACTTTTCTGGAAAACACCCGAATATTTGAAATTACAATTCTTCTCGAATCAAATACACGTAAAGAGTTAATTGCTTATAAAGAAGTTGATTAATTAGTCTTCTTCAATCGATATCATGATCATACTTATCATGTGAATAGCTTTTTCTATTTTTTAGTCATGAAGATCTTAATTCAGTGGGAATATTTATACAAACATGTTATTAATCGTTTGAATGTCTTCAAGTTTCAATATAATGCTTGTACTTTGAATTATAAAAATAGGCTTAAGCTAAATATGTTTTGAAAGTGAAATAAATATATCATTTTGTCCAGACAGGATATGAATATAGTAGAAACGTGTCCATAGACTCATTACCGGACAGACTAGACGCATCGACACTGGAAAAATATTGCGACCGCATGGAAGAAAGAATTAAGCTCACCATCAACCAGCGATTCAGCCATTTGGAGACATGCGTGACGACCATTTACATGGGAGCGGAAGTGAGACTCGGTGCAATGGAAAAGAAATTGAAAAGTATGGAAGAAACCATTCAAATAATAGCCAAAAACGTAGAAAAGCAAGACGAAAAAAGAGAGTGATAAAAGTTTAGTTAATTCTGGAGAATGTTCAGATCAAATATCATGTCTGACTCAAAAGGAAGAAAATTCAGTAGCTGTAACCATCGAAGACGTTTCTGAGATACACGATATTCAGAAACAAAGTGTAGAATGTGAGGAGGTGAAGAAAGAAAACTAAATATATAGGTTATAATTCTTTGAAGGAATAAATCGTGTTATGACTCACAGATTGTTTTTTGGTAATGATTAGCTAGGCCCAATTATAATTTCATCTTTCAGATGGTGAATTGTTTACATTACTAACAGAAATGGTAATTATGACTCTAATGATACATTATTTGATATGTTAATAAATGCTAATGATATGTTTTATTAGATGGTTCTTTTGTGACACTTTTTAATTTTTAGGTTATTTTGTAATTCAATGTCACTCTTTGGTTACTTTGGGATTATCTTTGTTTTTTATTACTTAAAACACGTTTGATGTGTCAAATATTAAAGTAATTTGAGGTTAACTTATCCCCACCTTTGCTTGCAATATTGCAATATCACAGAGCAAGTGACTGGATTATTAATCTTAAAACTGTTGGGCCTATAGTGATTAATTTTTATTGTAAAAGAAATTTTATAACATGACGTGTCATTCACTTAATTATGTTCTGTTTGCTGGGTTTTATTTATTGGGTGAGCAATACAGCATGGCAATTGATTTTTACTATTTAAAGAGAGAGAAATTGATATATAGTATTAGAGATTTAAAACATTTATGGCATTAACATTTCAAACATTTATATTGAGGAAGAGAGGCAAACTAGCTAAATATTGTATTTAATAGAAAAATAACTTTTTTAAAAAAATGGCAGGCTAAAGAGGTAACAACACCAGTAAAAACTATACCCATGACATATATGTTGGAGGGGATACACAAATAGTTGATGTCTATTGAACATGAATCGAGATGGAAAGAAAATAAAGGTATCTGGTGGTTCTCTAATTGTACCTAAGGACCTTAAGGTTCTGCAGAAGCAAAGTAATTGTTGTGTGAAAAATAAAGTCATAATTTAAACATATTTACAATGACCACAGAATGTCAACTTGATTATCGTGTCAATGTTTTTCCTGTTCTAAGTTTTCCTCCTACAAAGCGTATTTTAATCTTTCACACCTACCATTTGTATGGATAATATTTTCAAATAAAATTTAAAAGAAATGGAACATAGAGGATGTCGAGATTATCCAATGTAAGGATTAACGTTAGGATTTTGCGAACATAAAAGTATTTGAAGTAATCCGTAGGGACCAAAATAGTTTTGGGGAGCAATATACTAGATCAGTTGGGAGTGAAGTGAGTAGATAAGAACAGTGAGCGAGGACATTTAAAATGTGTGAGCAAAGACTCCAGTATTGACTTCTGTCAATTTTGAAGCAGGACGTAGCGCATATTGTACAGAATTTCTCTCGCAGTCTCTGCTACACTAGTTGATACCTAAAGTAACGGATTCTCGATTCACCATGCTACACGCACTAGACGTCCTAGGACAGAAGCGACAGAAAAATGGAAAGCGGAAATTCACTTTGATAACAACTTTACGAAAAACAGAAACTTTATGGCCACTTCAAAACTCTCTGCATAAACACCGAAACCTTGTCAATAAAATATGACTCGTTTTGATAATATAGTGTCAGCAATATTAAAGTTGACCTTTTTTCATAACATATAATGCAGAAATATATTTTTGTTAAAACGACATGTACAATGGCTGTTAATGCATGTAAATATACCACATTATTGGAAGTTGGAAAGATATTTTATGCCTCACGGAAGTGTGATATCAAATGAGACATTGTATATATTATTTTTCATATTATTTTCTTATATTTAAATATGTTTTTGAAACATTTTATTGTATTTAAGATAATTGGCAATATTGGTATTTTAAGAAAACATGAACTTTGTCAGTGTAAGTTATCGTACAGTGTAAGCTATTTGCACTATATATAATAAAGGAACTATTTAGTAGAAATGTAAAAATTCACAAATTTTACCCCAATTCATGCTCTAAAAGGTGCCACAATCCTTTTCATTACCTACAATATTCTGAATACATAATATATAGTATTAACAATTAAAGTAGTCATGTAAAATAAGAAAATATACCAAGGCGAAATAATTTCGAAAAAAGATTGAATCCTTGAAAGATCTGAAAGATTTTGCCGTAGAGTAAGTGTTAATGGTGAAGCTATTTTCTGACCAGTGCGGCAATTCCAATGTTTTCTTCACATGGCATTTGCAGCAGCTCGTCTTGCATTCACTCCCGACTCTTCTCGGAGATTTATGCAGCCGATTCCGACGTCTCGGAGTGGGATCTACGGCGACTTTCGTTCACCATCCCGGATGAGAACTTGGGAGACTACTCTGCCTCTCGAGACTAGAGGAAGCGAGCTATTTTTCGCCATTGACGATTTTTCGTTTTGGGTGAATATTAAACTTCCATCTTGAGTATGTGTCTTCTGCTGAAAAGCCATATTCAAACTGGTCACGAAATATGGTTCGGTTATTACGAATGATGATCGCGGAAGCATGTGTGAAATTCTCAATTATTTATCTTATATTTGTAATATTGTGTTCTTTCCCTCTTGCCTCTGTGACGCGTAATAGCTTCTTACAGAGTGGTTCCGGGTTCGATTACCTATTGAGGCAAAATTAGAGTTGTAGCTTTCCTTTAAAGTTTCGTAGTAGTTTCTGAAGCTGTGCGACGCAGAAAAAGCACAGACAGGAGAAGTTAGCTAGTTACGATGTTCGACACATGTTTCTCTTACCCCCCAATCGTGGTAATTAAACTAGGCCCAGGCATGGGTCATACCAATAGCTTCCGGCAAAATCGGACAATCGACCCAAAATGCCAAATACACAATGTACTTTCTCTTAAACGTATGGTATTCAAAAATATTCTTGTACATTATGACAGGCATTCTCATTTCTGGTTAAAGAATTTCTCACATTTCGTTAAACAAGAACTTGGTTTTGCTGTACACATTTTTGCTGTCACAAATGCAGCTTTTAAAGAAAGTGCTTAATTAAAATTTTTGCTTAACTTAATAATATAATTGTTTTCAGTTATGTTCTTACAATGTAAAAAAGATTTCGAAATATTATTTTGAGAAATGTTACTTAGAGGAATGCATTTATTGTGAGATGATTAAACAGTATGTATTCTAAAATATTCTAATAATTTCTTGCAGAAGCTTAAGAAAATATTAGAAATTTGAATGCAATGTTAGTCAGAATCTAGTGGTCAAAGAAATAAGATGTATTAGAAGAATGAGGTTCATTAATAGAGATGCAATTATATACTTGTAGAACTATACCAAAAGAGCGGATATGGTTATTGTATGCGATGCAAAAGCAACATCAGAAAGTATAATACTGTTCGAACAAGCAAACAATTTGTTACTTAATTATATATTCATCGCATATGCCTAAGCTATTCGTACGAATTTTCCATTATGTATTTATTTAACTATGAAAAGTACATTTGCCAACGACTCGCAATTCTGAGAAGACCCCATCCGCCGGGCCGCCTCCATTGCTCATTCTCAGAGTCACCTGCAACGTATCCGAGCCCTGCGCAATAACTCACTTACTCAAAAGTTAATTACAGAAAGTCTAATATTCAACATCTTACATTTTTACATGACTTGTTTAATTAACAATTTAACTAAATTATAAACCTGTCACAACATACAACGCAAGCTCTGATTGGCCAACGCCAGAATTGACGCCAGCGAATTTATCGTCTGACGCGCCGCGCGTCATCTACAGATCAGCGGAGCTCAGGTATTTGCAGCGAGTACTTCGTGTTACGCAAGGCTCACTCATCTTCATATTGCAAAATATTACATACGCATGCGCAAGATTACTCTGATGTTCTTTAATAGTTCTGTGTGCTATGCATCGAACTAGTCAGTGACATTAATTATCCTGTCCAAAAGCATTAATGTTTTCAAGTGAACGTTCGTGTACGTGATATTGTTACGTCCTCACGTGTCGTACAATGTACTGTGCTCCGTATTTATGCTCAAAACAGTGACGTTTCATGCATACAACACATTTATGCTTTAATTGAACAATTGTGCGTGTGAAACAGAATCACGCATTCCATATGTTACACAATACTATGCGCTACGCCTGTGTTCGCAACAGTGCTTCTTTATTCAATTGAACATGCATTCATTGCATACTAGTTATTGTTTCTTGCATGGCAAATGAACAGTGTGTTGTTGCCGTGGCGTATTTCACAACTTGCGATGGCTCCCCCCACCGCCTGTGTTGTGTCATCGCACCGCCGGACGAGCGTTCAGCGCCTGCCCATCTTCTCTCTCCACCGATTGAATCACATGACCTGCCATCTGCCAGCGAATGCGTGACGGCATCTACTCTGCATCGACTCATCGCCACTTGCAAACGATTAAAGTAACCAGACACAAACAATAGTTCAATTTTTATAATTCCATTGTAATCTTCAATCTAATTTGCCTTGATTCTCATCTTTGCATACGTTACGTACATAAATAATCAATGTTGGCAACTTTTAATAGTATAATCACAAGATATTTGACCACAACTACTTGATGTCTGTGTTTGCTTAAATTCATTATTTACAGCTTTACAAGACATGATCATTTCAACAGTGTAAATTCTGGGTAACATAATAGTCATTTGGTTCAATTACATGTATTAACTCTACATGTGACTCAATTCATTTGTGATGATGACAGCACCTGAAGGATCCCTGTCAGGCACGCAAGGCTGGTGACTTGTCGTTCATTAATAATTAATACCACCAATGGTCCTCCAACGTAAGTAGCAGAGGATGGAGAGGTGGTATGTATGGCTTCCGCTTAAACTAATCACAGTTTGGTAAGTACATCACACGTGCCACCAACTTCAAATACTTTGAAATGTTTGCTAACATTTGAAGGAGATGCTCAAGTAAATTACTTAAGATCTCTCAAAGCTTTAATTTTATTAGATTAGATTAGATTTATTTAAACTGCAATTGGGCATAACCCGGTGGCAGCTAATTACAAAAACATAAATATACACAGCCTTTCTGTAATATAGAACTCCAAAACCACTAATAGTAATAATAATAATAATAACAACAACAACAACAACAATAATAATAATAATAATAATAATAATAATAATAAGATGCAAATTATATACTAATTGTAGTAATAATAATAATGGTAAAATAATGATAATAATATTAAAAACTGACTGATTCATAAAACATTAAATTACATTAAGAGAGAAAACACACACACACACACACACACACACACACACACACACACACACACACTGCATTAGTATTACACTGCACTTCACTGCACTTCACTTCACTAAGACCTGAAAACATTTCCTTCTTTATTTCTCTGCTATACACTGCACTACACCTCACTTCACAATAGAACACTTATGCATCGCTATATAACCCACTATTCTCCCTCATTTACTTAATAATACCCTAAATTAATTTCCTAAACTGTTGAACACTTTGAGGAAAGGGTTCAAAGGTTTTTGCAGGCAATCTATTCCATTCCGTAATCGTTCGATTTGTAAAAGAAAATTTCCCGACATCCGTTCTCTGCTGTCTTAAATTTATTTTGTGCCTGTGATCCACTCTACTGATGTATGTAGGAATACATAGCCGCCGATTAATTTCTTTCCAAGCTGGATGACCATTATAAGCTTTATACAAGGCGCAGAGTCTTGCTACTGATCGCCTGTTTTTGAGTGAATCCCACCCTGCCGTTTTCTTGTCCCTGAAAGTAAATTTAGCTGCCCTATGCTGAATCCTTTCCAAGTGTTTACACTGCATAATCTTGTGCGGATCCCAACAAATTGTTCCATATTCCATTATTGGACGAACAAGAGATAAATAAGCAATTTCCCTCGCGTTTGCCGTACTCTTTTTTAGGATGCGCATTACAAAGTGAAGAGATCGCCAGGCTTTCCCTACAACTAAATCTACGTGTTTTTTCCAACTTAATTTACTATCGAAATGAATTTCTAGGTACTTGCACGAGGAAACTCTCGGAATAATGTCATTATTTAAACGGTAATGTGTTTCACTGTAATTATGACCCCTGCCAAAAGTGATGGATTTACTTTTAGAGCTATTTATGGACATTCCGTTATTTTCCGCCCAGTAATGTAACGCATCAAGATCCTTTTGCAGTATTTCTTCATCTCTTTTCGAGTTAATACTACGATATATTATGCAATCGTCTGCAAATAGCCCAACATTTGAGGTTAATTGCGCCGGCAGATCATTGACGAAAGCTAGAAATAGAAGGGGTCCAATGACACTCCCCTGCGGTATTCCTGACGTAACGCTTGCCCCGGAAGATAACTCTTGTCCAATTCGGACTTTCTGTTTTCTATCTCGCAGAAACTCGCTAATCCACGCCACCACCCTGGGATCTATGCCTGAATTCATTAATTTCTGTACAAGCCGATCGTGTGGAACGACATCAAATGCTTTAGCAAAATCTATAACTACTGCATCTACTCTCCCGCCCGCGTCAATTTCATCTGCTAGATCCTGAAATAGCGTGACTACCTGACTTTCGCATGAATAACCACTCCTGAACCCGTGTTGCCCATCGTAGAGCCATTTTTTAATTTCCCATTCTTTCTTAATGTAACTCCCAACTAGATGCTCCATAAGCTTGCACACCACTGACGTAAGACTTACCGGCCTATAATTGCATAATTTAGTTTTGTCACCACTTTTAAAAATTGGTACGACAAAGGCTAATTTCCAATCTTCCGGTACTTTTGAATTATTCAAAGACACGTGAAAAATTCTAATTAGGTACGGTAATATTGCCTTTCCTGCCAGTTTAATTAAATCCGTAGAAATGTCGTCTGGACCCCTTGACTTACCATTTTTCATTGACTTTACTTTATTCCATAGAACGTTTACTTCAATATTAAACTGATTTGCAACCGAAGGCCCTTGAATAAATGGATGGTCCGTACTATTTTTGAAAACCGAACTAAAATACTTATTAAATGCATCCGCTTTTGCCCGATTGTCAGTAATTAGCGTGTTTCCATTTTCGCGAATAACTGGGATATCCTCTTTATTTCCTTTCCTTCTACGAACATATTTATAAAAGCCTGTCCAGTTATTTCCCTTCCCACCTAGAATATTCTTTAAATATGCCTCCTGAGCAATTTTCTTTTCGCGCTCCAATTCTTTTGAATGATTTCGAAATTTCATATGCTCGCTACTACGCTTTCTGTTCTTAAATGCCTTTCTCGTTATCCTCTTCATTCTCCTAATTTTTGCATTGTAGTATTCTGGATCCGGATTATTTTTTAGAATTTTGCACGGAACAAACTTTTGCAAAGCTTCGTATATAATATCTTTAAACACGCCCCATATTTCTTCCATACCGCCCTCTGTTCTTAGAAAGCGGTCATATTGTTCCCTAAAGAAGCCTTGAAGCCCGCTTACATTTGCTTTCTTGTATTGCCGTACTTTCGTTCCTATTGTAATGCCTTTCCTTGAAATATTTCCGTCTAAGTCAAGAAGAACCGCTTTGTGGTCACTAATACCCTCAACAACTTCACAAGATATGAAAAGTTCTTTCGGCCTAATTAGGTAGACATCCAAAATCGCATCCTGTCGCGTCCCGGTCCGAACTACCTGGATAAAACCCTCTTCCCAGACCAGCCCGTTTACTAAATTTTGGACTTTCCCTTCGCTAACGGTTCCCTCCCAGTTTACGCTCGGAATATTTAAGTCGCCTCCAATAACAATAGCATGGCCATTTTCGTTTCCCGTTCTCTGAATGATGTTATCTAAAATGTCATATCCATCGCTCGGAGGCCTATAGCATGCAATAATTTCTAAAACAGTTCCTGACGTAATAATTTCTATTCCCATCATTTCAAACTCTCTACTGACCCACTCTAATCTAATATTAATGTCCTCTTTGACGCAAATAAAGACTCCGCCCCCTCTGCTAATTCTATCCCTCCTAAGGATCTTGTAATGGGAATGAAAAATTTCAGAGGACCCGATTTCCTCAGTTAGCCACGACTCAGTCCCTATCACTATGTCGGGATCGCAGGCATCAACTAGATTCCAAAACTCTATTTCTTTATTGATTATACTACGACAGTTCACCTGCAACAACCTAAGGAACCCCTTCCTCATGAGTTAGACCAAGCAATAAGTCTCAAATGGTTTTGTTTCCACAACTGAACAAAGTGATTTGTATCATTAGTCATTCAGCATGTGCTGGAAGAGAAAAATATCCGAAACGGATCTAACGGATATCACAGCAAACGAAAAATCAATATTGCATTAGAACGCTCCGCTGCATGAAATGATTTGAAAATATAAATAAATGTGCAACTTGTAAAAGAAATAAAATTTTGAATTTTATTTGCGGAAATAACCTGTTTAATACGGATTAATTTCATAGCAGCTGTTAACAAAAATGAAAACAAGAAGACATTTCCTGGAATCTTTATTGGCTGTGGTCTGTGAGTGTACCTCAACCTCTATCTTCTTGTGCTTGAAAAGTAAGTAAAATCCATGTAGTAAGAAAATGCTGATGTAAATAGTTATAAAGTTATCAACATTACCCAAGAATCCATGAATTTCTCTCTTCCTTGTGAGCGCATGGCAAACCAGTATTTCGTATTTATATTTAACTCCGAGAAAAATGAAAACCCAAAAATAAAAACGAAAGTATTGAGTTTTGTTTTAGGCATGATTAACGGAAATAGCAAAATGCTAAGAATTGAAATTGGGAAAGATCGTCACTACTGTATAAACTACCTATCTACTTGCAAGTCAGGTGCGTAGGCACGTCTTGGTGTATCTCTTTCACGGCCTCCTCACAGGAATAAAATATCTCAAAATCTCTGCAAAGGATCAAGGGCTAATGAATCGTATGATCAGTTTATATACTTTCGGCGGAAACGATTTAGTGGAAGTTCTGGTATGGCTGAATATGCAGGTAACATTTTCAGCAACAAAAGAGATGAAAGGAAAAATATAAAAGGATGTCAAAGGTAGCGTAAGAATATGAAACAAATAAATACTTTTCATAATATTGCACCAAACTCTTACACTTAGTTGTAGCAATTCGCAAAAAAAAAATAAATAACACATTGGTATGTGTCGTTGCCTTGCTGGCGCGGACGTTCGTGAGCAACAAGTAAGAATGTACAGAAAATATGATTCGTTATGAAAAATACGGAACACACAGCATTGAGCTAAGAAGATTTTCACTCATCGTCATAAAAAAAGCTGCACTCAGAAGGACGAGGCGGATTGTGTTCATTGTTGGCAGGCAGGTAGATGGTACCATGCATACAAAATGATTACAGTTTCACATTTGTATTGTGCTACACGGCCACAGACGGTACATGTTAGTATGGCGTAGGGCCGCCATGTTGGCAAACACACTCGTCGAGACTTCGCGCCATGAAGTTATACAGATCTCGAATGGAGTCCTGTGCTAATCCATCGCATGCAACTTGCACCTGAGCGAGCAGTACTTGCAGATTTGTAGGTAGGGTTGGGATCCTGATCGCACACTCCATAGCACCCCAAACATTCTCGATCGGGGCAAGGTCTGGCGATGCGGCTCTCCAAGGCAGAGTATCCACGGCTGCAAGGCAGGCTCGGGAGATGGCTGTGGTATGCGGACGTGAGTTGTCCTGTTGAAATAGGACATCGGCGTGGGCGTTCACAAATGGCAAAGCCACCGTTTGCAGAAATTTTTGAATGTACCTTGCGGCTGTCACGGTGCTTCCAAGGAACACTAACGATGAACGGTGAACACTAACGGTGATTGGTGAA
Organism: Acheta domesticus; assembly: GCA_031308135.1. Classification (NCBI taxonomy): domain Eukaryota; kingdom Metazoa; phylum Arthropoda; class Insecta; order Orthoptera; family Gryllidae; genus Acheta; species Acheta domesticus. The sequence goes on along the minus strand of JAHLJT010000631.1, from coordinate 181,645,949 downwards.
CACTCACAGTGAACGGGCACCATGGGATATCGCGCCCCCACACCATCATCAGGCTGGCGAGACGCGTGATGGAATACCACAAACCATTCGTCGTGGCGGTCTCCCACTACGCCTCCACACACGGAACCGGTGGTCGTCGCCATCAAGGCAAAAGCAGGACTCGTCGCTGATGTTGACCCGCTGCCAGTCTGCATGGTCCCCGTCCGTTGTTTCCGACACCAGGCGAGTCTGTAGCGACGTTACTGGGGTGTGAGTGGCAGGCGTCGTAACGGTCGGCGTGCGGCGATCCCTGCGTTGTGCAATCACCTGCCAATGGCACTGGGACTTACAGGATGTGACTGCAGGCTGCACAGCCCGCTGAATAGCACCTATTACTGCCGTTCGAACTGTTCGCATGTGGCGGATAATCCGTCGGTTCTCCCTCCTCGTGGTGCGTAGCGGACGTCCAGATTCTGCATTTTGTATGTGCGTGGCTTTTTCTCAATCCATTGCCGCCAACAGGGGGCGATGGCGGTGTCCGTATGACCGGCGTGGCGCGCAATACGGCAACAGGACCAACCAGCCTCGGCACACTCACGATGTGGCCCCTCTCGAAAGCGTCTAACTGGACAACTGGCTGTTGAACGCATAGTGTACGTGCAGGTGAAGCTCTGGCGGCGCTACTTGATGTCGCAATGGCTGGCGCGGCCGTTTGAATCCCTCTTGTCTATACCGGTGGGCACGACGTCACGCACCTACCACCGACCCCCCCCCCAGTGAGCGGCCGACCGTAAAAGCGAAATAATTGCCATAGCGAATGATGTGCAAAATACCCACCGAGTTTGCAGCGGATCAGTAGGGTCCTTCGGGGTGCAGCTTTTTTAATGACGACGAATGTATATTTTATTTCTCCTTCTTCCCCACTAGATACTATTTTTTCTCTTCCTCCTTTTCTCGTCTATCTCCTCCAACTCTCTTTTAGTCATCTGTGTCTTCCTACACATCAGCTTGCGGTGCACCAGGTATCTGATGATTTCTCCAGTCGGGACAAGCTCTGAGTTCTTGACATGTATAATGGTGTAGTGCATGTAAGTGTGTAAGTAAGAGTGAGGATAGAACAAGGAAGAAGAAGGAAAGATCTCGGACTGTCCGTGGTCCATATGTTGTGATACTGATCCGGTATTCGTCCGATATTGATCGGAGAAATCTCGGCAAATTACCGATTGGAACCGCTGGCTGCGGGAATTCTCCCCCAGACAGCGCAGCGGCTGAAATCGACCACGCTATGTAGCTAGTGACGAAAATCTGCCAACGTCCCTTATTCGAAACCTAGGATCTCTGTGACAACGATGCTCCAAAGGCAACTGTGTTGCCTGTGAGCAATCGCCGACAGTACATTTAGCTGATGCTGAATGTGAAATGATGAAATTCTAGGTCTCCAACCTAGAATCAGCATGAAATCTAGCAATGAAAAAAGAAGTTTTTGAAACATCGATATTCAGAAACATCGATATATTAATATCGAATTTTTTTATATCAATATATTTTTCCAGAAACATCGGTTTTTGATGATTTTGATATTTTTTGAGTGAAAGTGAATAAATGTAATAATAGCAATTTAGTAGAAAAATGAAAATTTACAAAGTTTACCCTAATTCATGCTTTAAAAGGTACCACAATCCTTTGCATTACTTCCAATATTCTGAATACATCATATATCAGTATTAATATTACTCGTTCACTTTACATTTGCAGACGGAGCGCTGCGATCTGTTTACATGAGGTCACTGCCAACTGAATGAGAAACGCGCGTCTGCAGTATACACTGACCGTTTAATATGATATAGATGGCGGTGAGCAGGGCATAGAACCCCGGCGGAGCAAGAACATTACCATTAAGCAGTAGATAAGTGCAAAGAAAAAATAAAAATATTGTACGTGAATGTTGTGAATAGCGTGTCGTGTGATCTATTTTATTGTATTTTATCTTAATCATTTAAGAGCGCGAATCCAGCTCACTGTCAGAAAGGCATAATTCGTCAGCTGTGTCCGTCGCGCTTGTGCTGCCTTCGGAGACAGCTGATTGGTCAGATGCTGATTGACATCGGGGCCATTCGTGTATTTTTGGTTGTGTGTTCGAGCCTTCACTTTCAAACAACATTAGTTCCTAATTCTGCCGTCTGCAAATGTAAAGTGAACGAGTAATAATTAAAGTAGTTATTATTAACGTATCACTCGTACTTGACCAAACAATAAAATATACTGGTATTTCATTGAAGTACTATAAGTAAAAATGGAAAGAGGATGGGAAAATATCATCTGTTTTATCATATTTAAAACATAGATATTTGGAACATCGATGTTTTTATCAACGTTTACAGCGACATCTAAAACATTTTGGCGATGTATCGAAATATCGATATTTCGATAAAATTTGCCATCCCTAGTCCAGAGGGTTATCCGGACTGCTCTGACTTCCCAGAGGAAGCCCGCGGGCAGTCGCGAAATCGCCGCCGCGTGGCGATTGGAGCGCCTGCCGGCCGCCTGGTCGCGCACAGCGGCTGCGAGGGGCTGATCTCGCTCTATTCATCATTTTGCCCCTGGAGAGCTCCGGCGCGCCGTCGCACCGCTCACAGCGGCCGCAGGGGTGGTGGTGGGGGAAGAAAGATGTTTCACGCGAAGTTAAGCAATCGCGTACCTACTCGTCATAAATTGCTGTTTGTTCTCAATGCCCAAGTGAATGAAGAAGCTGTCGGTTTACATCAGGATGATGTGCCGGTGGTTATTTTGGGGTCATGTAATGAAACAATGTGAAGCATTATTTAATTTAATGCCAAAGAAGCCTTTAGGTCTAAGTTCTCTAGGCATATTGAGTGTTCTAAACGTCTTTTGTGGCTGGTAAAAAATACTGTTTATCTGTAAATCTAACTGAGATAAGCTTTCATTCATTTACTGAAAGTTGTTGGTTGTTATAATTTTCAATAATTAAGTGCAAATACTATTATGGAAAGCTATCTATATTTCTAAACTCAATTGTTACACCGCCTTTGGGTCATCTTGAATTTAAACAAAAATATGAGTATACCAATTTATACGTATTGACACGAAGAAATATAGGACGCCCAGACATCAATAACTCTACGTCAATTAAAATCCAAAAGAGTCGAAAAATAATAATTTCATAGAATAAATTAAAAGTTGGCCTTTCCTTCAGAAAAGTTAAACATTAATTTTTAGATGTAACATTTTCTGAAATTGCAATTTTTAGGTATTGCACAGGGTTTTACATACATTTCATACAATAGGAATATGGATTTCCAACCACTAACATCTTATATGCTGATAACAGCTCGTAAAAATATATCTTCGGGGACATGAGGCCAAGTAGCATTTCCAAACTCGAAGAAGACCCAGAGGGAAACAAGTGGTGCGAAAAATTTGCAGGGAAGCCACGGCGGGCGGAAGGGCTTCGCGAGAAGATTGCTTCGAAAGGGCATCTCGAGGTCCTCGCCCCGCGCCCTCCCAAGAGGAGCACTTTCGTCTCCCTTCCGACGCCATGGCCTCTTCCAGGCAGCGGATGGGGTGGGGTTGGGGGTGGGGCGCGCTGGCGACAGACGTGGAGAAGGGAATCGGCGGCAGTGATGCCACTGCTGCGGTGGAGGCCATGGTGTTGGAGTCGATAACATGATAACCAGGAGTGTGTGACGTTTTAAATTTTTGTAATGCTGGAGATAGCGGTGATGGTCTTCGTATAGGAGGAGGTAATGGGCGAAGATGGTAGCAATAATGACCAATGGTAGCAATAATGTTGTTTATGCGTTCTAAAAGTAATCCGTTTAACTGGATTGCCAGTTTAAAGGTTAAGACCATTAAGAGCCGATTGGAGTCGGTTGACGTTGAAATAATTTTGTCGAGATAATGCAAAATGATTTTGCGTATGTGTGTTAATCGGAAAATTTTATTAGAGCAACAATGTCATTATTGAATGTAAAATCACAAAAGTTGGGTATGAAACTATAAACATAAAGCTGAAACTCCACATGTATATATGAAGAAGTGCTAAAGATGTGAACAATTATGTTTAAAAATGACGATGGATGTGACCATATAAATACGTAAGAAATTGTAATATGAGGTGGCGGTGATAGCAATGATATAAGTGGAGAAGAAATGATGTCGATGTTTTAGATTTATGTCTCGTAAAATTGAATTGCTAAATTCAATTACGAGAGTAATTGAATTTACTCTCGTAAAATTGAGTAAACGTTCGGTACATTAATTACGCTATAATAATTTGTTCTAGTTGATTTTTCATTAATTGGTTATTTTAAATAGTATTTGATGAACACACGTAACATTAAATGCACCAATTTACGCGTCACGTTACATAGTACAATTCGCCATTATAATATTTTCTGTGTATATTTTCACTTATACGTGGTGCCGGCCATAGAAGCGGCAAAAAAGGCGGCGGCCATAGAGGTGACGCCGGCCAGGTGGCTGTGGTCACGACATCGTGGTATCGGTGACTGTGCTGTCTGTGGAGGCGGACTGATGATGTGACGTCACTTTACTCAATTCCTCCCCAGGCTCTCTCAGTGGGGGGAGGGGGGAGGCTGAGGCGGTGTCGGCGGCAGAGTGGTGCGAGATTCGATCAATCAATTTCTATCGCTCGCATCTCATCGAGATTTCGAGGGGATCGCGGGGCTTTCGCTTCCTGACTGAGATGGGTTGCGCACTTTTTGCGTCTTCTGAGTTATCGTATCGTTAGTTGCTCTCGTACACTCAACCGTTTCTCCTAATGCGAAAGGCGAGAGCAGATCTCGTAGCTTTTGGAGAGGACAAAAAAGGAATAATTCGTTACACGATAGTGATTTTGAACTGAGCAGATGGCAGAAGTTCAAGTCTTGAACGACTATTTTTAATTTCAATACCTGCAGATTCAAAGGCGCCAGAAAAAACTGTTAAATAATTCGATTAGCGAGCTTTTAAACGTTAGTAATGATCTGTAGGAAATTTTATCACCTAGTTTACAATTTATCATACGATGTTGATAAGTATTATAAATAACTACATCTTGAATCGGAAATCATTATAACATAACTGTATTTTTTAGATCAGAAATGAATTGCTTAGTTAATATATTAACTAACTCCATATGTGTATATAAAAAATTTATCATTAAACAAATAATTTCTCCAAAACATGTCTACGAGTACGTGAAAGTTATTTTCCACGTACCGGAGCAAGAAAAAACAACACTTTTCTGGTATCAGGGATCCAAATAGCGTTCTGTCGCAAAAAATTACATTGTTTTCCTGGAGCCTTACAATCGCTATCTTTCTATAAAATACTCATAGATGCGAGGAAAAAAGCAAAGCAAATCCATTAACTTGGGGCGGTGGAGATGACGACCCGGAGCAAGCACGAAGTACATAACTGACTTCTTATTGTTAGATAACGAAAAAGACAACAATAAATGATAATAGTTTGGGAATTAATTTCTAAATGAACATAATGTTTACGACATTTCATCATCAGACACGTGGTACATCATTTTAAGAAAATTGCGAAACTGTTAGATGGAGTAAAAGTCGATGGGCGACCGAGAAGGGCATTGTCTCTAGCACAAGCTCTAGTTCGCCACTAACCTTTGGGGACTAACAGCAAGTTCCCGCAGCGGGAAGCAGGGGAACGAAGTAACGTACTCACCCTGGTTGACGTTGAGTGGGTGAATTCATTTCTCGTAACGCTTCGTTAGCAGGGCACTCCTCGCCTCCACTTAGATCTCATAGCACGACGTCAGCTCAGCGCTCCCGAATACAGAACCACTTCCAGGACACGAAACTGTGAGTTGTCAGAGAGAATGTGTAAATATGCGTGTACAAATAAATAGATGACATCCACAGAAAAATCAGCTGATTATAAATGAATTGAAAGGAAATGGTGATGTAATCTCAATTTGCTTTGAAGAGCTCTAAAAAAATAAGCAGGGTGGATTATTTATTTATTTTCGTATTTTTAGAAATGTAGACCCTTAAAAATTGCCTAATTGTATTGAATTCAAATAAAACAGTCTAGTAAAAGAAATGTGGTAACGTTTTATACTTTTGATTGATAATTGAATAATTTATTAATAAAGAAGCACTTTGTGTTTACAAAAGAAGTTTATTTGTAGGAACTCCACTGAACAATATCAAAAGTCTGTGAAATGTTTGAAAGTTAATGCAAAATAATTAGTGGCAGAACACTGTTTCGCAAATAGGTGTAACGCGACTAGCTGAAGATACCTGACGTCCGAGTATTTATTTATCAGAAGTCTCCATTGCACAGAAAAAGTAATTAATTTTCCCAATAGTGAAAAAGAAAACTCGACGTGTGTTTTAAACAAGAGCAAAATAGATCCAGACTAAGGGTAATGAACACACAAACAAATTGTACTGAACATTCTAACAGTGGCGTAGCGTCAGGGGACGCTGAGATGCTGAGCATCCCCATATATAATATTAATGAAAAACTCTAAATACTGTATTTATAATCTTACAAGTGGTCCGTTGGGCGAAACACGTTTTGTATTAATTTTAATTTGATTTCCTATGATTGAATTCGGCAGGTTGTTGAAGCTGGCCTGTGATTGCTTGAAAGCTAAAATGCTTCTAGCATCTGCCACCAGATTGCGACGAGCAATGACGCATGCGCAGATCACGAGGTTCCCCTCTCCCCTCGTCGCCCCTGGCCCAGAGAAACTCGACTGCTTTACGCTAGCATCTACTGCGGAAAGAAGCTGCTCGTTTGTGCACGAGAGCGCAGCACACTTCAGGCGGTCAGTAAATTATCTTTCTCTCTCTCACTCGGGAGTCCCCGCTTGGTCATGGACACAAACTGTAGAAATAGTGCCCGTCTACTATTTCTTAATTAATATCCAAGAAATTGAATTATCCTTCAAATAGATTACATATTATTTTAGTCTGAAATGTATAAATTAACGAGTGGTCTCATTGCCATTCGCGTATAAGAATTAAAGCTGACCCATTGTCTAATTTGCTTTCAAGATATCGGCAGTCCTTACTGCTGTGAGGATTTTGTGGGAAGCGCCTACACAGTCGTAAGCAATCGAGATCGTGGAAGTAGTTCCAGTGTATCTGCCAAGAATTGCGTTTGCCTGTGAGACGAAGTAGTTGATAGTGACATTTTGTGTGTTATTGTTGAGCATCCCCAAACGTGCGAGTCACGCTACGCCACTGCATTCTAATATGTAATATTGAAAGTAATGTATATACCCGACAGATTTTAGTCAAAAAGATATTGAGAAAAATCATCTCAATAATGTTATTGAAAGAAAGGACAACAAATGAAAACAACAAATGACAAGGTTAACAAATGAAAGAAAGGACGCCAACTTAACATTTTATTTATTCCTTCAACCAGTTATTCACATTAAAAAACAAAGTAAACAAGAGTTGCTCTGTTCCGGCTGACATTACAGTCCAGGTCCAGATCCTACTAGTGCGTCACTTGGCACTGCTCCTGTTCCGCACGCCTCACCGTGCGCCTCCACCGCGTGCAACTCCGGCACGCAATCTCGCCGTGCGTCACTTAGCACGGCCCCTGGGCTGCCCGTCGCGACTCCACCACGTGCGACTCCGGCAGGTATTTTACCGGGTCTCTGCTCTGCTCTCACTCGTCTGCGCTATCTCAGCTCTCTCTCGACTCTGCCCACCAGGGCCGTGTTAACGCACGGGCCCGAGGAGCCCGGGGCTCTCAAAATTCAAGGGCCCCCGACAGTTCTTAAACAAATTAATACTATTTAAAAAAATAAAATGAAAAACGTATAAAGAGTGATGTATAATTAAACTATATACGACAAAATCGACTATATCGTACAAAAAATTGGCATAACGGAGTGATGTGTCGGGTAATATTTATAATATGGAATGTAGCTGATTGATGCGTTTCTGTTTTATATTGTACAATTCAATATAAAATTAAAACTATTTAATTTATAGTATTTTCCAATGTAATTAATGAGTCTTTTATTCTTACTTGCTTATACATATACGTTTACATGTTTTGCTGGAATAATGTAAAATTGAAACACTAAGGAATACTTTCAAAATATTTAAAAAAATACAAAATGAAATGTGAATTGGTAGGATTTTCTTCGTATTTCAGCATCGATATTGGGGGAGGGGTTCGGTGAAAGTAATAATAGGGGGCCCCCAAATTATCCTAGGCCCAAGGGCCCTCAATGCTGTTAAAACGGCCCTGCTGCCCACTGTCACAGCCAGTGCCCGCTCCAGCTTAAATAGGGGAGGCGCGACCCAAGATAGCCTCGCCTCGAGGCTCCCTTCTCGCTGGCCAGCGTTCCGAGCCAGCGAGCTCCGTGGCGCGCAGGCGTATAACTGCGCGCGCGCGCCAGCTTTGAAATGCTGAACACAGCAAATAATTTAAAAAATCGATAAACATAATTGTCATCAAAAAGAAATAATAATGTTGATGAAACCGACAAGAACGAGATGTGACTGAACAAAAATTAATGAAAAAATATATGGATCCTTTCATCACAGAGGAAACGCCAGAAACAATAAAATATTTGAAGAATAAAAAAGATCCTTAACGGATAGACTTGTCGCATAATTGTTAATGAGTAGAGGTCTGATTATTAATTTGATATTGCAATGAAATTATTGTAGCAAATTCTACTTAATGAATTTGTGAAAGCAAACAAAGAAGAAGCTAGAAGTATGGAAAATAGCTGATTTTAATTCATACCTAAGAAATGAAATATGGTATAATCTCTCCAAATTACAGAAGTTAATATCGTTACTACATTAATACCCGTGAATAACTTAATACTGTTTACGAAGTATAAGTGAAATTTATAAATATCATTCGATGAATGGGGCAGCAATTCTTCTATATGAGCTAGAAATTTTGAGTACGTCATATAAATTTCGACTGACGTCTTGAAAACTGAAGTGCCGAAGAAATTGCGCCTGCATTGCGATCGAGTATGAACTAAACAGATCCATTCCATAGATAGAAAATGAATTGAATAGGTACAGGTAATTGGTTTCGTGCTTCATTTGTTTTGGATTACGAGAAGTTATATTCAATACGTAAGGAATTGATATTTTTGGTTAATTCATCACTGAGTATTTCGGTGTTCGAGCGCGTCAGCGGTTTTGGACATTAGTCCTGTAAGTGTGGTGCGTGCTAGAGGAGGGAAGTGGTTGTCAATCCGGGGATGATGGTTCACCTGGTCGGTAAATCGATACGGGAGGTGACGTTTCTTCCCGCTAGAACCTGAGAACGGATAATTCATACAAGGGGTTAGTTAAATGTATGAGTATGGCCCGGATAATTATGTACTAAAAATTGGGCAAATATGTACATATATATGTATTATAATATACAGAAATATGTACTCAAAAGTATGAAATATGTAACAATAAGTATCATTATATCAATTATTTTTTATTAAAATACCTTTATCTTAGTATATATTGTTCTGTGTACTTAATATAAAGACCAGAATTAAACATTGTAGTTCCCGTAATCCTATTATTTAAAACGATCCCCGTATCAATTAAGAAACATATCGTCTCCGATATTATTTCAGTAGTATATCTTCCCTTTGTGGCTCAAACACGCAACCAATCTTTATAAATGAGGTCTCTAATGAAAGAGAATTTCAAGGAGACGTGACGAATTGCATTTTGACTTTAAAAATATGAAGGATTTGTTTGAAAACACATCTAAATATTCATGTCAAATACACTTTCCTATTCTTCTCCCAGTTTTCTAGATCCAATGACGGAATTGTCCCCTCAAAGCACTGCACTAAAAGCAAAAATTGTTTTGAGTCCGGGTTTTCTCCAACCGAAGACCTCTTTTTCTTCACTAGATCCCCCTATTAAACCTCGAACCTAGGTTTTTAAAGAAGCGACTGCTGATTGGGTAATTTCAAAGCTGCCAGAAGGTTCCAGGGAAGATGTTTACAAAAATTTAATTGTAGTGCTTACTGAAAAAGGGGGCAATATAGTTGTTCAGCATTTTGAGTATCAAAGAATTGCTTCGATTTGCCTATAGATGCTACAGCTTTAGAATCAAATTTATGTAAAACGTGTATTACAAAATCAAAATTTTGAGTATTGTAGCTCATAGCGTCAATTCAGGTGTCCCATCTCGATAATTTAAGATCATTTTGTCTTCTAGACGTCGACAATCGAACCATTTTACCAATAAATACACAAATTTTCCTTTTTGTATTGGAAATCAATGCGTCAACTTTATCAAACTGAGATCTAATCAGTTCTGCAAACACAACGCACGTACAAGATAGGTTAGAAATAGTAATTTTGGAACAATACCTGCAGGGCTTCTGCTGTCCTTGAACATGTACGGCGCTGCACTAGTACCGGAAGGAAAACATTATGTTTAACTTCATCAGGCCACAAAAATTCCGTTGTATCGTTAAAAAGTTTTGTAATAGTTTGATGGTTACATTTTGGTAACATCACATAGTTAATAAAATAAGACTTACACTTTTAAACGTTCATTAAACCTATAACAACCTTGTCAATATGATTTTCTTGCAAATCAGTTCCACGGCGAGATTTTACTATAGATTTTCGGTAGAAAGACGTAATTTACGAACAATGAGAGAGGGACGCATGTAAAAATTCAGGGAAAGAAAAATGTCCACAGCCTTTCTTGAGCTGGTGCGTGTAGTTTCTGGTGAAGGGTATCAAGGTCAAAGGAGACCTCTAAAATATGCGAACGCGATATCGCCTGCTAAAGATATCATTTTACAAATCAAACTTCCTTTCTGTTCTCCACGATACTCGCGCCGAAAACTAACAGAACGAAAGCTATGGATTGCATTGTCGCCTTCCCCTTTTACTTCCAATACCGTTGGCATTTATGGATACACTCATTTCAGCGCGTAATTAATAGCTTCATTTTAGAGAGGAGAAAAAATGTTCAACAATACTGAATTGTTTGTTTGGATGATTCCTTATCAAAAACAGATAGGAAAAATAAATAATTAATTTTTTAATGTAGGATAATGGAAAAGTTCAGTAATATGTAAAAATATGTTCATTTGTGTAAAATATGTCAATATATGTAATTTCGGGCAAAATATGTAAATATATGTACTAAAAACTCAACGTTTATGGCCACTAACCGATGTGAAGCGTGAATATATTGTTGATTAAACTTGATAGAGTTACCTTAGGAAAATATGTAATTACATAATTATCCGGGCCCTATGTATGAGTAATATGCGTTTTGGCTGATATCATTGCATCAAGCAAGAAAGGATAAAATATTCCATGTTTAATATCCATCAAATTACAATATTTAAAGAAGAAATCTGATGTCAATCAGATTCATCGTAATGTCTTTAGATGATCTGCTTCGCTAGGTTCTACCAGGTCACAGAGGTTATGCGAGTTCGAAATTCCCTGTTTCTGGGATGGTTTGAACGTCTGGGAACGAGGTAATAAAAGGCGTTGAATCCCTATCTGAAGGATAACATCAAATTAAATTGAACAATTGGCACTAAACACGGTAATTGATCACAAGGTACTTTCAGCTAGTATGCCTATTCGATTAGTCCGAAAAAATATAGTAAACATTTAAAAAAAATCAGAAACTTAGACAATTTTTGAGAAATAAAATTTAATTTTTTGAAAAGAAGCAAACTTATTATTCATCGTAGAAAATTGTTTGCTCCAAAAAACGTTCTTCCCCTTGACACACAACCATCCAAAATAAATATTTGTTTTGATACTATTTTCCAACGTTTACTTTTGTAAACGCACTTTTACTTACATCATTTACTTCCAAACAAAATTTGAAAGTAAATGACGTTTATCACAGACTCATTCTTTTACGTCAATTGAGAGGGAAATCGAACCATACAAGTAGCATGCCCAGTGGAAGGAAGACGCATGTCAATAAATAAACAAAGAAGGAGGGAAAATATCACAATGAAAGTATTTTCTTCTTTTATACCATTAAATCCAAATCCAAAATGTATGTAATTGTACGTTAACATTCGTTATACGTATTTCATGTCTGTCGTTTCATGATGGAGAAATTAATGTACAACCAATATTTGCAAGAAACTATTTTCTCAAGGTTCTACACCGCAAAGGAAAAGAAAGCTGTTGTTGCTGAATAAAAGAAAAAAGTATGATAAACGCCGTTTACAACGTTATAAATAATTAAGTCATCAATTTTCAATAAATTTCAATTTACCCACATACTTAAAAATAATAGTTATTAATGTAGAATATTTTATATCGGCATTTTCAATAAAAAGTTTATCATATTTGCAGGAAATACGAGTTTTCATCATGGTGTGTGAAATGTGTGATATTTAAATATTTATCTACGACGTTTACAAAGACGTTTTATTTCAAATAATGTTTATATGATTATTACTAGAGACCGTTGTTGTCAAACGTTGAGGTGGTTACTCGCGGACAACGTTTCACTGATGGAAAATTACGCTCATGGAAAAACTATTATTCAACATTCGAAAATGTTTATTTTTTATAATGACACATTTAGGCGTGGTGTAACATCTTCGACGCATATACCCAAAACTAGGCCGTGTCTGCGGATCGGGGCCACTGTTGACCCCGCCCACCATCGACGGGCGACGCAATTCCACTGCAGATGCTCAGTGATGCACAGCAGCGTCGCGTACCGCACCCCACCGCACCACGACACCGTTGCCGCCTCCGCCACTGCTACCGCAACCTCCCCCTCTGCCTACAACACCTGGCCTTTGCGTCCCTCACACACACCGCTTTCTTCCCCGCACCCCACCGCCTCCGCATCTACTTCTGCCTCAACATCTGTCACGCCGCCTCCGTAGACGCCGTCTCCACCACCGCCCCAACGCCTGCCACCGCCAGCAGCCGTCGCTTCCGCCCCCTACGTCCACCCCCGCCGCTTGCGCGCTTTACGGCCCTTTTACAGCGGCCCGGTTCGACGCCCGGCAACCGAATGCCCTCTTTATGTGGGGTGCGGGCGGCGCGGCGCGGGCCGCCAGCATCACCCGGCCAGCCGGCGCGCGCCTCCGCGCCTGCCGCCGCCGCCGCCGCCCTCGCCGGCTGGCCGCGCTTTACGACGCGCTGCGGCTTCTTGGAGCGGGTGCGCTATTGCGGCACTCGATCCGCGCCCCCGCGATGGCCGCTCCCACGGCCCTTCGCCTGCCCGTTACCTGTGGCGCGCACCCGGCCCGGGGCGCGGGGCAGGCTTTCGCCGCCTCCGTCCAACGGTTGTGATTTGGATAATTTCTATTGGTACACTAATATTTTCTAAACATTGTTTAAAAAATATTTAGACAAAGTTTTAAACAATATCAATAAAATTTTAAAATAGCTGTTTATCGTAGAAGAATTCTAATTTTTCAAAAAACCACCATTTAACCCATTTAACGAATGTAGGTACTTTTTAAAAATATGGTTTGTAATAAAAGTCCAAAATTTGTCGTATATGGCAATGAATGACCAGATGAAGTACAATAAAAGAAAAAAGAGAAAGGAGAAAAAGGAGAAATAATTATCTGATTCTTTATTCATCATATTCAAGTTATATTTTTAAATACATTTTCACATCTGTTGAACCTTTTAAATAGGGAGTGTTTTAAAAGATTTGGGTAGCTGTTGTATCTGTAGGCAGTGAAATGAAATAAAAATTCTCGTATGTTGTTGCCAGTTCCAAACACTTACCTGGGAGAATATTTTTTTTGAAATTAAATACGTTTTTTGAATCTAGTTGAAAAAACAATAAAAATAAACTATTTAATATGTTACTAAATAATCTTAACTTATAATACTTACTTAACATATAAAATGTTTTGTAATGTTTAGTCTTTCAATGTTTTTTTTGCAAGAGTAACGGAGGTATGGGTCAATTACAATAACAAGTTTACAGAGTGCATGGGAAAGGCGCGGTGTCAAGAACAAAATATGATGCTTAAGAATTTTGTCAATGCTTATGACATGCCATTTATGTTTTTTAGCCCATAATTTGATATTTGACGTCATTACGTGTATCGCATATGAAATACATTATCCAGCTATGAATTAATACAGGTAGTTGTAGGTAAGGAAAATAGATATTTAAGATTTTTCAAATTTGAAATGTTTTCTTGGCATTATTTTTTCTGATATAATTATTAGAGGCAGGACATTCGCGGAGGCATAACATTGGTGGGGGTAAAAAGGTTAATGGAATGCAATAAAATCAATTTCTTAAATTGATGAAGTACATTAATTCAATATTGACTTATTAAGAATTTTAATTCATAAACTAGTGATAACTTTATTCAACAACAACTTAGGGCAAGCATTGTAGAATAATATTACCTTTCAACTAAATGACATTGGCCCCAAGCAAGGCAATACTCATCACGCACTTGTATGGCAAATTGCCTACCCAGTTGGTGACGGACGGCTCGGCTATTTTCTAGGCCAGTGTTTCGCGTTCTTAATGAGCATTAATAAAAGTTATCGTGATTTTCTGAATAAAATTTAATTGGGATTTAAATTGTTTAGTTGCGCCAGAACAGGTTGTGCAGTCACTGGTCGCTAGAAATCTCTTCACTTTCACATACGTTTTAAATCAGTTCATGCATAGAATATTCATAGTAAATTTTTCTATGTATTAATACATAGAAAAAACATAGTTAATACATAGAAAAATGTGAGTAAAGAACAATTTCCATTACATGTTGCAAAAAACCGTTAATATACGGGGATTCAACCGGTTGGAAACCACTGCTCTAAGTGACACAGGTACACAAGTTTTCAGGTTTGTCACTAAGTTTACACAGCAAAAATGTGATCAGATTCATATTCTCACTTCTTAAAGTACTCAAGTTACTTAAGTAAACAGTATTTGCTATCATCTTTTACCACTGTCACTAGTTTTATCTCTGCACTTTTTGTTTATACCTGTCTTTTAGATGCATTAGGCGTAATGGTTTGGTGACTAGGAAGACTGAGAAAATGAATGTTCGATTATATTACACCTTACAGGCGAGAATACATTAAACGCTAGCATTTTAATTTCTCGTTTTAGTCTTAGTCTTGGTATGTAATAAAGCAGTAAAGAAAAAGTATTGTAATGCTATGGAGGAAATCGCGATTTTTCGACAGAAATACTCTAATTCTCGGGTACAGATAAAGAAAAAGTAGATAAATATTATTTTATCTTTTCGAGGAAACTTTTATTCTCATATGCTTCCAATTAGTTTTATGAAATAGCCAACGTATGCAATCTTTCGTAGTTGAAATACTAACAAATCCTCTTTCCGACCAGAACACGTAATACCTCTCTTCTTTCCGTCTGACATGACCTCCATCACGTTGACCTGTGCGACCGTAAACCCTGTTAGTAGGGCATTTTGGGCAACGGGGCGCTCGAGGGGAATCAATTGGAGGAGTTTAATAGGGCGCCGTACGTGGCTCTCGGCAGTAAGGGCTGTGATCGGCTGCAAAGGTTGCGGTGCGGCGCCACCGCCATCTGCTGCACAAGCGTCGGTTTACGAGTTGCAGCGGCGGTGCAGCAGACAGGGACGGCGGCAGTGATGGCGCTTGCTCGGAGGGTGGCATTAAAGGCAGGGAAGGTGATGATGAGGGTGGTGAAGGTGGCTGTGAGGATAGCGATGTGGGTGACAGAGTGGTGTTGGGGATGCGGGGAAGGTGGCATTAAGGATAAAGAAGGTGATGTTGAGGGGCAGGAGGAGGATAGTAGTTTAGAAGACGAGAGAAAGATAGTAGATTCTGTGAGGGTGACGATGAACTTGGGTGCGTTGAAAGTGGCATTAAGAATGGCGTTGAGGCTGGCGAATGTGACGTTAGGAGTGGCATTAATGTTGGAGAAGGTGAAGGTGAATGTTACGGATAGTGGTGGCTGTTATAGTGGCGGTGAAGAGTGGCATTAAGTATAGAGGAGGTGAGATTCAATGTAGTGGTGGCAAAGAGAGAGGCGATAGAGTTGGCGATCAGGTTGTCTGTGAGGAGTAAAGAGTGGTAATAGTGAAGGTAAGGGTGAGAGTAGAAGCGAAGGTGAAGATGAGGGTGGCGACGCAGTTGTGACCAGCGATGCCAGATGATGAAATGTATGTTCCAGTAATGACCGTCAAAAATCCTGGTACTTTATCTAAAATTACTGCTACCAATGGCAACTGATTTAAATTCTGAAATTATTCAGATTATAATTCTATTATACTTCGATTTATTTAGTGTCCTTTGACAAATCATCAGCTGTTACGGTGTCATCCAATTGGGAGCTTAAACGTCACCATAGTGACATCACTGTAGTGACGTTTAAGCTCCCAAATGAATGACACCGTAACAGCTGATGATCTGTCAAAGGACACTGTAAATAAATTGAAGTACCTAAAGGTTTTAAGGCACACTGGAATTTCGTTTAACTTTACTCAATATCGATACATTTTATATCGATAAACTAATGGAAGACTGAGACTTATTATTTCCTACTACAACTTGTGCTAAGGAAAAGTCCATCATATATCACTATTAATAGTTTTGAAGGTAGTGTTTTCACCAATGTCGTAGTTATTTGTATTATTGGTGTTAGTTTTAATGTATCGAATAAAACATATTATACGAAATTTAAATTGTACAACGTCAATTACCGTAGACTTAAAATCCTGGTATTTAAACGTACCATGATGTCTTCATCGTGGTACATGGTATCTTCAATGAAATGCTGGTAAAAGTACCAGGATCCTGGTATATCTGGCAACACTGGTTGTGACGAGGGTAGCATTGAGAGTAGTGAAAGTGGCAGTTAGGATATCAATGAGGGTTGCGACGAGAATGGCGGTGAGAACGATGACGGAAGTGACGACTGAGAGTGAAGCATGTTGCTGTTATATGCGGGAACGGCAGATGTAAAACACTCCCGACGGAGGCACAGAGGGGCGGCAGTGGGGCAGGCAGATGAGGACTTGTGCAGCGGGGCAGGAAGCAGCGGTGAGGAGGGGGACAGAGGATGGGGTGACGGTTGCAGTCGTAGTGGAGGCGCCGACTGCGCCACCTGGGAAGCCCCTGGCGTTCGCACGCTGGCTGCGACGGTGCTCGCATCGCCCGCCCAGCCCCTGGTACCTGTGGCGCGCGGCGATCCGATCGCTCACCCGGAATTTATAACTAGCAGGCGACATGAATAGCAAACAGACTGATCTCCATTCATGAGGAGCGCCTTTTATGAATAAGAACATCCTTCGAGCAGCGAGCAGGGAATCAGATAACAGAGGAGCTACTGGGGCTTCTGATAGTGGAAAGGGATCTGTAGTTTGCTTGAGAAAATTATAAAATACGTTTATAAATTTTTTAAATATATGTTTTTATTACCATAACGAAACATATAAATGCTAAACAATATATTTAATATTATTTAAGGGTGTTATTTATGTGTTACCAACGGCCCGTGACAGGAGATATCTGATTTTTACCTCTATTTATGACTTGATGATATTAACATTTATAGAGAGAGAAATTATTTATAAAATGTACTTATTTGACTAAATTTGGAAATTGTATATGAAGTACGTTTGAGTGTTGTCGGATATATTGTTGGTTACATCGAGAACCCAATTACAATATAGGTTGATATGATGCTATTGGAAACAAAAATTGTTGATGCGTTTCTCATATTATACCAAACAATATTAACAAGTCATATCATTCCATATGTTTGTCAATTCCATTTGTATACAGGATTGAGTGTAAGAAATTATTATAATCATCAATACTGAGGCAAAAAACAGTTTCATGAAACGTTAAAGTAGAATTAAAACCACAATTTATTATACAAAAAATACTAACATTTCAGCAATTTATGATCGTAGTATTTTTTTTACTAATGGTCATTAACGTGACATGAGACGAAGGGTGATGTTCAAAAACACAATTTTTAAAACAAATATACTGGTAATGTTTTTTCTGCGATGAATTTTAATCAATCGCTTAACATGCAAGCCAACAGCCATGAAAAATGTCAAATCTCTTGCAAATGTTATTGCTCGTCTGTTTTTATTTGTATAGCTGATAATTTGTTTTAGTAGGAGACACTGTGAATTATGTAATTTTTAATTGTGAAAATGTTTACATATCAATGACTGCATGGACATGCATGAGATAAGGAAAATCATTTGATGCTCTTAATAAATTATTTTCGACTCTTTTAAGCTTACTCAATATGATGTTTCTCACGAATTGGAGAATATTACCTTTTCACTACTAAAAAACGCGTATTATTACTTTTAATGCGTATTATTTTTTCCTTGTGAACAAATATTTACGTAGTGCTTTTAGTTAACATTCTGCCAATTGTATTTCGAAAACAAGGGTCAAAGTACTTGTAATATTCTTTTTTGAAAACATACTAATGCTTTTCCCCTTTAATTTTCATTATCGTACCTGAAATTATGTGTTCCTCCCCAATCCTTTTCAATGTGTTTTTCGCACATCTTACTTTATGAAAAACCTACATATTTGGTTCTATAGGAAGCAAAAGAACACAGACGATTCTCTTGCGAAAGAAAAAAGTTTTCGACTTCCTTCTCTCCTCCTTGCTGAGTTTCGAAACGTGGATCCAAAAATGTTAAGGAATATGTTCTCATTTTGCGAACTACATGGTTTAGTCCGATCCGATCTTCTTCTTCTTTGACATTAGATTAAACAATTCGCTCTTCCCATTGTGCGTCAAACAATTTAGCGATGGTCTATAAGATTTTATTCTGAAGGAAAGGGGTAGCAGACATAAATATGGGGCCGAGACGTTTGAACGAGCACATATTGTGCAAGTGTTTTTATATCATATTTCCGTTACATATCTCATATGTACAGTCCTCTACTCGGATTGTTTACGATTACTTTTTAGTGGATGAGTTATGAAATTATTGAAATTGAATACGCAGAAAAGCTTTCAAACAAATGACGATAAAAACCCAAATCAAATTAATTGTACGTGATTAGACTGAATAAACTTGAAGCTACATGATTTAAAAACTGATCTTACACTTGGTGAATATTTGTGTTTTGACATTATCTTTTAATCACACACATTTGAATTACTTCAAATATTTTATTACTTCTTGTTTTATTTCAGTAAGTAATGAGTGACGTAAAAGTTAAAACACATTGATAAGATCGTACACAATACTATTGTTTCGTACACAATGTTTTTTTGAATATTCAGTTACTACGCGGGGATGCCCCAGAGATCAAATCCACAGCCATCGGCCCCATCATTGCGCATCTCCCCGCCCCCAAAGCCCCTGGCGGAGCCACGGCGTGTTTAATACAAGCAAACGCCCGCTGCGCCTGGCCCGGCTTCCGCTTGCGGGCGCGCGTGACGCCTGGTTTAGCCCACGGCCGCCGCATGGACTCGGGCGCGTGGCCGCACGCAGATAGGATCGACGGCGGTTTGACCCACGGCCGTCTGCCTCCTAAGCTGCGTGGGCGCGCGCGCCAACAGGCGGCCGTGACTCCCCTCCCCTCTCCCCCTCCCCTCCTCTTCCGGGTGGGAGGGGGGAGGGTCACAGGAGCACTGCGCACCGGGCGGATGAGGACGCGTCCTTCGCGGAGCCGGGCTTATATTGCGGCGGCGCGCAAGGCTTAAGCGCCTCCGTGCGCGATTACGCGGCCCCGCGATGGAGTGTTGAACATCCATATGCGGTCGCGGGAGGGGCGGAATGCGGTTGCCCTGAGCTGTCGATGCAAACATTCGCGCGGCGGCGGGCCTAACGAATTTGTGCGGCGCAGGTAGCGTGCGGTCGGAAATGAATTGGACGGGAGCGCTAAATTGTGACTTGAAGAGGTACGAAGTCAAAGCAGAGCAGTGGTAAGAATCCCTAGCTGGTATATTTGAAAACAAGGCGGTGTAAAAAATTTAGAATATTGTATAAAATATTTACACATATATTTTAAAATGTCGATAGGGCATAGCCTCTTCAGAATTTAGAGCTATATTGTCTTTGGATTTTTGTTAAAGTATCTCAAAAGGAGACTCATCTGCAAAAAAATATTCCTGAATTTACAATTCCCGCAATGGTTGAAATTGTAAAAGAACATGTGTCAAATACAAATCTGGGTCAAATACGAATAGGTATTTCATTTAATTCTTTATTAACTGGGAAAGTAAAATATTCTAATAATATTATATTTACATATATCGAAAAAAAATAACAATATCACGATTCTCAGTCTCTGGTTTGCTTCACTGACGTTCTACAACGTTATATTTTCCTCATTATTCGATACAGTAGATACTTTATGGTCCAATATAGTGCAATTCAGTGATTGCAACATAATTGTTTCATATTGCAATGTGCAATCGCGTATGTGACTAATCTGGCAAAAAAATCCAAAACATGAGGATGTTAAAGATGGAAGCAACGGAATTTCGAAAATAAACTCTTATGTCAACATTAATCATATTCTCTCTAATAAAATCCTAGCACGTTTCTAACGGTTGAGCCCCAACGAGCACTCAAATATTGTTTAAAAAATACTCTCTATGTAAACATTTACATTTTCAGAAGGATGTAAGGAGATAATGAGATGACCCATGTCATGACAAACATATTTTAGAAATAAAAATAATATTTAGAAAATATCTATATCCATCCAAAATTCCCTGTTGTAAAGAATTCTATCAGCCAGAAACGCTGGTAGGAGCCATGAATTTTTAGGCCCATTTTTAAAGTAGGTATACAAATAAAACACTCAGATAAATAGGAGTATTGTGAGAACGGGTTACGTTTGCTATATATAATAAAATTGAGCTACCCAATATTATTAGGAAAGTAAATGGTATATATAGCTCAGATACGGTACAAAGAGATAGAAAAAAGAAAGATTGAAAGAAATATTTCAATAAACACACCAGGTGTATTGTGAATTGGTTTGAAAGAAAATAAACACATTTGATTGAAAAGAAAAATTGACACAGAAATTAAACTTGTGGAGACTACACCAGAACATACTTTTCTGCACTATTTCTAACTTTCCTCAATTTTCGAAAATTCTAAGAGTTAAACTAAAATAAAAGCGCCTATTAGTGGAAAAATGTAATAAAAAATTAGAGACATTTATGAGTCAAATTTTAAAATGTTAAGGCTGAATGTAAAGTACCACCAAACATTAGACTATCCGTTTATATGATTACGAAAACGTCTGTGATATTTGTGTACTGCTCTTTCCACACTGCAGGCAGAAAAATCGTTTACATATTCATACATGATTAATTGAGGTTTAATTAATTGACCTGTTCGTGTTCTTGCTATGACCACTTGTTCCTTTCTGTTGAGGTTTTTATTGTGTTTCAGACTTTGAAAATTTGTGTCGTTTTTTGAAGGTCGCTTCTTTTAAGCGTAGTCCATATGGAGAACCATTTTTCTTCTAATATTTTTCCAATATGTTTCACTAGACTTGGAGTGTATTCGAAATTGCCAGTACAATGTTTAAGATATCAGTTGTACTTCCACTGCCTACTATGGTAGTTTCCCTCTGCATTTCTGTATCTTGATTCATATTCCATACCAATATTACTTCTTTACCTAACGTGGTAATGTCATGATACAGTTCTTGAATTGTAATAATCATTTCACTAAACGTTTCGTTATTGTTGATGATTTTTATTGCAGTGCAGAAATTTGGGTATAAAATCAACTTTGAGTGGTTAATATTTTTAATAAGTTTCATGGCGGTCAAGATGGCGCATAATTCGGCAGTAAGATGGCTAGCATAGTAGTTAAGTTGGCACATCTTTAGTTACCACTGTTGCTTCTGTTCCTTGCGTATTTTTAATTGCATTGGCATAAACTGGGTAAAACATGTCGTAATTGTTGGTCGGTCCAGAGTTTCTCTCAGATGTTCCATTTCCTTGATGATAAGTCTACTGAAGTATCCGAGATTATCCAAGGAGGGATTTTGTAATTTCTCTTCTTTTCTACTTTTCTGAGATCGAAATTAAGTTCTCTAAGTATTTTTCTAGTTTTTTTTCATACAAAGGTATACAACGCGAATGCTCTATGTACTCTTGTTGTTTAGGATATATGGCCTGTACTATGATTGGATTGATGGACGTGGCTGCTTTTAAAGCATATTTGATTATTAGTTCCTCTCTGCGATGAGATAATGTGTGTTCATTTGCTTCAATTAGTATGCTTCCGATGGGACTGGTATGGAAACATCCGGTGTATATCCGGAGACCTTGATTGTGGATGTATCCATGTGCAAAAGTTTGTTTCTTCAAAAGCTTGTACATTACCTTTTTTACAGACCTGATTTGTAGAACCAATTTCATTTAAGACAATAATATCTATTTACAATATTATACTTTTTCAACCTTCACTTTTTGCAAATTTAGAAAACACAGAGAGTTCTACAGAAATGCAACTAGTACTATTTCTTACCATTCTTTAATATACACAAGGAAAAAAAGTTTTAAAAAATTGGAGCCGTTTTTGAGAAAAAAATTGTTTCAGAAGTATCTATATTTATGCAAAATTACATGAAAACCACTGATATTTTCTAATAATTGTACCGAATCTTATTTCAAGATCTCTCTTTACAAAACAGATTTCATTCAAGAAAAAATCTCTATATTCAATATCGAAGTTGTAGGATGGCGCCGAAAAAAAATATAACATTTGCAATTTTCGCTACATCATGACATTCAACAACAATGAGATTTGTGTTTTTACTTTGAACATTTTCTACGCCATTTTGAGGACAAAATTTGAAAATGTTGATGCTTCATATAGAATATCACGAAAAATTAAAATATTCATTTCGAACTCGCAGTTCTTTTAAATCGAACGAGAAATGTAAATTTTGGAGGATAGTTTTAACGCTAGCGTTGACCACAGACGGTCGGCCCGTCGGTCGGTCCGTCAGTCGGTCGGTCAGACAGACAGGCAGAAAGATAGGCAGACAGGCCGACAGGCAGATAGACAGACAGGCAGACGGACAGACAGGCAGAGAGACGGACAGTCAGACAGACGGACGGGCAGATATCGGACAGATAGGCAGACGGACGGACGGGCAGACACGAACGGACGGGCAGACAGACGAACGGACGGGCAGACGACGGACCGGCAGCCAGACAGCTAGCCAGACGGACGGACGGGCAGACTGACGGACGGGTTGACAGACGGAAGGGCAGACAGACGGACGGGCAGACCGACGGACGGATAGATGGACGGGCAGAAAGACGGATGGACAGACGGACCGACATACGAACGGACAGGCGAACGGACAGACGGACGGACAGGTGAACGGACAGACAGACGTTTTGTCAACAATCGATTTTACGGTATCAAGGATTCTAAGTACACAATTTTCTACATGCTATATTAAATAACATACACTTCCCACTTAAAGTCGTGGTAACTAAGTAATTCCTAGGCATTTTAGGATTCCCTGTGTTCCCTAGACTTCCCCAGACGTCTTGGTTCCTAGACCAAGACGTTCCTTTTCTGCATTTACCACCAACAATGCTAAATTTCTCCATCATAATTTTCAAATTGTGTGTAGAGATTAATACATCTTCTGAGTGCAATTAACGAGATAGTCAGTACATCGCCACGAGACGTGATCCCCAACGACTTGAGGGCACTGACTGGATCTTGGCATAGCCGCAGAGGGTCCAACCACCACTAGTAGGATTGTGGGGTTGGGCACTCCATGGATTTGGGCTGCCAGGGGGAATGACTGGTTGGTATTTTATGACCTTTGCCTCTTCTTCTTTTAGAAGGCTAGACCAATCCTCGTGGTGGACAGTCACATCGACCACGTGGACCCCTTCCCGACTTTTTATTACCCGATTAGGTTTGAGTCTAACCCCTTCGCAACAGAAAAAGTGGCTTCCGTGGACACCACGGTGTCCTATTTCCGGAGAATCTTCCCATCTGTGAAAAAAAGGATTTAGAGGAAGCAATTTACTGTACATAGGAACAATATGTATAAACTTTTTCGTTACCGGGACTCGACGTTAAGAGTTTTTCTGTCAAAAATACTGTTTTCAGACGCACGATTACAATACTTTCTCTTCTTTCGAAGTAAGGGTGAGGAAGTAAAAATTAAACTAGTGCTGATACAGCAGCATGTTCTTTGTCGCATTACTAATATTTACAGCAGATTATAATACCGCTATTTCTGTCCGTATTAACAAATCTCAGTCCATCACTTGTAAAACTCGTTACAATCGTAGCGCATGGGGTGCGAAAACTAATTCTTTTAAAGCTAATACATCAACACTGATTCGAGAATCCAAAACTGAATTCCATTCCATTCAATTCAAATCAATTTTATTTGTAATTTGCTTACATGATTATCCTATTGCAAATTGCTGTGTGTACTCACAGCTCAATCATAAACACGTTTCGTTACAAATCAGTTCCGACAGAACAGGTAGTACAGTAATCAAAAGCTTTCTGTTAATACTAATTATTTTACATTTTTTAAACGTTTGCAGATAAATTTGTCACAGAGCAATTAAGATAAACGAAACTCACAAGCAACATAAAAAGTTCAGATAACACAAATACAATAGCTCAAATGCAAATACATTAACACAAGATACAATATAATTAAGACAACCAATACAAATAATACAAATACAATAGCATAGAAACAAACTAATTAAGAAAACAAAACATACAAACATACAAAACAACCAGTATCAAGTGAGAGGCTTGACGCATTACAGAAATTATAGTGTATTAATAATTTAATTATTAGAGTGCTCATAGAATTATACTGGAAACTATTCATTTATTTAAAATGCCCATAATTTCAGTGTTGATGAAACAAAAATGTACAGAGATTTAGATCTTTCTGAGTTTAGTTCAAACAAACAATTGGAAATGGATAATACATCATTCTCGTATGATATTTTAAGCCCATTATAAATTGGATAGTCACATACAATGATTTTTGTATTCCAGCATTACAAACGACCTTTTATGTGGCAAGAAATCGTTAATAATCGGGCGTTTGCGGCACAAATGATGACTTATTAGATTTTATAGCACGAATAATTACATCATCACACATTCAGCCAATCCCAGAGGTGGATGTAAACGGAGCCGACCACTATTTTCTCGTACGGATGTAAAGTACTTGAGGCATTACAGGAAAGTTGTTTCGCAAAATTAAGTTTGATTCTCTTATAAATTTATAATGCAGTCATTCAAAAATATATGCCTATGCAACTCGTACAAATTGCTTTATTGCATTCGTACAAATTTTAAAAACTCTCTCCTAACGTCGCTTGTTTTAAAAAATGTACTCGTGCTATAAAGCTTAACTTTGTAAATTAATTTAATAACTACTATTAAGGTTTTCATCGGTGTTCATATTACATAGCGAGTGATTTAATTTTTATGTATGTTGTGTCACATATTTCTACAGCTAATGTTGATTTCTTTATCACTGGACACCTAATTTGAATAACTACTCTAGTAATGGAAATGGGGAGAGCCAAAGTTTGGTATTTCTTTGTTTTTGTAGATTACAAATCCCTAGTTTCTTGATATACTGTGCTTTATGATGAATTTATGATTCTACGCGAATCGTCCATAAAGATTTTACTTACACTGTATTCCATTCAACCAGAAACATGATCTACTAACAACGAGAAATAATTCAATGAATTTCAAACCGCCATTCAGGGGAGTTACCATTCTCGTATTGCTAACTGATATGAATTAAGCCGCGGCCACAATTATAAGAAAACTTTTCTATTTTCAAAAAGGTACAACACATACTTTATAGCTTTATTCGTAACGGATGCGTAATATTCGTGGTATGATATAGAAACTTGTATAGAATAATATTCCAACTAATA
Source organism: Acheta domesticus (assembly GCA_031308135.1). Classification (NCBI taxonomy): domain Eukaryota; kingdom Metazoa; phylum Arthropoda; class Insecta; order Orthoptera; family Gryllidae; genus Acheta; species Acheta domesticus. The sequence continues at coordinate 181,620,056 of JAHLJT010000631.1, read as the reverse complement.
TTTCAACTATCTGCTGAAAGACTACCTTCAGGAAAAGAAGTGAATTTGAAGATAATTCGAATTTGCGATTCGAAAGATTTACCAAAAATTTGCAAAACTATTCAACTTCCAAAAACTTCACGTGATCTTATTGAAAAATAAAATTTTGAAGAACTCATTTCATTACGTAAAATATTTCTGTCGTCAATATTGTAGGTTTGTTTAGTGCAAAGTTAAGTTTGTGTGCAAAGTAGGTTTGTTAGGTGCAAAGTTAATTATTTTGTATTTTTTTTAAATATGGCGAGTTTACGAAAATGGATGTTGAACTCTCTGTGTTTTCGATTTTTTAAATTATCTTCGCCATATTTATAAGCGTAATTTGGCACATTTGACAAGAAATTTGAAAGACGCTTTGACGTAAACCAATTTATTTGCATAAAGAACTCACAAAATGGAGATTCTGACTATGAGGATGTAATTGAAGACTCGAGTGCAAGAACCAAATAATGGCCACTTTTGCGAAAATGAGATTTTCTCATATACACGAATGTGTCATTTTCGACAATAAATTTTTAATTCCATCAGGTGATGCCGATAAAAGTTTATTTTCTAATTTCTGAGCGCAAGAACGTTGGAGTTATCCACTTTTTCCACTCCGATCTGAGCTGGTCCTGGACGAAAAATGAAGAGCAATACACAAAAAAGGAAAATGGCTGTGAAATATTTTACTTGCGTCAGATATATGTTTATAACATAGGTGTCTATTCGTGTAAGATCGAATGTCATAACTTGTATAGTACGATGAAATTAAAGAGAAGAAAAATTCAAATGAATCTGTATCAATTCGTAAACATTATGTCCACATGCACGCCGCCTCAAAATGTTAAAACCCTACTTCTCTTTAGTGACAACTGTGCCGAGCAAAACAAGAATATCTTGATGGCCCAATTTTTAAGCTCACTTACTTCATCAGATTTGTTTTTCAAATACATCATCACTTTCCTAACCTTGGATATTCATGTATGTCCTGGGATTGGGCCTTTTCTTCAATTCAGAAAATCAAACTAAAAAGAGAATAAATCTTTGTTCCAGAAGAATGGTATGACATAGTAACATCAGCTTCTCGGAAATTTTCAGTTGTTAGAGGGAATCAGTACGTGTTATTAATTTACATGTATCACCTGCAACCATTCTTCAAGAAGGTCATCAATAACGCAACAGAGTCAGAATTAGCAGATATCGAAGCTTAATTTATAAAGGAAGAGATGAGCCTCTTTCTACTGAGCATAATGGTATTATCAACTCTAAATTTTGCATTTTAAAGTACGACAGCAGCTCCGTGAGTTGAATGCACCCAAAGCAAACACTGAAGTACTTCCTCTGAATTCTAAAAAGTGCGATGATGCTTGACACTGTCGCAAAAGTACATTCCGTCCGTGCAATCGACTATTATAACAGTCTACTCTCTCTACAGGCGACAAAAACGTAAATGGGGGATCTGAAACAGACACTGACGTGTCTTACAATTGCCAACATTTATTTTGTGAATAAAATTAATATGTTCATAAATTTCTTCAATAAAGTTTATTTGTTGCATTTTATAACTTGAAAGTTAAATATTTGTAAGTAATTTTCAATAAAAACCATGGAAATAAATCCTTCAAATCCAAATTATTCTGAATTGAACCCATTTTAGATATTTTGAGTGCAAGAACCAGATATGTCCCAAATATATTTTTCAAGCATGGTAAAGGGAAGTCAGCCGCTTTGGCCAGAGGCCCAAAAGTAACCATTTTTCAGCACGCTCTAGCGCTTAAACCATTTTTTATAACTTTAAAGTTTATAAATGCATTTTGTGGTCATTTTATCGACTTTAATTGTGTAAATAACAATTGTTTCTATAGAACTCATAGTTTTGAAGATATAAGCGAAAAACAAAAAAAGGCGAACTTTTGAGGGTTTTTTGCAATTTCCTCTGTGAAGCTGACCATTTTTGAGGTGGCAAACATCAAATTCAAATTCAGCACACCCAAAAACCTTTAGAACTGTTGAGAAAAATGTCCGGAATTTTTTCCTGAATCGGGCCTTTTTGAGCACCATTAGACTGGACTACTTCCTAAAAAAATTTGAAACCTCGACACCTATTTTAATGCAAGTTCAAATGTTCCGCTTAGAAAGTTGAATTTTTCGTATTGGGTGGACTTAGAAGAAAGGGAGGCTAAGTGCGGATTGCAGGGAATCCATCGTCTAATGCTTGTACGAAGCATCTGGCTACCTTGGCGGGTAGAGTGCTTTGGAGCGAAAGGATGCATACTCGTTGTGGCATTACGGAGTGGAGCGTGAGGAACATAAAATATTGCCACTTCCGTTTTTACATTCCCGTGTACGTACGCATATACGTTGCATATTTGGAATTTTAAAAAATTACAAAAACGATTTTCTCAAAAACAGCTCCAAATTTTTTGTTTTAACTTTTGGTAGAGATATTGCTAAATGTACTGTATGAGGCGACATAAACGTCATCTTGCTATATTTTTTGTTTTTGTAAAAATTACAAAAATGTAATTTTTTAATTTGTTTCTCACGTCGTTAATCTTTACATTAACAGCGATTTGTTTTCCATTATTACAATTATGAGTACATGTGCTTGAAATAATGTCATGTAAAGTTTCTCGAAAACTCAAGGGTTATCTATGAAAAGTAGCTATGAGAATCAGAAATGCTCAAACGCCATTTTCTCATAACTGGCTCCCAATTTTTTCTTCAAACTTTTCGAACGGATAGTGCTAATTGCACTGATTAATGTGACGTAAAGTTCAATTTGGAGTATTTTTTGTTTTTTCAAAAATTATACAAATGTAATTTTTTGAAAGATATCTCACGTCTATAATAAGCATATTACCAGCAATTTGTAAACACTATTCTATTTGTGAGTGTAAGTGCCTTAAATGACTTCAAATGAGGTTTTTCGACAACTCAAAAATTTTCTGTGAAAAAGAGCTTCAAATTTCAAATTTTGTAGCAGCGTTTATACGCCATTTAGGACGACGTTTTACTGTTCTTTAATATTCCTAAAATAATATTTCCGTTCAACTATGGAGAAGCAGAAAAATTAAGGAAATGTTAAAAAATGTAGGTTGGGTTATGATAGATGGCAGCTGACACGAGTATGTTGCAATTCCGAATAGCTAGCCGAGACCAAAGGAAATAGAAAACTAATACGGGAAAGTCTGTGTCATTCTGTAGCACCACTAGTTTTTTTTGTAGAAACATTTTATGAACCTACGTGAGGTCGAGTAATCGACCATCCTAATTAGTAAGAAGACGTATTTATGAATGTGTTTGGAACCTTTGTCGTTTTACTCACCCACTGAGGATAAAATGACATTTTGAAACATTTTCAATACATCATTATTTTAGACATGTAACATGCGTTGTTATTTTCTTATCTACACTATTGTATTTCTAGTTATGTCACAAGACTTAATTTTGGAGGTTTCAGCTTAAAAACTCTAACATGGAGCATTTTAAAACAGGTTCACCTGCACCCAAAATAAAAATATTCGTTTAAAATTCTAGTTGCTGTAAATCTGTACGTTTTGTGTTTTAGCGTTATCCACAGACAGGTGAACGGAGAGACGAATGGCAGCAGACGGACGGATTGACAAAAGGTCAACCGGAGATCAATTTTTCGGTATCTAGGGACCCCAAAAGTTGCTTCAGACTACAAAATATATTAAAGAAAGTAATTTATTGCATCGAGCATAAAGAATCTGCTTTCTCAAATCAGGGTCTCGCAAAACTAGTTCGTATGTTGAAAAATAAGTTCTTTTATCTGCAATATTACATTATTTCTCTCTACTACATAGGAGCTTAGGAGATATTTTGCAAATTATTTAACGTTTAAAATGGTCTTGAGAGGAATTTGGATTAAAGCTCGATTGGAGAATATTCCTTTTTACTACTTCGTTTCAAGCGTTGCATACATTAACATATAAAAATAGCCAAACTAAAGCATAAAATATATTCACGGAGGTGTTTAATAATCCTAATTGTTCATTTAATACATTGGACAAACTATTTGGCGCTATACGTTTTACAAATTGTGACTAATTTAACGTACTAATAATTGTTATAGTTTCTTCATTAACACTTCATAAACACATTGTACATTTTAAAACAATTGAACCAGCAAAATATATATTTGCCGGTCAAAATATTTTCTCTGTCTTGGACATACTGAAACCTATAGCTCAATATTAACACAAGGAGAAAACAAAATGAAGATTCATATAATAGTTATCCAAATCTAATACATTTATTTCAATCTGCATTGTCAACAGTAAAACATGTTCGGAGAGACAAGGAACACAGAAATGCGGTTATTGTGGGTGCGCGCAGAGGTGGGGACCCTGTTGGTGGGAGCGCGTAAACTTTCATCCTCGGCCTATAAATCCCGCCAAAGATATTTATAGATTCGCATCTGCTTCCCTTGTATTTACAAGCTTTTCTTGTTAGTATGCGTGACCTACATCAACCCTAAAGTGAGGACGGCTTGTCTGCGGCGCCATGTCGGCTAACAAAACAGCGCCAACGGGCGACGGTGGCGCAGCTGCGCGGACCGTGCCCCAAACACGGTTACGACGAAACGAATTGCCTCACTAAATAGCGTGTTTGCGCTACGTGAAGTTGTGCCGGATATATGGGCCGTGAATGCTACTGCCGCAGCTTTGGAGAACTAGCGAGCCTTTTGCGAGCCCTAACGATCTCATAGGGAAGGCAGACGCGCAACTCCGCCCCTCAGAATTCTAAATGGGCGGACTTCCAAGCGGAGACGTAAAACTGTATTATGACCGTGTACTTCGGTGAATCTATCTCCTTAATGGCTGTTTACATAGCCGGTGAGGGGCGAGAGCGCGAGTGTTTACATGACGCCGGTCGCGTCTCAGGGCGCCGCCATCTCGCGTGGAACCTCGCCGCGCGGCTCGACCGCAACGCAAGCCAACGTGCGCCGCCGAAGAGCTCTTTTCGCTGCGTGGTCCCCTGGGCGCGCGTTTGCATTGCAACTGCACGCTCTCTTAACGTCAGATCTGCATACAGAAACGCAGAGGAAAGAATTGTGGTTTTACATTTCTTAGATATGAGGCAGGGATTTCTTAAAACAAAACAACTATCCTCTTAATTTAAGAAGAAATAATTGGGTAAAAGTTATACAAGTAGCAAATCTAAATTTTAATCGTGTGGAATCTAAGATCTCAAAATAAACGATTACCAATAATATCTCCAGAAAAACATGACGAATTTCAATACGTCTACTGCATAGTCTTAGGAAACTCCTTCTATTTCAGGGACACCCTCAAAATAATTTTTTCCTTTCATTTTGCTGTTTAATGTTCAAAACCTCTCGTCCCACGAACGTTTCAATTTTTGAAACGTTCACAATGGAAGGGAAAACATATATCCCTCATGTCTGTCTGTATTCATCAAATTGATGACTGGTGGAATCCTCAAAGCGCTAATAGAGTGCAGCTCTAATGAGATGAACTTTACACCACACCTATCTTCTTTCTGTTTGAAAGCTGTGCCTCGCGAGAGACACCGTGGCGGTACTTTACCACCCATGGTGCTCGCTGCGAGTTCACTCGCGCTTCAGAGCAAAGCGCATTTCGCGCCATCCCTGGCATTTGTTCCCTCCAGCGTGGTGGCAACAAGGAGATATTACGTCACCGGAAAAGCCACTGCTAGTGCTCGTCGCTATGAAACCTCTGGCGGTGCCCTCACGTAACCCTCAAACGCCAAGCGTAAAGAAGATTGGTGCAACGTATGTGCCAACTGGGGGATTTGACCCATCTACTAGAAACACCTTTCACAACTCTAATATCATTACTCAGCATCATCCTCACCATCTGCAGAGTTCTCGTTTTCCCAGACATGCTACTGTATCGCGGAAGTTACAGTTTTCATTCATTTAATAAATCTTGAGTCATTTAAAGTTTCTCAGGTTAAGATAATTGAAATGATAGCAATTTTTTATTTCTGACCGCGTATTTTACAAACAACTTGCAAAAACATTATAAAAGAGGCGATTTCCATTTTTACTCAATTTTCCATGTTTTTCCTTTTTTTACTTTCCCGTATACGTACGTATACACGGAGTGATGTACGTAGTATAGGGAAAGTTATGTAATGCTGCGCGAAAAAATGGCCAATTTTCTGCGGAAAAAAATTAATTGCCGGGCCGTGAAAACGAATAAGTGGATAAAACCAGTTGCTAAATTAAGAAAAAAAAATCCTCTATCTCGTGGTGTGGTCAAAATCCATGATTTGTTGCTTCTTTATACTTAAAAATCGATTGACGGCATTCCGTCCGTCTGTCCGTCTGTGGTCAACGCTAGCGCCTAAACCGTTCAGTCGATTTTCTTCAAAATTGATATTCCCCAGTCGATCTGATTCTAGTCGAAGCTTTGTGATTTTGAAAAAGATTCTTTAAAATTTGGGGGTACTTTATATGAAGCACCCCGGGGATTTTCAACATTTTCTCAAAAACGGCTCCAAATTTTTTCTTTAAATTTCTTGTATGAATAGAGGAAAATACACTTTTTAACATGGCATAGGTCCGATTTTCACGTACAGCTCTGAATTTTCGAAAATTGTGAAAGTTTGAATTTTTTCGGCGTCTTTCTCCAACTACAAAATTGAAGATAGAGATTTTTTCTTCAAATAAAATTTGTTCTGCATATTGAGTTCTTTAATAAAGGTCATGTAAATGTTTTTCACAATTTTGGTAGTTTTCGTGCAATATTGCGTGCAATATGTGCAATTTTAAAAAATTACAAAAACAAAATTTTCTCAAAAACGGCTCCAAATTTTTTTAAAAACTTTTGGTAGGGATAGTAGTAAATGTACTCTATCAATGACATAAAAGCCATTTTGGTCTATAGGTTGGTTTTTTTCAAAAATTACAAAAATGTAATTTTTTTTACTTGTCTCTCACGTCGTTAATATTTACATTATCGGCGATTTTTTTACATTATTATATTTACGAGTATATATGCTTTAAATAATGTCAAGTAAAGTTTCTCGAAAACACTACCGTTTTCTGTGAAAAGTAGCTCAAATTTCGGCATTTTCAGAAATGCTCAAACGTCATTTTCTCGTATATGGCTGCAATTTTTTTCTTGAAACTTTTGTAACGGATAGTGCTAATTACACTCATTAGTATGCGTGAAGTTTATTTTGAGTTTTTTTTTGTTTTTTTCAAAAATTATATAAATGTAAATTTTTTGAAAGATCTCTCACATCTTTAATATGCACATTATCCGCAATTTGTAAAGATGATTATATTTGTGAGTGTAAGTGCTTCAAATAACTTCAAATAAAGTATTTGAAAACTCAAAACTTTTCTGTGAAAATGAGCTTCAAATTTCGCATTTTTAGTAGCGCTAAAACGCCATTTTCTCTTAAACGGCACATAATTTTGAAAAGAAAATTGCCATTTACGGCTAGGTTTTTGTGTTCTTTAATATTCTAAAATTAATGGTTCTGTTCTACCAATAGAAAACTGAAAAATTACAAAAAAAATGTACTTTTGGCGATGATAGATGGTAGCTAGCAAGAAAGAGTATGTGGCAATTCCGTATATTGACAAATAAATAAATAAAATAAATACGGTCATGCTTAATTTTTTCAAAATACGAGTAGTTTTTCTTTAATTTTGTGACAAACGTAATAGGCCGCTGTAAATTTACTGCGCTTCGGACAGCTGGATGCGTCGTAAATTAGAATGTGCAATTTTGTATATTATTTCTTTCTTCGTTTCTTACATTCGAACTTTGTTATAGACTTACACATTAATATTTTAGAAATTGTTTATTTTGAAATATTTGAAATAAGTAAAAAGAATTAATAGCTCTCAGAATAGCGTCAATGCTGGGTCTGCAACAATGGAATTCACTTTGCGCTCGCGAATATCTGTGAATTAGTGTCATTGTTGTGACCTAATGGAGCTGTATGAAAAGGAGTTATAATTGCCTAATTTATGTTGATATTTGCAGGCAAATATTTAGTTTTGCACCAAATGCTGTACCATTTGTAGTGAGTAGAGAATTTGTTGCATGGTTTTAAAATACTCTTCCCTAATCATGGCCCAATGGAAGGCATTTCTATATTTCCAGGGTATCAGGCTTCTTTTTCCAATACAGGTTACAAAACTTTTGCATTCTAGTTTTGTGAAGTTGTAGAATTCACATAATTCTGACAACACTGCAATGGAAATAGTGAGTTCCAAGCGAAGATGTTAGTAGCGCATAAAGTGCAATATTACAGTACTACTTAGCTGTTTCCTCTAATACGGGAAAGTAAGTGCTGTTGTAGCACCACTAGTTAATATTTTGTTTTTTGGGTGAAACCATGAGAGCAAATATGAAACATTTGTGTTTAAAAACATATTGTGTGAAATATTTATTATTGTATTTTAATCTTCTCTGATTCAAAAACCCTTTATCTTGCTGAGAAATGATTTTGAAGGCAGCATGCACATTTTATAATGGAAGCACAAGGATTTTAGAAGTTATTTTTGTTAAAGAGCATCATTTCCTTTTCACAAAGTTACTACAAAATTTGATATTTTGTATAGAAAACTTACTATTTGCTTTAGAGACAATATGAATGAATATATGAGTTTCTTGGATTAGACTACACTAAAGTACTCAATAATCAAATTAGAGATTATTACCTTCTTCGTTTCTGATAGAGGTTGGGAAACCACTAATGACGTAATGTAATACAATACAGTAATGTATGCAGTACCTTTTAATGCAATAAATATTCTTTTAGTTCGGTCATATCATTTACATAGTTCTTTTGACTTTTAATTGCCTCTCCTGAAAGACTTTTGAGGAGGCTTTCTGAGTTTCTCATATCTAGAAATGAACCTCATTTGTGATTCTTTTCACAACTACTTCGAGAATTATGAAGAGAGTTGCAATAAACATTTGACTGAACCTTTCGCATTTCTGAATGGACATGGACCCATACCTTTGAATCAGAAGGTCAATATCATTCTTTGTAACACTTTTTCAAGATTCGTACAAAATCCATTTTCCATGTTTCATATCTTCCAGAGCGTTTATAAGTTTAAAATATTCACCTTCTGTAACTTTTAGAGTTCTAGGAAATCAACTTCCGGAAACTTCTTATAGACATTTTTAGAAAATAAACTTGGACGCAAGTGAACTGCGAAGGGATATGAACGAACAAACAACCGGACATGGCGCATAGTCAGGGAACGACACGCCTAATTAGTTTCTGACCGCATGTGCACGTGTCGCACCCGTTGACAACTTCAGGGAATTAACTGCCGAGGTTGGGTTATGTTAAATTATTATAGGGCATAAATGTATTTCAAGGTAATAAAATGTGCTATAAAAGTGCCGAACAGAAGCCTAGATCGACTTAAATATCAAAATTTCGATCGTATCTCTCTCTTCTCAACTACACCTCATGAGCCGCCACGTTATTGATTGCAAGTTACTAGTGAGGTACCCTTCACCTGCTAGCGGATAAATCGTGCTGCAACTAATTTTAGCACATTGTTTACTTTTTTACCGGAAAATACGAATAAAATAATCGTACTAGTAACGTTAGTACATTTCTTATAATTAATTTCGAACCATTTATTGCCGTAAAAGTTTTAGGGTTATCCTAAATATTTAACAAAATCTACAAAAAAATTTATAATAATCCAAAAAGATGTGCCAACAGAACAATTTCACAATTATTTTACATCACATTTTACAAATTCAATTTGTTTTCCTAGTCGTGATAATAAAGTATGATACCTGTCAAACCATTATTTTTAGGTTGTCAGGGCAATAACTTTTGTAGTGGAGGTTTCATGGAATTAAAATTCATATTAATTTAACTTTTGTAATACATATTATACACCTATAATATTTACACTTTTTAATTTTATCTGTGAAATCCTTTTTACCTGAAGTAATGTTTACCTGAAGTAATTTTAATGTTCTCATATGAATAATGTATTATACAACCTCAGTCGTGTATTTTACAGGTAGAATACGAGTATACGAATATTTATATTGTGTAATTTACTCAATATGTTGTTTTGTTGTCGAAACGATATGATTTTTAAGGTGTCAAAGGCGTAATCAGAGAGACTTGACAAAAAGCACTAGGAGGGATTTACAGATGCCGCACAGTGACGCGTAGTTCTTCTTCAGATTGATAAATATGTTTACCGTAGTTGCTGCCCTCGTTTCGTCTTTTATTGGCCAAGAGAATTATTTTTGCAAGAATGGGTAGAATAAATCTGTAAGAATGAGTTCATGCTTCAGGATTTACCGTATTTTTCTAATGTACTCGACTGATAGTATAGTACTATTTTCAACGGTGGTAGAAGGGTCGCTCATTCTGACTGTCCTATTTTCGTGCATTTATCTGCAAACCCAATAATTGTTCCGTCCTTTACGGCGGCGGAATAGATCGTGCTGTAAATTTCAGTCCCTGAATGTCTTGTCTCAATTCTTCCTTTAAGTCTGTCGGACGGAGTCTACGAGAGTCGGACGAAAAAGCTTTTAAGCGTCCTTTGCGCTATCCGAGGACAAAGTTCAATAAACCCTTGGGGCTATTTTAAAACAAAATTTTGAAACTGTGTTTGAGGCTCAATGTAAAATACACGCATAAATCAAAATATCCGTTTGAAATTTCGAAAGACTCGAGTTTGTTCAGACTGATCGGGGAATATCAATTTAGGAGAAAACCCGCTAGCGTTCGCCACAGACGTTTTGCTGTTATTTGAATTTTTGGTCCATCAATAAGGGTTTTTCTACCAAAAATTCGTAGTTTTCCGGTGCACGATTACTAAATTTCTTTTTTTACGAATTAATGGCGAGGAAAGTAACTTCTTACGAAGTAACTGTCAGTCTGTCCGTCAGCCAGTCCGTAACCTGTCCGTCAGCCCGTCTGTCTGTCAGCTTGTCTGCCAGTCTGCGTGTCTCTCTGTCGGTCTGCCCGTCCCGTCTCTTTGTCCGTCTTTTTGTCCGTCCCTCCGTTGTGGTTGATGCTAGAGCCTAAACTGTTTTTGAAGGGTACATGAAATGACAAAAATATTTTCAAAATTTTCTCAAAAATAATTGCACATTTTTTTATTAAACGTTGTTCTCATACAGCGTCAAGTACAATTATAAAATGGCGCGAATTTTATTTTCGTTGATATTTCTAAATTGTTGAAAGTTGAAAAAGTTCAAAATGTTTTCGGAATTTTCTTGCATCTACATTGTTGAAGATAAAGATTTTTCTTAAATAAATATGTTATTCAAAGACAGATATTGAAATAAAGTCATGTACATATTTTCGAAAATACGAGCAGTTTTTTCGTATTATTGCCTTCAATATGGGCAATTTTTAAGCAATTATTTTTCTCAAAACGGCTCCCTTTTTTCCCATTTTCCCTCCTCTTATGTACTAAAGGACGTTAAAAACACTGGTACCGGCCCCTTTTTCAGGCAATTCCCTATTTTCGAAAATTTTGATTCTTGGTTGCTGAAAAATAATCTTGTCAAAGGGAGTAATCGCCCAAGAGTGATTCAAAAATGGCGCATGCAAACATACATACATTTCCTTTAAATAATAAACTAGGTGGGAAATGTAGTACGTATATTTCAGTTTCTTTCCGAATGTCTGAAAGACATCTTCTCAACATTAAATTGTAATTTTTAACCTATCTTAATATTATCTTAATATTACTGAGATTATCTTAATATTACTGAAATAAATATATCGCCCAAGGATTCATGAGAACGTGACCAAAATGACATGCAAATTTGAATTGCCGTTTGTGAATTAAAATAAATTGTAGGAAAACGATATCGATGTGGATTTGCTGACAGTTCAAAAGTTTCTCAATGAAAATCTTTCTTGGTAATTTTCTTTCTTTCCAAATTGCTCTCTTCCTTCCTCCAATTCAAATTAGGTGTGTATTTTGTGTTACCATGACTATCACATCGATTGATAAATTTACCTTTGTTTAATGACTCCTTTTGGAGCCACTGATAGCATTGTGGCTGCTAAAGGTTTCCCTCAGAAGCGGGAATGCGCTGCTTCACTTCCAGTGGCCGCCTTTGGCGCTGCAGGTGTGGAAGGGAATACAACGGAAGAGACGCACGAGTGAGCGGGAGGGAGGGTCCCGCGAAATGAGAAGCGTCAGAGCTAATAGGGTCTGAGCGTCTAATAGGGATTACAACAACTTTTGCCTCTGAAGTGACGCTCGCCGCCAGGTTCTAGGATTCGATTCCCGATCGGTGCCGGATTTTCAACACTAGTAAGGTGGGCCACTTTTCTAGTCCTGCTGAGGCAAAGCTCGCAGGGAGAGATAGGAGAAATACTTGGAGGGAGAAAATTTTGCTGCCCGATTTCGCTGCCCGTCACCTCCTATTCATCCAAACATTTATACACAAACGAGGCTAATGATCACAGTAGATGACATGCCCAAAAATATCAATCAATCGAAAAATTAATAAGCCTTTAAACACGGATTCTCTAAAATTATTGAAAAACAACATTATTGTATTTATTATTATTATTATTATTATTATTATTATTATTATTATTACTAATATTATTATTATAATGATTATTACTATTATTATGAGTAATAATATTTTTAAAGGGTTTACATTCACGCCTTTTTGTGATATTAATTCTCACACTGATTTAATCGTGACACCCCTTAACCCGGTTTCGAAATATGTTATAACCTAAATGCAAAATAAAATAAAATATTTTTATTTGTTTTTGACATTTGAGAGAGACTACAGACAGAAAGAAAAATAATTTAATACAACGCAAGTATTTGCTCCGTTGGGACCACAACACGGCAGTGGCTGAGGGAACAGCGGTCATATCCGCGCATTTCTTATGCGGTTCAGGTCCGCGTCTGAAGAGTCGAACGCAAGACGAAACTGACCCGGAAAGTCGGCCTCCTGGCCTATGCTCACTCGCTCAACGAGCCGGGGATGTAGAAGAGGGGTGTTACTTTCAACTGCTCTCATCTTCTCTCATTTGAGACAAAGGGAATGGCGGCGTGGTGCCGTATCCACCTACCGCACAAGTGTGCGTGCAGGATGACCCTAGCGCAGAGGCGCAAATGATGAGTGGTTAGGCTAGTAAAAGCGTTTCGTCCTAGTTCAGGACTCATCATACAGGCTTTCAGCCTGTGACGCTGTATGAACAATATGCTCTGTAGGTTCGTACATCCGATGCGTCAAGAGAAGCTACGGTTATGCAACGATGTTGCACCGAACACGCAGCGACGGTGTTGCACAGAGGAAGAGACTACCTGGTGCAAGAACTCTACTCAACGGCAGCTAGCCGTGAAGCACGTTCTAAGCGGTCATATCCGCCTCCGGCTTCCGCCACCTGCCGCTGTGCGCCTCTTAAGCGCTGCTGCCCGTTCTCGCCGGTCACTGTGGAGGTGGCAGCGGATCGCGCGCTCTCCGGCTGCCCGGATCTCACGGCACGCTGCACTTCCACCGCTCAGGTAGGTCGGCGCCTTGCTGCCCACGTGCACATGCGCTCGGAGGCTCTCCGTATAGAGCGGTTTTTGTAACTTTGCCCCTCAAGCCCCGTCTTCACGATGGGATATGTCACGGTATTTCGCGGCTTTCTCAGTCTTGCCGCTACATATCGCATGATCGCGACCGTATCAACCAGTGTTTGCGATCATGCGACAACTACCGGCACGAGCGAGAAAAACGAGAATTGTCGTGTGATATTCCATAGCGGCCATACGAGCTTGAGGGGCAAAGTTATAAAAAAATCGCACTGTAGTCTGTTGCAGGCAGCACACTTGGTAGACTGCTAACAAGAGTCACTGGCGGACGCAATATTAAATAGCTGCTTCACACATAATTCTGCAACATTAGGAATCACTTTGTTCTGACAGTACAGAAAATATATCTTAGGATTTCACAACTTTTACTAAATTACCGTACATCGGGAGAGCCGGCTCAGAGAATCAACTAATGCCAATGCAATGCCTCTGACCAGAAGGTCTTAGATTTGAGTCCCGACAGTGGCAGGATATTCAATAGCTTGTCAGGTAGGCCGAATCTAGTCACTATCTGGAGGAGAATTCTAGAGACCGGCTGCTCTGATCGATAGTTTTACATGTGTTCTGTGATGAACACCAGGCGAATCCCAGAGCAGTGCCCTAACAAACGGGCCACGGACCGCGTATGATGCTTTTATCCTCTTTCTTGTCCTATCCTCACCCCCTTACTTACACACACGAGCACTAACATCCACTACTCTACCACACATGCCGGAATATCGGTCGGGAGCTTAGAGCTTGTCCCGGTTGGGGCGGTGCCCCGATGGTTGGAGATGCCTCGTTAGGAGAAAACGCTAGCCGACGGTAGGACGGTGCCGGATATTGCCGTCCAACGTGGGAGGAGCACCACCGCTTCTCAAGGGAAAACATACACTACACGTACGTGACCAGTAACCTTAGCAGTTGACGCGCCCGGAATCACTAACAACCAATCAATCGTTAGTCTAAATTATCCTTCACATTTCCCTTGAGATGAGGCAAATGTGGTAATTTGACGTTTTTCGTTGCGGTATTGTGGTTCTCCAAAGCGCAGTCGCGTGCGCAGATGAGGCTCCTGGCGCTGTGCTCGCTGGGGCTGACTGCGTGGGCGTGCGCGAGCGTGCGCGCGCAAGATGACGACCCCGACCGGCACGTGAGTTTTTAATATTGGTTTGAGTTGAATTAATTTGATTTTTGACTGATTTATTTTGATGTTTATGTGATTTTTTAAGTTGAGTCTTGTGTCAAGATTTAGTACTAAGTATTTGATGGGTTGATATCATGATGTCCAATTAATTGAATAAGCAATGGGGGGGGGCAAAGAATGATCTTAAAGAAAATATAGCTCGTCCAATTAAATCTATTGGTGGTCCTCCCAGGTAAGTGAAGTTTCCAGAGGTATGACGGAGTGGTCGACATGCAATGGATTCCGTCCTAACCAATTCTCAGTTCACTGCTACATATTATCTCCGCCAGATTATGTCCATTAACTTATTTGTACTGTTGTTGACAATAGTGTGCATTATTGAGTTGTTATTATTAACGTTTACATTTGGGGGTATATTTTGATTGTTTTGCTGTTTATGACTGATTTTTCATTGCATGTAAAGTGTGATGTGGGTAGATTGGTTGGATTAGGAAAAATGCGATTTGTGAGTGTAGGCGCAGTATTTTTTGGAATTACTTGATGGGTTCTAGTTTGAAAATGATTCTTGTTGGTGTCTGATGTTTTAAGTGTATTCTATGGGCCGAAAGTCCGCTCTTTGAGGGCATTTTTTGCATATTGGTGTTGAGTTTTTTGTGGACATTTTGCCGTGTAATGGTCTTTTGCACCGAATGCACATACAATGAAATTAATGCAGTTATTTATACAGTTTAATTTTTACAGTTATCTATTATGTGACCGACGTACAGACCTAAAGCCTTGCATTGGGCCATTTCTTTTACGTCTTTTTTCCAGTTTTAACACACAGATTACATATATGATTAATTGTTAGCACTTCCTGAACACATTGTTACTCATTAAACTCTGCTGTTATAACTAGAATAGGAATATTGTCTTTGTATACTCTTGAGACATTGGTCAATAAAGGCTATTTAGAAATCAAATCTTCGTATACCTCTTGCTAAATTACTGACTGATGAATAACTTTAAAAAACACTGAAAATTTCTTGTTCATGGGATCCTTGTAAATATGAAATTGTCTATTTGTGTTTAATAAGTATTCAATAGCCTTCCTTGTGCCTGATGTGACTTTACGATAGTTTAATTTTATTATGAACCATTTATGAGGTGGATTGAACAGTTTTTTGTTTTAATCTCCTTGTCGAAATGAGAAACGTCAGAAATGTCTTTCACGAATATGAGAAGGATTTATATATTCTCGACTTTTTGTGTTATTTTGTCGTCTGTATAGTTGAATCTATCGTCTCATGTCATTATTTTTTAAGAGAATCGTGTCTAATGGTAATGTGTACACTATATTCACTGCTGCTGAATTGGTTCATTGATGGACTGCCAGGACCACTCTTGCCTCTTTTTACACTATTGCTGGTCTTTATCTCAGTTTTTGATACTGGCGGGATCGAGGCAGTGTAAGTGATCTTACTGATGCCTTGTCCTGTTGGGTCGGCGACTGGAGTTCCTTTCCATGTTGCGGGTTTGTTTGCCTGCAGGTTCTGACTGGGCCCATTGTTGTGAATGACGGAGCTGTCTGTTGAATCTGCGAGGACGTGTTGATTCCCATGTTGGTCGAAGTTGTAGGTGACTTCCTTTTCTGCTGTGTTATAGAGGAATGCCATGGCTCCCGTTTTGTTCTGGCCTACGTTAGTGCTTGATGATTGAAAACTGATATTAATATTGAAAAAGCAATAGCATGGCTGCTTGTTTGGATCAGTTTACTACTTTTTTGCCTTTTAATTAATTACATGGTACACAAACGTAATGCCACTGATACCACACTATTACAAGTTGAAACGTCCTGAGTTGTGCAGATCACAATGCATACTGGTCGCTGGCTCAGTGCAGAATGCGCTCCTTGTGCCTTAACGATCCTCAAGGAGGTAAGGGGATGTTTTCATTTCTGGTAATCTTTGCATCAGTACAGAGATAATCACAAAGGGCTCACAGACAGCGCAAATGAAAGGCAATATGATACTATCGGTATACCTGTAAAATTGTAATGACTAAACAGGTGTGTAATATCTAACACTGGTGTATTACTGTCAATGCTTGAGGCAGTGAGAATACCATTCTCCACATATACAAAGTGATAACAAATCATATATGAGAGATCACAACATGATAAACACACAACTATATTTTGTGTGCATGCTTGGCGTATGCCCCTGAATCCTAAAAACTCGTTATATTTCATCGAGTCAGAGAAAGAGAAATTAAAAGAATTTGAAATCGTGTAAAACTCAATTACATAATTTTCACGTAAAATATAATTTTAGGAAATTGTTCTTATACAAAGTACTCATATATCTGTTATGTATGTACTAATATATTTTTTATCTCAGTAAATTATTCTAACTCTAAAATAAAAATGCGTTTATAAAAATTTATGAATATTATTCATGTGAAGGTGAACCGTCATAACATTTTATCGAACGGAAAATTATTAAATACTCGAAGGTATTTTTATGCAGCTAAAATACATCATTAACAAAAAACTGACACATCATGCGTTGCCTTTTCTTTTCAAAATTAAACATTTTATCGAACATTTTCAATATTTATTGGTTAGAAATGGAAATGCATTAAAGATTCTGGAAAGCCACGCGGTAAATGAGACATAATATCAAGATTAATATATAGATTCATAAATGTTCATTCGAAGGATTATGAATTGTGTTGAATCTATAAATTACATGCAAACCAAACTTTTATTACAATGGCCGAATTCTCATTAAAACTTCCATTGAAAGATATTTATTTCATTGCTTCTCCGACATCCCATGCAATCAATATTTTGGATATTGCCAATGCACTCGGCTCTCCCCTTATGAACCTCATGAATGCCTTTCAAGAAAACCGTTTCCCTTTGAATAAATTATAATTGCGGGTATTCAGCGGGAGTGGAGAGTGGATCGCAGAGGGTATTTCTCCCATAATTTACTGTGTTTGTGTTTCATCTTTACGACGAAGCCAAAATGAGTTCATCGTGCATGCAAGGCGCCCTGTGGGACGCGGGAGGGGGGGTGGTCGGGTGGCTGGAGGGGGGCGGGCGGGCGCGCGCGCGGGGTTAGCCCGGAGCCCTAATCTCGTAATCCGGCAGCGCTCAAAGGAGCAGAAGGCGCGCGTTGTAACTTTCAGCGCAAGTTCCCACCGGTGTTTGGGCGGCGCATGTGCCCCGGCTCGCAGCGCCCGTCTGCACCGCCCCTCCCCTCCCCCCCCCATGCTCCTCCCATGCTGCCTCGTTGCCACCCTCGCGCTCTGCCTCCGCGCTGCCGCCCCGCCCGGCCGGGCCGTCGCTCTCGCTGTGCCTCTCCTCTCGGCCGCGCCACCTTCGCCGCCGCCCCCGCCACCGCCGACGTCGCTTCGCGCTGGACGGAACGCCTGCCCTCTGCGAACTGCGCATTATCGTCCCTGCGAGCGAGGGAATGAGTAATTTGAGGGCGGTTCTTTGAAAGGTTCAACAGATGGTGCCGGGGGACGCATGGAGCGCAACTGAGAGTGAATCGTTCCCGTGTATATAACTATCATCAATTCACACTAATCAACTCTCGGTTAATCATTATCCACTCGACTGTTCTTAATTTGTGTATACTCATTTCCGAGTATAAAGTGTGTACGCAACGCTTCTTGTATAGAAAATTACAGAATAATTGCATCATTAGGGTAATGCTAACAACTGAATCTCAGAGATCAACTGTACCTGTGAAATGCCGATGCATATCGACCAAAATGATGTTATTTATCATCTTCAGATGAATATTTGAGCCCCTCACAATTACTTAATTTCAATACATCCCCTTCAAATGACACTGTGTTTAATGATGTATTTCACTGACTTTGTTGGATAATATTCTTTAATTTTTCGAGAAGCAGATCTTCTCACATAATCAGTGAAGGAGGAAGGTAGATCTTTCCTAAGACTTCTCTGCCAGACAGGACAGATTATACCTTTTGCTTTATCAACGCATTTATGTTGTCTTGATGTTCTAAACATAGCGTTGAATATTGATAACATTAAATTACTAAAACAATTTTTAAACTACTAGATTTGTTGCTCGGTTTTAAGATAAAAGTATGATTATTCTCAGAACCTTTGTAGAACACTGAAATAAGAAATAAATAATGTATTTTACCTAATTTTGTAGTCTTAAACAATTTTCTTTCTCTTGTTCACACTACACGGAGCTTTGATGCCACTCCCGGAGCCGAATTTCACTTCCAGGGTAGAAATTGTGAGAGACTGCAACAAGCAGTCGTAGCTCTCTAAAAAGAGGAAATTAAAATATCTATTTTTAATGTAAAGAGAAACGCGAGGATATAAAATACGAACACCTCTAAAATCGTCTTTCCGCATTTAATAATTCTGAAAGTATTTTTTTCTTCACACGAGAAGTAATATGATAAATATAATGATTTAACGATAGATGAGAATCATAACGTTTATTCTGAAAGTTCAGAGACAATACATTCATGCAATTAATGCTATTCATCTTACCATTCGCAATTTCACTTTACATAAAATGTTAAGACAACATACATACTTCCAACGTTATTTAAATGTCTTAATAAATGACGATATATTTTAAAGACGTTTCTACTACCCAAACGCTTTGAAACCTTCTGGAATGAATTGTACACTATTTTACTTTCACTTGTTTCTCACATCAGATAAGGAAAACTTATTCTATAATATACGAATATTCACGGATATTTTACGGACGGCATCTCAAAACCCTATTTAACATACTTCGTTCATTAATTTCACATTACCGGATCTCGTTTAAGTGACAGATCTTTTACTATAGGGGAATGACATCTACAGAATGAGAACAGATTCTGCCGCGAATAGAAACGCATTCATTGGTTGGTTTAACATAATCCCTATTTCAATAGTGGGGTGGTAAATATCGCCGCTCGGAGCAGCACCCGCATCGCCCACTCCAGCGCCCGCACCGCCTCAGCCGCCCTAAACCCAACGCTATCTCCTCCGCCGCTAGTCTTCGCGCCGCTTCGGAGGCTGCTCCCGGCCTTTTAGCCTCCCTCGCCTGCACCCGGCCCTCATTGCAGAGCACTAACTCTCCGTTTTCGCCTCGGCGCACGACCTGCGTGCGCCGCGCTGCTTAGCTCCCGTCGCCTCGTCCCCGCCCCCCCGCGCCTTCCGCCACCTGGCTCATCGCCTCAACTCGGCTTCCGTGGAGTCCTTTTCCCCAGGCGTTAGCTCCCCCTAGAGCGCTGATACGGCCCCATAGGAGTCGCTTACTGCACTGCTTTCCCAGGCACCGCCTTCGTGAATCATTGCCTTCGCAGCCTCAGATTGACATGGTTCTATTCGGTTTTAAAGATTTTTTTCGTAGTGCTGTAGTATTATTATCGACTTCACGCAGAATAAAGGAAAAACCACTATTAACGGCCGGTGTCCGTTAAAAATTTTACTGTTCAACGTCTGCTTTGAGTAATTGAATCAAATGACTTGAAGTTACAGATGGTGTAAGAAAACACTTATTCCAAAAAAAATATATTTCTTTTGTAAGATTATTAATTATAAGATAGTATTACGAAAAGTATTGAACGACACACGACCGATATCAAAATAAGACGCAGACTGGTTTTAAACTAAGGTGATAGCCGCAGTTAATAACAGTCATTTGCTATTTATAGGGCCAGTGGTGTTATTAAATATTGGAGGAGTAGACTCTCAGGGTTTGGAGGTGTCCAACAATAACAAACAGAATGCCACGCCATTTTTTACATTGAAGGTTCTCTATCAGTCTGATTTGATAACTGTTGTAAGTTGTTGACCTGACGTTAGAGAACGGTCATGTCAAAACCTAATTTTCGTCAAAAGTGTCAGATAGAACCTTTTCATTCGGAGGACGTGAAGAATGTTGTAAGCACTAGACTTCAGGCATAGAGAAGTCAAATTATTTTGCCATTTCCTTTCAAACAAATTAATCAATTCTGGCTACTAGAACAAGTAACAAATCTCTAGGTTTTGTTTTAGTAAAGAGGATGGAATTATCCATGAAGAGACGCAGGCAGAGATGACTCAGAGGCAGCATTACCGCATCTGCAGCAACTCGGACCGAGAGGTTTAAGAGTACGAGACCCGACGGTAGGATGGCTAGGTCAAATTCAGTCACTGGCTGGAAGTGGATTTTACCGGTTGGCTGCTCTGATTGGTAGTTTTTCTTGATTTCCATAGACGAATGCCCGGAAAGTACCTTTCCTTCTGCACCCTTGTCTCTTCTTCGACTTTTATACACACACACACACACTTACAAACGCTACACCAGCATGCTGACGTGTAGGTCGGCTCCGAATCTCACACACCAGTGAGTGAGGAACATCGCTACCTCTCGGGGTATAATGTGAGCTACACTTTAGGGACTAATAGCCATAGAATTTGACGGGAGTCCAGAAACATCAATCCTTGTTGAGGGCAACTATCCTTTAGCCACCTTTCATTCAGTTCCATAATTCATTATAATTTCCTTACAAAAAAATACAGCCGACAAATTATTATTTATAATAAAAAGTGTAAAAAATAGTGTTTTCGAAAATATATCTACGACTACAACTAATAGGAATATTCAGTTAACAATCACGAAGAAATTTTCTCTTGTTTATGATGTTCACCAAGTGCTTTTATGTAAATGATATTTACTAAAATGGCGTGGGAAATGATTTGTAGAAAGGAAGATATTTCTAGGTATTAAGATTATTCCCATTTTTAACTATTTCTGAGATAGATGCTATATTTTGGGGATGAAAAATCTGACTTACCAATACCTGAAATGCAAAAGTAAAAGTATAATCTGCTGCAAGAAAACAAGGTAGAACGCAGGCTAAAATAGTGGTATTATTTCTCAAACAAATTCAGTGTAATTGTCACTTTTGGAACCCTTTTAAAAAGGACTTAGACTTAAAGCAATTGTATATGTTTCGTGATTTGTATTCATACATTTTTATGTATTCTTGCAAATGTTATGAATTTATCTGTTGGCCAGCGGAAGAGAACGCGAAGTGGCTGGACCCGAGCCAGCTTAGTGAAAGCATTATTGTTATTTGCTCTTTTGCCTTTTTCGTTCTCAGTTGTCAGGGTGGTTTGTGGGGAATCTGTACTATTTTCTTTTCATCACTATCGGCTTTATATAAAAGTATTTTGCAAAGTAGCGTATACCATTACTGTACTAAGAATTCTATTTTCATGTTACCTCTTCGCATTCTACTCGAAATAAAATACTCGTTTGTGCAATACGAAAGAAATTATTTTGTGAATGCAAGCCATTTTTACATTCACAATGAAATTATGTAAAATGCATTTCTGTTTATTGTGAACTGACATTTTGAACATAAAAAAGTAGTCAAGCTATGTTAGAAACGTATTTTAATTCGGAAAGGACGTTTCTTGAAATTTGTTTGGTAGAGAGCGGGAAGAATGAAAATCTGAGGGCGCAAGATAAGGTGAATAAGCTCGATGTTTAGTGACTTACCAATACAACTGCTGTATAGTTTCTTTCGTCAGGTTAGTGGAGTGAGAGCGGACATTATCGTGTAGTAACATCACTTCTCGCAGCTTACATCTAGGTCGAATTTCTCGTTTGTGTCTGCAAGACGCCTCTCTTGTTAGTAATAGTTATTGACAGTGATGGTAACACCTCGAGGAAGAAATTCGTAGAACACCACATCCTCTTTGTCCCACCATATGCACAACATAATCTTTAGTGAATGCGCATTGACCTTTGTTCGTGGAGTTGCTTTTTGTTAGGATTAGTCAGTCCATTTTCCTACATTAACGTAGACACCATTTTACTATTTACGATACCAGTCACCAGTACCGCCTCTGTCATCAGTAAATAGAATGGAGAGGAATGGTTGATAATGGTCTGGAGCCAAACGACGAACAAGCGAAGATACACATCTCTGCACTAGCTAACTTGTGTAATTACGGCTTAGAACATGCAATGTCCATACACCCGATTTCTGGATCTTTTCTATTGAATTCAAATGTCTTATGATTGTTAAATGATCTTAGTTCTTCAAACTTGTCAATTCTCGGGTACACAGATGTAGACCATTGTGAATTAAGATGTTTAAACAGTCTTCATCAAATCCCGCAAGACTCCTTGCACGTGGACAGTCACACATATGAAAACGATCCTCCTTGAAACGAGAAAATTATTTTCTTGCCCTAATCTCTCCAATGTGTTGATATCTACACGGTGAAAATAGTCCTAGTCGCCTCCGTAGTCTTCGCCTACTATTGAACTCAAAGGGAAGGATATGTCGGAAATGTTCTTTTTTATCGATTTGACATTTCATTTTCTATCTTCCATAGTGACCTGGCTATCCGCAACAATTCCTTCTTTCTGACTAATATCGCAAGATAACTAGATTTATCTAGAAAATTGCAAGCTATTGTACGATTTATGCAACGTGCTACATGATGATAAAAAATTCATTGTTATCAGATAATGTTCTGTTGAAAACATTATGTGATAACATTATCGTTTTAGTAGAATACATGATAATGTTATCATGTAGTGTTGTACTAACATGTATTGTTAATACATTTATTGTATTAATAATACACTATAATATTATCACGTATTGTACGCGTAGTTTTAGTAAATCTTTTAGCACAAAAAATGAGAAAATTGTATCTAAGGCACGTTATTGCACAATTAAGGTAAAATTTAGTTAGTATTTAAATTAAAACCACATTTTTTTAAAGAAAAGTTTTTCCTTTATTATTTTCGTGTCGTCTTTGTTCGTTTTCGTTCTCGTGCCTTCTTGTTACAGACTCCGCATCGAGCTCCGTGAATGCAACCCAGAGGCTGCTCATTACCCTATACGCCGTGGGTCGGGTAGCGCCGCCGTCGCCGTGCACACGAACGCGCTAAGCCGCCGAGTAATCGCGCTCCAGGGCTGCAGTGTAGCGGAGGGGGTGGGAAGTGGTGGTGGGGATGATGACGCTGGTGGTAGCGGTGATTGCAAAGGAGTGCGGCGGCGGGGGCGGCGGGGGCGGCGGGGGCGGCGGGGGCGGCGGGGGCGGCGGGGGCGGCGGGGGCGGCGGGGGCGGCGGGGGCGGCGGGGGCGGCGGGGGCGGCGGGGGCGGCGGGGGCGGCGGGGCGGCGGGGGCGGGCGGGGGCGGCGGGGGCGGCGGGGGCGGCGGGGGCGGCGGGGGCGGCGGGGGCGGCGGGGGCGGCGGGGCGGCGGGGGCGGCGGGGGCGGCGGGGGCGGCGGGGGCGGGCGGGGGCGGCGGGGGCGGCGGGGGCGGCGGGGGCGGCGGGGGCGGCGGGGGCGGCGGGGGCGGCGGGGGCGGCGGGGGCGGCGGGGGCGGCGGGGGCGGCGGGGGCGGCGGGGGCGGCGGGGGCGGCGGGGGCGGCGGGGGCGGCGGGGGCGGCGGGGGCGGCGGGGGCGGCGGGGGCGGCGGGGGCGGCGGGGGCGGGCGGGGGCGGCGGGGGCGGCGGGGGCGGCGGGGGCGGCGGGGGCGGCGGGGGCGGCGGGGGCGGCGGGCGGGGCGGCGGGGGCGGCGGGGGCGGCGGGGGCGGCGGGGGCGGCGGGGGCGGCGGGGGCGGCGGGGCGGCGGGGGCGGCGGGGGCGGCGGGGGCGGCGGGGGCGGCGGGGGCGGGGCGGGGGCGGCGGGGGCGGCGGGGCGGCGGGGGCGGCGGGGGCGGCGGGGGCGGCGGGGGCGGCGGGGGCGGCGGGGGCGGGCGGGGGCGGCGGGGGCGGCGGGGGCGGCGGGGGCGGCGGGGGCGGCGGGGGCGGCGGGGGCGGCGGGGCGGCGGGGGGCGGCGGGGGCGGCGGGGGCGGCGGGGGGCGGCGGGGGCGGCGGGGGCGGCGGGGCGGGCGGCGGGGGCGGCGGGGCGGCGGGGGCGGCGGGGGCGGCGGGGGCGGCGGGGGCGCGGGGCGGCGGGGGCGGCGGGGCGGCGGGGGCGGCGGGGGCGGCGGGGGCGGCGGGGGCGGCGGGGGCGGCGGGGGCGGCGGGGGCGGCGGGGGCGGCGGGGGGCGGCGGGGGCGGCGGGGGCGGCGGGTGGGCGGCGGGGGCGGCGGGGGCGGCGGGGGCGGCGGGGGCGGGGGGCGGCGGGGCGGCGGGGCGGCGGGGGCGGCGGGGGGCGGCGGGGGCGGCGGGGGCGGCGGGGGCGGCGGGGGGCGGGGGCGGCGGGGGCGGCGGGGGCGGCGGGGGCGGCGGGGGCGGGCGGTGGCCGGCGGGGCGGCGGGGCCGGCGGGGGCGGCGGGGGCGGCGGGGGCGGCGGGGGCGGCGGGGGCGGCGGGGGCGGCGGGGCGCTACAGGATGGAGAAGGCAGAGAATGTCGCTTCGCAAACAAGGCCTCCTCGGCCACGGACAATCGTGAGCCCCGCTAGAGCACGCTCACAAAAAGATAAGGGCTTGGAATTTGATGAGGTAACAGCGCAATTTAATTTACGGAGAAACAAAGGAGCAAATGCGAAAAGCAAGCACTACAACAAAAAGCAAACTAGAGTTGGCTAAATATATATTTAGAAGTTGAGAAGCGCTTCCAGTGATACCAATTTGCCCAATAGTTTTTACTTCGTAATATTTTTAGAGTGTTGTTGGAAGTACTTTTGTGAATTTAATACGTGTAATACTTCCATTCCGTCTCACATACCGTACAGTCATATTTACGTAGAAAGTGCCTCACAAAATGTAAAATGCAAATTGTTGTTGCGGCACCAATCGATTTATGGGAACTGAGGTTCAATGTGTTTCAATTAGTAATCCTTTTTTTGCAAGAAGGGACCAATTTCACATGTATGCTTGTTTCCATTCCTTATTCATTAAGAGAAAATACTGTGTGTTTTGAACAACATTAACATCTTTCATCTGCAACGGTGGAAGAATCTCTCAGCCAGATCTATTGTCACAGTCACATAATTTAAAAAAAGCGGACAGTATTGTTATTGTATTGGCAAGCCTCATATTCGTTTTAGCGACTTACATTTCAAGAGATGGCATTGTTTTATGCGGCCTTCTTCTGGTGATGCAACTTCGAGTAGTACTATTTAAACCGCATATTTATGAAATATTATGGAAGAATGAACAAAAAAACGTATTTGAAAGGTGAGTGGGATCGAGACACCTATAGTTGTGAAACAGTGTAAATTACTGTATTACCTTTCCACCAAAACGTAAATTATAATTAACTTATTAATTACATTACAATAACGAAACCTAATTTTCTATGAAAAAGGAAACATATTTTTAGCATCATTTCTATTGATAGTTTTTCATGCAACTTTCTAAACTTGAGGATGGAGGAGATAGGCAACTGTATAATGTTCAACATTTCTTATTAGTGTGAAGTTGCACAGCATTAACGCGTCACGATAAGTTTATATTTAAAAATAGCATATTTAAAGTGTAGCATTCCATCTTCATATTTGACATTCTACAAAATTTTGTTTTAAATTAATTACATAAACAGTCCAAATGGAGTAATGTAAGTTTTAGAGTTTCGAAACTTTCAGATACTAACTGAAGGTGATCGCAATATTTGGGTTCTTCCGGGAACTTTACATTTAAGTGAATTTTTCTCCGCCTACCTAGCTGTAATAAATCCTCTTATAGCCAGCACGGCGGCCGAGATTGCTAAACCAGTAGTGTGACCAATGATTCTGGTCTTCTCGAGGGATATATCGAGGGTTTTGGGCTTTCTGTGAAATTTTGAAGAAAAACACGACAACATCAAGTGGAAAAACCATTCAACAATATAATTATGCACTTGTTAAACAAAAATACAAAAAATAAAGTTGCCAATACCATTGACTCTTACCACAAAACAACACACAAGCAAAAATAAATCAATGACAAAAAAAAATTGATTAGTGAGCAATTTGCGCAAATGCTTCTAGTACCCTCTATCAATTCTATATTTAAATTTAGTACTCAATATTCAATTTTATAAAGTTTATCTTCACTTTTGGTACCTTTACTCATATTTACTTTTAATTTTACTAGTCAATATTCAATGTTATAAAGTTCATCGTTATTTTCTCTCAGATTATAAAAAAAAATATTCTCAGTTTATTTGTAGGTAGTACTCCCCTTTATTTGAAGACCATGCACTCGCGACGGGATCCCTTGATGCCTTCTCAGTTGGCCTCCAAGAAAGACCTCGTCCCTCCCGTTGATGCTTGCAGCGTCCAGGCTGAGCGGCGCGGTGTAACGGTAGCGCAGCGGGTGCGCTAGACTTCCGCCCGCCTGCGATGCTCCTTCGGTATGGCAAGGTTACTCCATTCCTCCCAGGAATGCATGTGGATTATCGGCAGAGTAGCGCGGCGCGGTGCAACTGCAGCACAGCAAACGCTCGTGACCTCCGCCAGCCTGTGGTGGTCCTTCGGTACAGCACCGTTAATCTCGTCCCTGCCGGGAACACATGTGGCGTACAGGAAGCGCAGCGCTGCGCGCTGTCAAGACCTTGCAGCGGCCTGTGGTTATGTGGCCTCCGCCGGCCTACGGCGCTCCTGCGGAACGTCTCTTGATTGCAAAACCAAGATAGTGGTCACGCGGTCAACTAAGGGTTGCGTAGAGATATCGGGCCAAGTAGCTCTACTTTCTCCGAAGAATGCTGGTGTAAACTCGAACAATGTTCTGTATAGAGTCTCTTACATGCGCCACGTAACTGTTCACAAGTTACCTATTGGTGTTTTGCACGAATAGTTTATCTCCGTTGCCTATTCAATCACTAGCACTGAGAAACATTTACTCTCAATCGCGCGACGTAATGGTCCGATAATCTCTCGTCCCATTGTAACAGGCACATGAAAGTTTCGCACTATTCGCGTCCGACTCCGACCGTTGACTCCGTTAGACTGCCTTCTTTTTTTCTCCTCGTAAGAGCCACAGCTACCCCTCCCCTCACCTCCCCGCCAGCGACAGTTGATAAGGGAACAGGGGGGGAGCTCGTAGGGCAGCGCAATCGCGCGGCTGATCTCGCCAACTTTTGGTATTTGAGCGGAATCGCTACAGTAGCGCCGTAGTGATCTCGGACCGAAGGATCGCGGGTTCGAGTCCCGCCTCGGGCATGGTTGTTTGTGTTCGTCCTTTCACTCCCTATCATCACTATACCGTTTCATCTTCATAGGTACCATAACATTAAAATCCAATAGTGATTGCTAATGTCCTAGAAGTTAATGCGACCTTAAATAACAAAAATTCCTCTTATAAACAAACAATTATCTCAGTTCCCATTGGGAACTTGACCCAGAATGTGAATTGGCGGGGGGCAGGAATCTCTTTCCCCTCCTCCTCGTTGAGAGTTGGATGACCCCTTTTGGAAAATTATTAATATGATCCTGTGTACAAGTATTCATTGTAACAGGAACAAGATTACTTTAATCCATTGATAGGTGTATTATTTACGATTTCTACTCTTTAAAACGTGCATATAAAGGAAATTGGAAAAGAAAACTTGGATTGGTGTATAAGTGTGTTTACTACCCTAGTTGGATTAGGCATCGGGCCTTCTTTCAAAGTAAAAGTTGGAACGAGTGAGTGTCTAACAGTTAGAGGACAGTGCGTATGTTTATAATCACATCCACGATTAGTAAAGTAAATGAAAACACCTGTTGGCTTACAATGACACGTCTGATTAACTAATTTTAACGTCCTACCCTGGCAAAGATTTCCAATTAAACTCCTGATTTTCTTTCGAAATTTTTGAACGAAATTTTTGTATGATAACATTATTTTGATACTACTTTTACTTTAGATTCATTATACTTGGATTAACAAAGTTGATTTTATTTTGTAGAGTACAGATCAAAATTGGTGTGGACCGAGAATTCGGACGTCAGCTATAATCTCACATATTTGTGCATTATTATTAGCCTCGGAATAACTACTATCGTCATAATCGTATTGAACTCGGGAGTAATAGTAATGCTGTGATTAAAAAAGGGATTTACTCAAACGATCTTGCCGAGTTACAATCATCATCATCATTGTCACGATCATAATTACTCGTACTTTCCTTTTCATCCATAAATTTGACTAGAGACGGAAGTCAACGTAACCTTCCCCTCTACGATGTTCTATCACGTACAGTCATTTTAGGGTCTTCGGAGCACGTTCCTTTTCTAAAGTAAGTAGTGCTTAAGTACTTCTGACTGCAGTGCCACTGTGCAGTTGCGCTGAAGGCTGGATGTGGGACTTGTGCGGGATGGGGGGGGGGCAGGAAGTGGTAGGGCGTGGAGGGGGGGTAGCGAGTCCTTGATCTGCGCGTGAAGGGCGCAGCGCAACGATCCCTCACCCGAGAACCTCTCTTCGCCTTCCTTCGCTTGTGTAATTTCTGATAAAGCAGAACGCCCAAGTTTCACGCGGCGAATATGGAGCCTCCTCGAGGGGGATGTTTTATTACTTCCCGTCTTCAGCCAAGACGGAACCGTGAACTTCGAGCTGAGATTCCTGAAAGCAAAATAATGCCAGGTCGGCAAACTTCAATAAGATTCAGACAGGTTGAAAGAATATCATTCCCTCAAAACTTCTCGCTGTTAATTA
This sequence comes from Acheta domesticus, assembly GCA_031308135.1. Taxonomy (NCBI): domain Eukaryota; kingdom Metazoa; phylum Arthropoda; class Insecta; order Orthoptera; family Gryllidae; genus Acheta; species Acheta domesticus. The sequence goes on along the minus strand of JAHLJT010000631.1, from coordinate 181,590,761 downwards.
ATACAGTACTTGATGCACATTTCTCTGCTAGATATTGACTGTTGATTACTTCGTAATTAACTGGCGAAAAATGAATTCAGAAGATACTGCGTGGAAATGACATGGGTTTAAGTTAATGGCAAAAAATAAGTTTGGTCTTTGTTAAAGATGTATATTCAAAAGTTTGAGTACTTTCCTCATCGGCACGTACAAAAGACTTATATTTAATATCAGTGAAATGATTTAAATAGTGATATTCAATCAACTAAATACTAAACGAATGCCTATAAAATGGGTCACTGGGAGTGTCATAGCTTCCCTGTGCTCTTTGCAGGCGTGCTTCGGGTTCGATTCCCGGTCGTTGTAGCTTTCCCTTAAAATCGTCTTAGTTTCTGTAGCTCCGTAGTTTCTGTACCCCAGGCAGGCGGAGTTCGCTAAATACTGTGAAGGGAATGCGACAAGTTCGCCACATGTCTCTCTTAGCCCCCAAGCGTGGGGATTAAACTAGGCCCAGGCACGGGGGACACCATTAGCTGGCCGGCTAAGTCGGACAATCGACTCTACTGACGTTACATATGAAACTAATATTAGAAAAATTGAGGAATAATGTTTTATAATATCTAACGTTTGACCAATAATGTTTTAGCATATATTAATTTTGTATATTGTTATTTACAATATAAACTAAAGAAATAACTCAGATTAGAAATGAAATGCAGCAAAGTGTTAAATTTAACTTAATTGTATCTTCTTTGTTGAGAGTAATATTAATTTGATTAGACAAAGACTGCCTTTTAAATGATTATAATTCTTATGTAAGTCCAATAATTTTAAGGCAGACTCAACATTAATATATTTTTATTGTACAATATTTCCAACGTTTCGAAGGTCATTGGCCTTCCTCATCAGGGTCTAGTAAATACATTAAATAAATAAAATAAATAAATAATAAATATATATAAATATATTAATGTTGAGTCTGCCTGAAAATTATTGGAATTACATAAGAATTATTAACTTAATTGTGTTCTGAGACGGATTAAAAAATATGAAATTTCAGGGCAAATGGGCAATGGAAGCGAGGACGAGTGCGGGGATGAGTGTGAAGGCGAGCATAGGGATGAGGGAGACGACAGCAGAGATCGGGCGAGGGAGAGGAGCAGGAGGGGCATGGCGGGGCCCAATAGCCCATTAAACGAACCCATGGAGGGGCCACCGCTCGGCGTACCGCGCGCCGCGGCGCGAGTGTGAAGGCGGCTGTGCGCAGGGACCTAATGAACGAGTTGGGAGTCTCGACTCACAATCTCCCCGGCGTCAACTGCAGGTGTCGCAGGCAGCCGTCAGCAACGCGTGGCGGCGCTGCAGGAGCTGGCTGCTGCGTCGGCGGCGCGACGTGGCTCGGATAGCAGGGTGGCCAGGGCAGTGCTGAGGGATCATGGCAGTTGCCGGTGACAGGCCGGGGCTCATTGCAGGTAGGGCCCAAGAAGCTTCTTAACAGTCGCTTATCAATGCCATTCTCGTACCCGGAGAACACCGATGGTGAAAGATGAAAGACGGGAGGGGGAGGTCAAATGGCAGACCCGTGAAAACGTGTAACATAAGTGAATGAACATTTTATATGCTTAATAACTAATATTGTATGAATTTAGCAACACTTTACAATAATTTTTTGTACGTCTATATTGAAGTATTTTCTAGTACTCAGACATGACAATTTCTTATTGATTTTGAACATTTTCTGATCGTGCTGTTATTTCTCCCGGGAATCAGATGGTCACGTATTTTGACGGTTTAATTCAACATTCACAATGTTGATCCGAATTCACAACTGTTTCATATATTGAAAGACACTAAAATATGATTGCACCATGTTTAAGAGCAAATCCGTGTGTAACGTAACGCCGGTGTTTCCAAGAAGCGATTGCGCATGGTATAAACATCTGATGAGCATATAAAGAGGGAACTATCACTTAATGTTAAGAAAGGTTCTAATAACAAAAGTCCTGAACTTCGAAACAGAAACTTCTTACCTAAAAAAGATGAAAAAAACTACATTGAGATGCATCATTGACCTGTCCTTTGGCACACGACTGTTAAATAAGTGCTTTTTTCTACTCCCGTTGTATAATGCTGTCATTGGTTGGCTGCAACCAGATGCATAATGATAGCCATTTCGATACAGTTTTCATTATGATACAGGTTCTTGACCAATAACTGAGACGCTTACAAACCAAGTATTGGCACTTCATTAATCATTAAGAATCGGTGTAGTAAATGTTTCATTCGAGTGTGTACATTAAAATTGCATTTAATATTATATTATGCTTCTCAGTTTTTACTTCAGTGACGTTATGATCTGAACGCAACCCGTTTTGTGTTATTTGCTGCTGCCGTATGGTTGTCCTTAAAAAAACGGCCAATTCTTTAGTTTAAAATATTTAGTGAATGGTGTTCTTTCTTGTGGTGTTGACGTTTCCAAGAAATGAGAGAAAATGTGAAAATGGTGACGTCGGAATATTATTGCCGCAACTTTTGTAATTGCTCGCAAGCGCTGTGGTAAAACAAAGCCAACTGCGGGTGTAGGGTAGAGAGGTAGAGAGTAGCTAGGTGGCCTTGGCTGAATCTTGCATGTCGGCTGCAACGAAACGATTCAGTGGAGACGTTTAACTTATAAAAGTTACCATAAGTCGTAGAAAAAGTACCGTATGAAACTCGATGTAATGGGAATTAATACACTCGTGTGAAGTTTACGATACTCGCTCGTATCGTAATATCACACTCGTGTATTAATACCCATCATTACATCATCGTTTCATAATGTACTATTTTTTTACAAACTGTATGAAATGTGCTTGACAATTTGTTCCGGCCCCTCACTGATCGATAGATCTATTGCTTATGAACTAATGGTCAAAATGAAACGCGAGTGAAAAATGAGAGAAAGAAGAAAGAATGAAAGAAGGAAAATAAGAAGTAAGGGAAGTAAGAAGAAAGCAAATAAAGAAGGAAAGAAAGAATGAAGGATGAAAGGAAGGAAATAAATAAATAAAGAAAACAAAATACCTTTAAACGTGGCATGAAAATAGTGATAGTCTTGAACTATTCATTAGCCTATGTCCTTTCCCTCTTCGCATTCGACTATTTGAGCAAGGAAAATACAATACCATTCACGTTAATTTGTATATACCTTTGAAAATAAAAGGAAAATGAATGCGATTAGAAGATAAAGAATGCAATTGGAGTGGAATTGAATGGCGATAAAAGCGTCTTTATGTAGTTAGGAGGTGACATCGGTTTCAAAACTTAGTTGTTCAGGAGACAAAAAGCAAAAACAAATTCAGTAAAAATAAATGCGTCGGCGATATTCGAAAACAGAGTCCTGTTATTTTTGCGGGGTAAGTTTAGGAAAAATATAAGGAAAAGGGAAGTTAGCTACACAGTTGTAATGTATATGAAAGAGGTTTGAGAGCTGAAGTGCGAAAAGTCGCAGGTTGGCAACTGTGGAATCTATTTAAGAGGCTCCTTTTTCAAAAAGTAGAGTTTTTTAAAATTACATATGAAGACCGTAGTCATTTTAGGCACATCAGAAGTGACTAAAGTTACGATGTGTCGAATGAGACCAATTTGATGAAAAGGGTGAAATGTAGCTTGGTGAACAAATGAGTTGTAGAGAGAGAAATCGTTACGTGACGGAGACGCAATGGTTAATGATGAGATAGATGTGGCAGATGAAGAAGAGATGATAATTGTTTGAGACAGTAGGAATGGATATCAGGGTGATGATGAATGTGTTGTATGAATATAACAGCGTCACGACAAAGTAGACGAAACTGTGTTACCACAAAGTGGACAACATTGTGTTACTCTATCTTAGATAGTAGTGAAGAAAAGTGGAGAAGGTGCAACTAACAAAACAGTTACAACTGGCTGTACATTAACACTAATTAAAATGATTAGGAAACTAATGGTTCAGAGTAGAGAATAATTAAAGATGAGCCTGGTGGCGCAGAACTGAATTAATAAAGGATGTTGTCTACGCAGCAGATTAGCCAGACGCTTCTGATAGCATGCAAGTTTATGCTAGGGGGAAAGACGGCAGAGCAGACAGAGAGGTAAGGCTGCGGTTTGGCACGGCGACGAGGCGAACGCTGGCGTGACGTGCTGGAAAGGGACACGCAGAGGCGGTCCGTGCGTCGGGACGCAGACGGGAAACAAGTGGTGCCTCGCGACAAACATGGCGGGCGTTGGACGTTTCGACAGCTCCCCCCTCCCGAACCACAGCGTGCGGGAGGAACGCCTCCTTTAATTAACCTGCTCATTTACATGTGCCCAGCTAATTAGCGACGGCGGCGTAAAGATCTCCCGGCTGCCACCGGCGACCGCCGTCACCCGCGCGAAGCGCTGCAGTCATTAGCTGGAGAGCGGGGAATCACTGCGGGTAATCCCCCCCCCTTTTTTGCGATTCCCAGCCTCCTACCTTGAGCCAATACCGCGGTCAGTGTCTTCTTTCCGGAAGACAAGTGAACATTTGACGTATGAATGTTTGCAATTAAATTGTTGGAGACGTTTTTAAGCAGCATTTATTATTTATTTATTTATTTTATGTCAAAAGCGGTTTACAAATTGTGTGTGATGTGCTACGGGGAGAAGTGTATTCTGCAAAAATTTTCTTAATTCTGGGATTCCTACCCTGTGGTAAGGACAAGTTGAATACTGAATACAGACGGAAATGAAGGTGTTTGGCAAGAATAGATCAGAAAATATGCACTCCGGTGTAATAAAAACTATTTGCAAGGGCAAATAAGTTAGAGAATTGGGACCGTTTTTCTCATTGTACCCATTGAGAGGGAATCGACTTCCTGCCTTGAGAACTATAATTTAAATAACTATTTTTCTATTTGAATTCTAGAAGATGTGCACAGATAGTGAAGTATCATGGAAACTGGACGGAAACTCTGATGGAGATGGGGGGGGGGGTCATTGACCCAGAAGCTGAGGTACAACACTTGTAACAGGTTGTTTAGAATTATGTGTTATGGTAATTAATACATTAAATACAACATTTTACGAAACCTGGAATCTTGGAAACTTCTTTGTATTTTCATCTAAACGACATCTAAAACATCATTCAATCATTTATTTCCAGAAATTTTAAATCATACAACCATATTCATATACTAATATCACTATTTTAGAACACTTCTAGATCTAAAATATTTGCTACTGACGAATGATAATGACGACCTGATAGCGTAACGTGAAGGGGAATTATTTTTCTTTCAGGTGAAATATTAGCACTTAGCTCTCATTCTTTCAGCCTGCCATACATCCAAGTCAGTCCTCGAAAGCTTGTTGACAAGCTCAATTTTTAATTATTTTAGTTCCTCTTGACTTATTATTTATTTTGCCAAGGAAACAAAATTAAAATTGAAAATAAGTGTATGCTAAATATTATTGTTGCTCATGGGACTCCCATCTGAGAATATGCGCGAGCAAAATCTGACTATTCTGCATTAATAAATAATTTGTGACATGCAGCAGCAAAAATGCTTCTGAATAAAATTACACAATGTTTTTCCGAAAACACGCATCAAGAACAACTAATTATTCTCTTGAAACATCACAATAAATAAAATATTTTAACAAAAACAATCTTCACGAATTCTCCAATAACATAGTTCAGGATACACAATACTACAGATCTTACCTACCAAGAATATAAAAATAGTTCGGGACTGTCCTCTCTATCCCGTAGAACGAAAGAACGTGTCAATTTGCAGTCGTTCAACATGTATAGGGCTCTATTAGCTATCTACCTATCGTTGATGGTGCGCCAATGCATAGCAATACACTATTTGTTTTTACTTTTTTAATACAGCAATTATACTTTTTAAGTATAATATTTAACTATATATTATAATGATAATATATTTAATTATAAGTAATAACAACATTTTTCCTTTTTTTGAAGTAACCATCGTACCAATCACATAGCTCAATTTTGTTTGGATTTCACATGGATGTTACTTGAAGTCAGTAACAGCGACATTTGTGGAAGGTGGTTGTTTTGTTTTTTGTTGAGGCGAGGACGAATTGTTCACAAAAGAATTAGCCTACGTTCGGCTGACCGAAAACTTCCAAATTTATGAGGTCATCAGATTGCCGCTTGACATTAGAGAAAACTTGATAATTCAAATAAATAAATAAAGGCAATGAAAAAGTTTTCATGCTTAGTAAATAAAAAAATATTTTTCCGTTTGCAATGTACATAAACAGTAGAGATGTGGAAGAGTATGATCTGCTGTGGAATGAAAAACCTATGAAATATGAATAATTATCGAAAGATTCTCCAACGGGATATAAAGTAGGCTAACTACGACATGTAATGAAGAAAAACGGGTCGAAAATCGAAATTGGCCTTCTATAGTGCTCTTACAGAACCATTTTCTGTCGCACGTGATTTACGCGAACAGCGTGTTGCCCATTTATCTCGCCCGAAATGTTTTGAAGAGACTTGCATCTTCGTCTTCCATGGAGGGCGTGACACAAAGAATGTTGAAAGTGATGTAGAGTCTAAAGTTCGCAAACTAGAAGAATATTGTAACTACTAACAAGATTGGAGCAAAAGTTATACGGCTTCCTTAAGTGGTTTAACATCTCCATGTCAAGTAAATATCGATGTGTTATAAATGATCGAAAGTAATTACAAAGATTGAAGAAATTTGTCCTTATCAAAGTATGATTTATGGAACCACATCCTATGAAGATATACGAAAAAAAGGAGAAGACAAAGTTGTTTCGTAAGAAAGTTGCAACGTAGTACGTATTATCTTCTTTCTACTCTGATATCCGGTTTATACCAATGACACACTCTTCCGCTTATGAAGTTCGGATAAACCGTATTAAGCATCGCATTTCTCAAAATTCGTAAGTATTCACATAATCATTACATAAAACTACTGAGATGAACAAGAAGAAGGCGAATAAAACGTTCAAACATACATAATTAATTCTGGTATTTGATGCGAGATGAAAACACCTTTTTAAAAATTAATTTTTCTGTGTTTGAAACATCTAGTTTTATTTGAATTATTATTCTCTCTGGAGAATGAGTACTTTGTTATTTCATATCACATTTATTAAAAAGCTATTGTTCATAAGAAGGAATTTTATGAAATACATCATTCCCAAAAATAAAAGAGATTTTGTTTTGTGAGCCATGAAGAAATTAATTCCCCCCATGAAACATACAATGCAAATAGTTCATTGTTATTGAGAACGTTCTAGTTTGGTTAAGCACAAAACCACTTTTAAGCACAAATACATTTTTGCGACACTCAGCTAACGGTAATGGCAAATATATCAAGAGATTTGTTTCTGGTGTTAGGCTTTAATGTTTTTAATTCTTCAAAATGGGTATGGAATACGTTTTTGTAATTAGTCATACTCCAAAAAAAGGCACGTCTTGAAAATAAATTAAGGGTCGAGGTCATTCTCTCACCAACACAAATAGTACAGCAGAGAAGGCAGAGTAGAGAAGACAGACTTGTCTACTCTGCTAGCTCTTGTGTTCTCCGGGAACTAAGTCTAACAGTCAGTGCGCATTTAGTTTTTCAGCAGTAGACTAATATTATCAAATGTTAGTTACGGTGAAATATTTTTTCAGGTCTGCTAAAGGATTTCTTAAGGCAGAGTTGTAGTGATGTTTTATTCGATAATTAGGATTTTCAGAACTTTCTAACAGGTTAGAGGCAAAAATCAATCAAATTAGGGGAATAATTGTTTATAACAAATTAACGAAAAGACTAGAAAAATTATAGATATCTAAACATTAACTCGTGCCAATTGTACCCTGATTCTATATTAGATGGGGATAAACTCAGGCAATTTTCAAAAAATCAGAAGTTTTAATATAATCTGATTAGTTCTTTCTCACAGACGGATACACGGACGGACGCAGGGAGGGACGGATGGCAGAAAGTTGTGTGGATATGGTTCGACTTTGGGGATCCATTAGAGGCGGGCAAAGTAAAACAGTGGCTTATTTACGGTAAAATAAGAGCAAGTTAAACTTTAACGTTTTTTAACGTAATTTAGGTGGCCGTATTTTTAATCTGCCCTATTAAAATAGATACATATGTGTTAGCAGTCTAAGAAATAATGAGATCCTCAATTTTAAGCGAGGATGAGAAAATAACGTTTACTTAAAAACGTTCTGTTAGCTTTCTCATTATTGGTACTTTTCCTTGATTATTAAAGAAATAATTTGAGTGAAGCGTGTGTGTGTCATCTGTCCCATTCAGACTAATGTTGCGGCAATAAGTTTATTTTGATGGTCAGTTCGTACTCCTATACTTTAAGTCACAGAAAATTCTCTCCAAAATTCTACTTCACAAATTGAGAAGCACATTTAGCTGTCCTTCGGGTAGCTTCGGAGTACGGTATTCGCTAATCAATATTAAAGTCATATAACGAATACCCACACAGCCAGCACCTCATTTCGGACATTTTAATGAACTTTAGCTCACTTTGATCGGGAACCATGTTTCTTCTTTGATTGGATTACTTTGAAAGTTTCTTAATAACTTTGATATAACAGTCATTAGTACTAAAAAATATGTCTGCGAGTATGATAGCGCGGAAATACCATCTTCGCTTCATCAAATATCTCGATTATTTTAGACGTGAAGACATCCCAAACAACTGACGTAAAGCGGATGGTGTCGGGGAAGTTGACAAAATTCAAAACGCAATGCCTTTCTCTCGTGCAGAGTTTGAGAGTTCAACGAATTTGTTTTTTATGTTCCAGTGAAAGAACTTAAGGGAGGCTTCACAACAGTAGTAGATGTAGTAGATGGAGGAAGCTGGATAAAACCAAAATTAGATTATCAGTGATTCCGGGGATGTCAACTATTAGGGTCATTAGTCACGTAAGTGTAGTGCATTAGTTAGCTCGGAAGGTGGCGGTGGCCTTCCTCCGCTCGATGGTGAGATTCGACGCTGATCTACCGTTTTCCAGAACCAGGTATCTCCCACTAGCGGGACACCGCCCCAGCCGGGACAGTTTTAAGCTCCTGACTAGTCTCCCGGTATGTGTGGTAGTATAGTACATGGTAGTGTAAGTGTGTGTAAGAGGAGAGGATAGGACACGAAAGAGGTAGGAAAGATCGCGCGCGGTCCATGGCCCGTTTATTAGGGTACTGCTCCGGCATTCGCCTGGTGTTGATCGGAGAAATTACGGAAAACTACCGATTAGAGCAGCCGGCCGCAGGAATTCTCCTACAGACAGCAGCGACTGAATTCGACCTAGCTCTAAAGCTAGTGTCGCAAATCCTGTCATCTTTGGGACTCAAACCTAGGACCTCCCGGTCAGAGGGACTTCAGTGACATCAGTTGATGCCCTGAACCATGCCCTGAGCCAAAATTGGAAAAGAAGGAGTGAATAAGAATATTATTTGTAAAGGGTTGGTTTTATTTTTATTACTATCACATTCATCTATTCTTATAAACTGTCAGTCGTATTCACAAGGTATTTTCATGTTTCTTCGTATGCGTTTCTGCGGTCTGGTCTTGATTACAGGGGCCTGGCGTAGCTCTCCCCTTCAAAAGATTGGCTTCACCCGCAACGGTCGCCGCAGCTGCGCAGGGAGCTGGTGTCACTTCTCATTGATCGCGTCGCCACGAGAGTGCGCGCGCTGCGCCCAGTAAACACCTGCCTCCCCCGGGCCGCGCGCTGACTTCTTTGTTCCCGACTGTCACATTTCCAGCGCGAGTCACCTGTCGGCGCCCTGAATCTCTTTGCAGATTACGGGTCGCGGTGTTCCTTTCGTTTGACGACGGAGTGTGTGCAGACGCGGTCTGGAAAGGTTCATATCAGCTGACAGCTGTTTTCTCTTGGTGAATGCACAAATACTCACCGTTTTATTTCACGCTCTGAGCGTAAATGATTTCACGCATTTGTGCCAACTTTCTGCTTTCAGTGATCGCAAACCTATGCGCCGAAGATGCGTGGTAAGAATGTAAATTTTATATTGTTGGGATTGACCCACTTCGATAGTGATGTTAGGACAATGTGATGAACTAATTAGGCCATCATATGATTAATTAAACTTAGCAAAATAAACATATTATCTTTAAATTTATCATCTTACAAATCATATACCACAGAATAGCATAATATTGTTTGCAAAGGCGATCGCTTATAGGGTTCGAATTCCTTTCCCCTTTGAGGGCCGATATAAGCAAACCCAGTGTGCATACGTATTATTGACATTGAATAGGTATTTGCAATCAAATGAGGATTTGATTAAGCATAAATCATATTTTTCTGCGACCGAAGGCTGATATGCAATGAATAATCTTTCAGATGTATGCTACTATTGTTTTCAAACAAAACATTTTTGATGGAATTCCTGAAGCTTGTTATCCAAAAGCTAGTATACAGGTTTTACACTATCCACGTTGTTCTCCGAGAGCAATCAGTAGACCTTTATGTAGATGTATAATGATTTTATAGAACTGCTGTTGATTACACTGCCAAAAGCGTATTAAGAAGCTAGTAGAAAACATATTGTATTTTTGAAAAAGAATGATCACGTAATTAACAATTTAAGAAGAGACTATGCATTATATTGACCTTTGTAGCAACCTATTTTACAATATAGATTTTTGAAGGAATTTCACACGCTGTGAAAAATATATCTTACACTGGAGTTTGGCATGTATACGAAATCTCTTTGCGACCGAAAGTGTGCCTTGAAAATAATACGATCTATCACAAATAATACGTATGTAGACTAGGTTTCATTGACATTGACCATAGAAACACTTATGAAAGAGGAATTAATTACCATTCAGGGGAATACGTCACAAGAGTAACTTCATTTTATGAGATTTCCTGCCACATGTTCATTGGCAAAACCTTGATCATCTTCATCTTCGACCTTGATAAGCCCTAGACGATTGTAATATTATTATGAGAAACACTGAATACATTTGTTTCATGAACATTTTCGAACTCCTAGGGAGATTGCATTGAAATTTGGAACACATTCTTTCGAGAAAAACATTGGGATTCGCGATTGTCTAACGTTACTCAAATTTTGTTACAGCGCAAAATAGAACTAGAAATAAGCAATTTCCAATGGATCTAGGCACCATTGATGCCGGACGACATGTCGGGGCAACGGGCGGAGGGGGTGTAATCGGGTAGCTTAATAGACGCTCATAATAAATAAATACCTGGCCAACGCCTGGAAGTCAGCTAGTCTCTCTCTCTCTCTCCGACACCGACACTCAACTCCGATACCGTGTGACCGATCTCCATGAAAGTTGACACTTCTACGTGTCGTGAGCTATTCATTCTGTTTATGTGCTATTAATTCTGTTGTAACTCCACTACATGGCGCTGCAGAACAAAACTAAATATTCACGTCAAATGCAACCCGCAACACATTCGGTAGGATTTTGAATCTGTCGCTAAATAATTCCTAAACGATGTATTTTAGGGCCTTAAAAACTAAAATTTTGAGGTTAAGGGCCTCAAAGAAACACACCGTTACCTACAGGATGGGTTTTTCTTGAACAATTATAACAGTTTTGCTAGTCCGGCGCTTCCCGATATTACCTCACCTGCTCAGAGACGTGCATAATCTGCAAGTAAATGTGAATGAGAGGGACAGAGAGCGGCAGAGACAGAGACAGACAGGGACAGGGTGAGGGAGGGAGAGACAGTGAAAAAGGGAGATGGGAAGGGAAAGAGGGAGATGAAGGGCAGAACAACGTCTGCCGGGTTTTCCTAGTACTATATAATACAGTGCGTCTCAAGAATAGAGGTCTGCTTTGCTTCGCGGAGTTCGTTCAGTCGCTCGGACGCGGCCCCGTGGGTGCCCTTACACGTTGGTGTGCGATGTTACCGTGGGAGGATCCTCGTTTTCTTTGTCCCAGAAACATCCCATATTGTCATTTTTATTTCAGTGCGGATGATCTCTTCCTTTTCCTGTCGTAGTTAAGAAATACCAAAGAAATTTTATATTTGGACATATTGAAGCAAGCAGTAATACACTTTGAAACAAGTAGTTTTTCAGTGTCTATTTTGTCAAAAACAGAAATGCCACACAGGGCTATAACACGATATAGTAATTATGCGTGATCCGTGGCATGCAAGATTTTATGATGTGTAGTCCTGTAATTTTTTTTTGTAGTTTTTCTTTACGGACAGTGTACGCAAAAACCAACCCTCTACAATAATGAAGCTTTACGACCATATATTGTGGGTCATTTCTAACACGGACAACTATATTTCCTTAAATGAGGGCCAAAACTTATTTGGTTAAAACAAAACGTGAACAGAAGTAGTTGAGGCGTGTTTTCAACGTCTGTAAGGTAAGTCATATTGAAGCTCTGGCCGTAGCGGGCGGCTACAGCAGGAGCCAATGAGCAGTCATCTCCACGGAATCGAGGACTGGGAGCCCCACGACAGCACCGCTATTAAATACTCTGTATAATGTAAATCAAACTTAAAAAATACAATTGTATAAGTGCTTCTTAATCCAGTCTGGCAAAGTCACGGAAGGGGTAATGGTTTACAATCTCGCAGCGAAGAAGTAATTGCCCTGGAAACCCTCACAGTTTTTAAACAGACGCATTGAACTACATACACACATACGTATAACAATAATTATACAATAAATATTGTAATTTATATTTTATAAATACTTTTATGTACTGTCACAACACGACTTTCTTAAAAAAATAAAATAGTTGTTATGGAGAGAAAATGAATATATCTTAAGATGTGTGCGCGCAGCACTTTTCAAATTGGCGCGCGCGTGGCGGAGCGGCGTGCGTTTCGGGGCTCGAGATTCAACCTTCCGGAACGTCTGAGGTGAAGGGCGAGTCACCGGGGTGACGTCACCCCTACCATTTAAGGCGGCGACGACAGGCGTCGTCACATGCAGTAGTCCGGCCCCACCCTGTCGAGCGATGAGGGTAGTCCTAGTCAGCACTGGGGCCATTCAGCAGTGTCGCCGCTAGCGAGGGCAGTCGTGTCAAGAGAGACACTTCCACGCGTGTTCCCCGAGAACCGGGGAACCGGGAAGAGATGCCTTGTGGTGTAGTACAGATGCTGAAGGCGATTGTAAATGAAGTGTAATAAAGTATGGTTAAAACTGATGTTCGACGTTGATTTTCTGAACACATCATCATATAATCACAATAATAATACTATTTTATTTTATAATACTATATTATTTTAATAATATAAATAATAATATAATTGTTCCATTATCATTACCATCATAACGATTATTTTTACGAATGCTCTTTTCAATGTTCTAACACGCAACACTCACCGTGCTGGATACTCGGATTGACTTGAGATTTTACCAGCTTGTTGAGCACCTTTCAAAACCCCTACATACAAATTTTTACGTGCTATGAAGCATTGCAAGTTGTGTTTTGGCGATAATTAGTATTGGGACCTTTCTTGACCTTACCGACCGTTGAAGGACGGAAATCGCTGCTGGCTGCTGGTTCTGCGGACGTTACTCATACACCGCGCCTGCACTATCGGCCTATCGGCAAGGTCTCAGTTACTTGGCGGGCAGGCGGGGTGACAAAAACGGGTGTTTACTTTGCAGGTTCAGATGGAACGAACGCGCTTGGAAATCTGACACCGGCTGATAGACGCCGCGTAACATTCCTAGCGCTGCTGAAGCAACGGCTCGCCCGCTGCGGGAAGCGCGAAGGTCACGAAAGGTCCTGATACAAAATGTCTATAAAACACTATTTATAATATTCCATAGCACTTCAAAATTAGCGTATATAGGTTTTGCATGGTGTTCTATCAGGTGGTGAAATTTCATGTCAATTCGAGTATCCAGCACGGTGAGTGTTTCGTGTAAGCGCAAAAAATCACAGCAGGATGCATGTTTTAATTACAAAAATTTATTTTTTGTTCACTCTGAGTTTTACGTAAAGAATCAGTGTAAAAAAAACTCCATGCGTCACACAGCTACATAATTCCCAGATGTACACAACTCAGTGCAGCTGTATCAGTTTACAGCTTCAAAGAAAACTCGGGTTATACGCTCTCCTTTATGAGGGTTACGAACGCAGATCTTGCGAGTGGCTTATCTCGACACCCACGCGTCCGTCAGACTTATCAGCGCGAAAAAGTCGCGCGTCCGGTTAATAACTCGGCCGGTGGACTAAAACGCAGCTTTGTTTGCAGGACTCGTCTAATCTGAGAGGTCGGGAGCGCGACGAGGGGAAGGGAGAGGATGAGGGGTGGGAAAGGGCAAGGGGTAGGGCAAAGGCGAGGGCGAGGGCGAGGGCGACGGCGAAGGGAGGCTGCGAGGGTGCGCCCTGGGCCGCAAGGTAAACGCATTTACCCGGGCGACGCAATCTGCGGCATAATTTTCGGTCGGGCAGGAAGATCCTCATCCCGACGCCGCCTGCTTCACAGTGGGTCACTGTCATACGAATTGTGACCAAACCATTTGTGTTGCAGGGCAGTAAGCGTGAACACCCAAACTGTGGGGAAATAAAATAGTGGGAATGCCCGAATTACCGAAACTTTCCCACTACAATGTTATGCAGAAAAATTGCAAGCCACGAGAATCAAAAAGGCTGAAAAATGGTTTGGAAAATTGGAACCTATCTTAAAATTTTGTACAGGAAGATGCACGCCAAAAATTCGATGTCGCTCTAGAAAAGTTGTGCATATTCACTGTAAAGAAAACAGAAAACCTCCAAATAATTGTTTCATGTCATTTAGTATTAAATCTCGAAGTCTAATGAGGTTTACTAATTCTGAAACAATACAATCACTATTCTCTGCAGATTCGAACGCAGATTTCAAGATGTTTCTGAAAATGTAATTGCAATAATTTGTATTTACCAATACAATTTATGTATGTTGTAGAGATGAAAGCCAAGGAAATCCTGCTGTTGACCTTATTTTAAAAATGTAATGCACCACACGTAATTAAAATCATTGACTTTTTTTCTAAACGTACACAAGTGACAGACGGTTGCTGACCATTGCGTCGCTAATCTTTGCATTTGAAAACACTAAATATTCGAACTTAAAATATTTGCTATCTTGTATTAGCTAAAAAACTCACTTGTAGTAGACCAAGCCCTTCTTGACTCCACCAAATGGCTGCACAGAAGCGTTCATTTCATTAATTTAATGTTTATTCTATAGAATTATTAATAAGTTCAAGCGATAGGACATCTGAGGCTCACTAACTTTTATTTAAAGCAAAAATTATCACATTTGGTTGAGCAGAATGCTCAAACTTCTTCCTAAACGAAAACAATTAATGTTTTAGATATGCATTTTTAAATTTGCAATTTTAAATTTCTAATTTTCTAAATTTTTCTTCAAAAAATCGGAACTATACCATGATTATAAATGTCATTTATTCTATTCCAGCAAAATGAAAAAAAAGAATACAAAGTGTTCAGCTATTTTCCAAAACATTTTAAAAAATTCGCAGGGGCTTCTCAGTTCCCAATTAGAATATCTTAATAATCTCTGCCACTGTAAAATTAGATCTTAATACTGACATTTTTATCAAGTTATAGCTCAAAAGCATCTAATCTGACAGAGTTATGTGTGATACATCCATCGAGACATTTGTCCGTACATTCATCCATTCATAAATTCATCCATTTTTAATATAAAATTCCGTGTATTTCCTCTTCACCTGAACCAATCTTAACCACGAATGGACGCGCAGTCATAAGCCTTAATCCTGACACGTGTGTAGAGTTACAGCCCAAAAGATTTTTACACACTGATTTTGCGACCTTTTAAATTCAAAGATCGTATTGTTGAGATTATTCCCACCCTTTTCCTCCATATACTGTAGAAAAAGGAGAAACAGTAAGACATTAATAGTGTTTATTAGTGTCATATTAACAGTCGCAAACTAATGTTATTCCAGTATTCGGAGAACACCAATGAAGAATTCAACAGTGGACTCCAGAACAAATTGCAATATAGAGACAGTTTTATAAAATTCTGCATGTTTGTTTTAAAATATTTTCAGTTTTTGAGGCATAGAAAGGCGTATTTATTTTGAATATTCTCTGTACTTGCGGTTCTTTCTGCAGGGACACCGACGATCACGTCTTTTCTTGAAGAACTAATTCAATTTTAACTTTTTGGCTTTAATTGCACATTGACGGCGACAGATACAAATATAAGATTACGGGATGGGCGGGATGATTACGGGATGGAGTAGATGTAAGAGATCGCCAGTTTCCATGTAGTAACTAAGCATGGCGATGTTTTCGAAATGTTTTGTAAACATCGGATAAGCGTTGAAAGACGAAATTATCACTACGGGCCCGAAAGGTTCTAAAAATAAGAGCTCTAAACGATGAAACAGTAACTCAGTAACTTGTTGCCTAAACAAATGTGGAGGGAAAAAGCACGCTGGGTTCCATTGTTGACTCCTATGAGTCTAAAATTACCGAGCGTCGGAGAGGAAGATGCGCATCTAATGCCATTTCTATCTTTGGGAGGTGGTTATAGCTTTGGTGTGACGTTGCTTGACACGGGATGCTTGACGGTAGGGGTGAATTCTGATGTCAGATATATGGTGATGGGATGGTTGGTGGTTCAGATAGTTCAATAGATGGTAAGAGAAGTCACTTATGCCATACTCACATGCTGATAACATCTATGATTTACGCGTTACCTTTAGGCTCTGCTCTTTGTAATTGGACACCGTTGCAGATAAATTAAAGAACTAATCGCAAAAGTTGAATATGTCATACGGAGTACTGCTATTTACACGTTTGTGAAGTGGAAAAATTACCTTATCTACAGATATATAAAATTTCATAGAAGAGAGGAAATATTCATATCGACACCTTGCGCTAGCATCTCTCCCTCCCTTCCCCCTATCTCTTTTCTGCTCACAATAAACTGAATTCTTCATCCCCATTGAGACAGATATTCAAGGCGTTGAAAATGACTCCTACGGTAGCCCGAGTACTGCTTCTCATCTACTGGGTGTGTGGGCAGTTGCTGAACAAATGAAAGATAGGATAGTTATCAAATCCAAAACGGGAAAGGAATAAAAAAATCACAGATATTATGATTTTTGAGAAGATATGTCAACAATATTATTTGACTGTAATGTTTTCCTACCAAAATAGTATATCGTGCATAATCCTGTAAGGGGGACACTTCTTCTTCGTCTTCTTCTTCTTCTAGATTACTGCCATTCGTTTTCCAAACTTATTGACCTGTTACGTTGTTTTCCATATTCCATTGAAGGACATAGGTAGTTATCAGTGAATTTTCCGCATATCATCTGTGGAAC
The DNA here is from genome assembly GCA_031308135.1 of Acheta domesticus. Classification (NCBI taxonomy): domain Eukaryota; kingdom Metazoa; phylum Arthropoda; class Insecta; order Orthoptera; family Gryllidae; genus Acheta; species Acheta domesticus. The sequence continues at coordinate 181,573,437 of JAHLJT010000631.1, read as the reverse complement.
TAACTGGAATTGCAGGGATCAGTAATGAATCCAAAATGCCCAAGTACTTTTTACAGTTTGAACCAGGAACGGGTTGGTGAAGAAAGATCACTCACGGCCTATGACACGGAGGCAACTTGGACTGGCAGCTAGCGTCTCGAGAAGTGATCGGAAGAGACCACGCTGATGATCGATCGGAGGGGACAGTTTTAGACTAATTACTAGGAAGTTGACTTTGTTTTAGAATTGTGATGTGACAAAACACTCAATTATATTATGGAGTTTTCTAAGAAAATATTTAATAAGATACTTTCTAATATTTTTCAGTTTCTTTTGTAATTTAGGATAGCCACAATAAATACATCCAACTTTTTTATATCATAATTTTATTTTATGGAATCTGAAAACGTTTCGGAGACTGTTCTCTCTCCCTCATCAGGTGCTATACTCATCAGGATATTCTATACTTGAAAAACATTTAAGTTAAGAACGTGGTGGAGTGCAGTCCAATCACATGATCAACGGGGTTATTAATATTAGAAAAGAAAATATTAAATATAATGTGCTTTAAATAAACTGTGCGATGCATATAATGTATATATTACAATAATGAAGAAGAATATCCCAACGAAAAAATGGGAACAGTTCTATTCGGACATAGTTAAGTAGTATTCTGCTTTGTTTTTCATTGTAGGTAAAGCGGCAAAAAACCGATAAGAACAATTTTTATGTCAGTTTTCAGAGATTTAAGAGTGCGGAATTATCAAGGAATAAGGGAAAGAAACTTCGTGAAACATCAATATATTCCTAATGACTTAGTGTTGACTTAGTTTTTATTTGATGCGCTTCTCTTTCTATATTTTGTATAATAAGTACTTAGTTTCATTACTTTTAATTTTCAGAACTTAATACAGTAAATGAAAATAGAATATTGATGCATACCTAATTTTATTTTCATATTTTACTGAAAACAATTGAATTACAATTTAGTAACATTATTTACACAAAATTCGATACACTTTTGTGGAAATGTTTTAGGAAACACAGAATGAATAGAATAAAGGGCGTACTTCGTTCTCAGAACTAGTCGAAACTACGAATTTGCTCTGGATGTCGATAAATCAATCTAAATGATCAACTGATTTAACATCTATTTAAATATAATAAGTAGATGACACATGTTATTCACTTTAATGTATAAAATTGGGTCTCAATGATTTTTACTTCTTGACTTTTGCTAACATTTATTTTTCATTTTGCTCCACTGTGCGCCACCTCCATCGAGACGTTTTATGCCCTGTCGCATCCGGTCCTTTCTCCTCCCTTCCCCTTCTCATTATGCCCTGCCCTTCCCTGCCTTGCCTCGTTTTCGCACTCCCCGTTCCATCACTCGCTTCTCTCAATACGCGTCCCCCTCTGGCCCTCCGCCCCGTTCCTCTCCGCTGCCTGTCGCAATGTTATTCGTCGACCTCCCTGCGCCGTTCGCGCGCGTTGCAACATTGCCGCGCCTCGCACAGCCTGTGCCCGCTATTCTTCATATTCCCTCGCAAATCTGAAAGTGATTAGACACTCGTCTTGCCGTCTTCGATCTGATTTCTTTTGCTCTCTTAAACAAACTTCGCTCTCTTCTTCACCTCTTCTCGCAATCGGTTTAATACATTTCGTCTTATTCCTTTCTTTTTTTGTCTCGTACATTTTCTTTCGACACTTCCGTAATGCGTCTCTCGTCCGCTGTATTGTATCTTACTACTGATATTCGTTTGCTTGCTCATCTCTCTGCATCTTGCGATGCTTTAGATTGGAGTCGACGTGCTTCACTTTGCTATTTCTGGAGAACAGTCTTCGCAGATTCTCGCTGGGGCTCAGTACTTGAACTGTGTTCCGCCTCCTTTGGCCCAAGGCCCTAGTTGAGTGTGTATTGTACGTCCCTTCCTTATGATTTTGCAAATGCCATTCATCCTACCTTCACATGCTTACTAAACTACGAGAATCTTATTCATTTGAGACACATTTACACACTGTTTTCGGCGTGATTTTTAAGTATTCGTATTAAAGGAGTCAAAAAGCGTATAATATTTCGGTCTGGGAAAAAGCTAAAGCGGAAGTTGGAAGAAATATCTGGAGGGCATCGAAGAAGGAGAATGTAGTAAATAAAAGTTTTCAATTTACAAAAGAGAAAAAAAGGCTACTCCACAATGTGCAATTGAATGTTCTTGTGTGATCTGGTGTTACGGTTATTGTGGGAGCAAAAGGAAATCATGTATTTTGAAATCTTTTTTGCATTTTTCGAGTAATGGACATTGGATGCAATTCTAATGAAGTGAATTTAAGTAACTATTTTTTACCCAGAGAGACTAACGTGTTCCATTATTTTGAAAAAGGTTGAAATAACACAGAAATTTTTTTGAATTGAATTGAATTGAATTGCCTTATTAATATGAGACATTATGAATTATTTTCATCTCTAAAATTTATTTCCAAATGAATAATTTAAAAAGTCTTTAAAAAGAACACACCGGGGAAATTTTAGCTCATCAAAAGCGCGCTAAACGCACGTCTAGGAAAACCAACTTTAATTATTTCCAATTGGCTGGTCTCTCAAATAAGAGAGTTCGTAAAATTTCGACTTCTGGATGCTTTATTGACGCTTCCAGGCTCATCCACTTCTGTGGTCATTAGTCCCCTATGTGTTGTGCATGCTATTTCGCGGAAGGTGATGTTATTCCTTGCCGCGGGCACGTGAGATCCGACTCTGACCTACACGTCGGCTTGCGAGGTCTTCTCCCCAATGGGGGCACCGTCTCAGCCGGGTCAAGCTCCTACACCGAGTCGTCTCCCGATACGTGTGGTCGTATAGTGCGTGTGAATAGTAAATGCGTGTGTAAGAGGAAGAAGGGGACAACAATGGGGAAGGAAATATCGCGCATGGTTCGTGGTCCGATTATTTGTAAACCGATTCGCTCTCCGTCACTTGCCTGCTATTGATTGGAGAAACGACAAAAAATAACAGATCAGAGCAGCCGGCCGCCCAGACAGTGGCCGAAGTATTTGTAGTATCTGTGACCATTCAAAAGCGTCCATCACGTGAACGACGTGTCTTGCAGCTCCCATTGATCTCCGAAGCGTGCGCGTGCGCTCCCTGCTCCGCCGCATTCCGCGACCCTTCGCCGACCCTCCCTCCCCCCGACGGTGCTCCAAGTTTCCGCGACCCCGTGCCCCACGCTAATGGGGTTGGCGCCTGTTGATACAGCGGGCATGTTCCCGGCCGCGCCATCTCCGCCGCTACGGCCTCGCCGCGCCCCGTACTCGCTTGCTTCATCGTTCCAGTTCCGCATCCATGCGCGCTCTGGCTCTGCTATCGACCAGCCAAAACTATCACTTCACAGCACGGCACCTTTCGTTGGATTCTCTCTCGAGGATGACAGAATGGGATGGTTCAGAGATATCATCGGTTGTCACTGCAGAGTCTCACATCTGGAGATTCTAAGGTTAGAGTCCCGACGAAGGGAGATTTTCGACACTAGCTAAATAGCTGGATTGAGCTCAGCTACTGACTGGGGAAGAATTCCTGGCAGTCCGCTACTCTGATTGGTTGTTAGCTATGACTTTTCCTGTTAAATACCAGGCAAATTACGAAGCAGTACTCTAGCAAAGGAAGCCATGGTTCACACGCGATATTTTCTTCCTCATCCTTGCTCTCTTCTCTTTTACAAATTATCACACTTACACGTACTCTTTCACCACATATGTTGGAGACAAGACAAGAACTTAGAGATCATGGCAGTGGCAATGCCACTGGGGCTATAGCTGGAGGGGAAAGTTCGGAAGCCGACGTGTAAGTCGGTGCAAAATCCAGCGGAGAACCATCGCCACCTTCTTGCTTTAACATGCTTTCACTCACCGATTTAATGACCTAAGTAGTTGACCCGCCGGGAAATACGAAACATCCATTCACTCACGCCGATCATACCACCTCAGGAAGCCTACAGTTTACGCCGTTTGATATACAGCTCCCAAACCTGCGAGTTCGATTAATACAAGAGAGGAGCTTTAGTCGGCAACGAACTGCAGGCTGGTACGAGCTAATTGTTTCCTAGTTCAAATACGCGTTATTGTTTTTAAGAGTTGCGAAGAGAGTTTATGGAATTATCACATCACAAATTGCAAAATAATTATTTTCAAGCAATTTTAGAAACAATTGTTCATTATAATTCTTCTCGATTAAAAGTTATTTTCTTAAATAAGCTGTGTTCAATTCATTTTCAGTTTTTTCCCCTAACGGCAAACTTACTAAGTAAAAAAAGGTTTTGGGATAAAATACTTTTGAAATTGTGCAGAATCAAGGATATTTGATATCATTCGCAAGGTCAGGTCCTCACCATTGAACACGAGCAGCGAAACGTTAATACACTTTGTGGAATAATGACCTCAGAAGTTGACGCGACCGGAACCACTAATAACAGAGACACACACACAAAAAAGTTGTCAGACCCAAATATTAATTCATAATATACTCAAGATGAATATAACTCATCATAATACATTGCAACTCAAGGAAGAAAAGTCAACATGTTCTATTTCACATCATGTCTTCAAAGTTGTAATGATCAAATCTTTTAGAAGTGTACTCTGCTTTTGAATTGCTATTAACATTTTAAAATAATTTTTGGTCATTACTCGAAGAAAAATCAAAACAATTGCCGACAAGGCATAATGTTTTAATGCGGAGTTGGTATGCATCCATTAGTTGCGAGGTGTCTGTGTAAAGTCGATCGTTGATAAAATAAAATAACATGTATTCCAGGCATTTAACTACCAGACATTTACGTTAATACTTTTCAGGTATTAAAATATATGCTACTTGAGTTAATGCGTTTGTTATCTGTTAAAGGAAAATTTGATGAGAGAAATATTTTGATACGTATTTATAACATTCAAATATAAAATGTACATTCTAGGTAGGGATTTAGATTAAAGGTGCAGATCATTATGTGTACGTATTTTATATCCCATTGATATACTCAATATTCTGCTTTATCACTGTTCAATAATTGTGTTACTGCACGAGAAAAGAAGAAATCCTCATATTCACTTCTTTATCTTAACAACGCATGTAGAAGATAAAGATTGATTATTTACCCCCCTCTTCGCGCCAAATACTCAAGTAGCTGACAATTTTCATAAGTGGCTACATTTCATACAAAAGTACTTTAAAGTCTTTTCTTCGCTACCTATTGGAGACATCGACATCTATTGCATGTGAAATGTGATAATGCTTTCAGGGTCAAACTAGCATGGTGACTGTAACAGCACAGAATGAAGACACAAGGTCCTAGAAGAGCGAGACTGCTATAGCTAAAGTAAAAATCATTTTCTCAAAGCCTATGGAAGTTTTTTTTTGCATTTCCTGACGCTTTTGACGAATAAGTTAGTATGTGTCCCGCACGACTGTTACTAACAGAAAAGATACCTGAAATCTCTTCAAAAACGCTTTTGATGTTTTCAGCAGTGTATCGTGTGTGGTAGTGTAGTGAAATGTATCAAGCTTAGATCTGCGAATCTGCTCAGATATTCAAATCTTGTAAACATAGAATTGCTACGATAAGGAGTAGGGAACAATAGAAACATAAGTATTCAATAGATTTAAAATTTCGCAACTGAAATTCCGGTGTTCTCTCTCCTTGGAGCTACCCATTGCGGAGTAGCCATGAAGAGCTCGGGGCAATAGAGTACTGCCCCCTTGTCGGCGCGCTGTGCACCAGTGTAGCGCGCGCAAGAGGGTCACATGGAAAAAACATATTAAGAATAAATGAAAAGAATTAGACCTGAAAATTATCTGGTTAAACTGACTACTAGGAAAAATCTCATCCTGAAGCATCGCAAACAAGTAATTGTATACAAATTGTATACGAAGCATTATTCAAACCAGTCTGGACATATGGCATACAACTTTGGGTAACAGTTCAAAATTCTAACATTGAAATACTACAAAGCTTCCAATCAAAAACCTTTAGAAAATTTGTAAATGCCCCATGGTAACAAACGCAACAATACACAAGGACTTACAAATCCCAACAATAAAAGAAGAAATCAACAAGACCAGCGCAAAAGACGACTACAACGACTGCATAACCTTCCCAATATTCTAGCCATCAACATACTAGACAATTGTGACACCACCACACGACTTCAACGAAATAATCCTTTAGACCATGCATATCGACTGTAAATTGTTCATTTTAAAAATTTTGTTTTGTGTTTTTATTATTGTATATGCTTATTATTGTATATCTATCAAATAGTATGTTTAGTGCTTGTTAACTACTAATAATGTTATAATATTAGTGGAGTACGGTCAATAAATCTTACTCTCATGTACTTTTACGCACAAATTTATGCAATTTTGCCAAATGTCTGTTCGCAGACAAATTGCAAAATAAAATATGATTTAAAAAATCTGAGGCGCGTTGGTAACAGTTCACAAACACGTGGTATACAATATTAGGAGGAAATCAAATCCGGTTGCGATGGAGTGCGGATGTTTCGTGGTGAGTCCAGTAGACATCGAAAATTTTGAAGTGATGTTTTTAAATGGAGTTTAGTTAGAACTTTTAACGCAAGGCAGGAAGGACAAGTCAAACACGTAAAATATTTGGAACATTTATTTTAAAATTTTTGATTTGTGAAGTTTTGGGAATTAATGTGTTTTGTGGAGGAAAGGTCAGGGATGAAGATTGAAGTATTTGGTAAACACATGACAAATGATACTAAGGACAAACACTTCGCATCGTCGACGAGGGATGTATTTCGAAGAAAGCAAAGTTATTAACTTTATTTTTTTTAAAAAGTCTAGAAGTTCCAAGACTACTGTATTGTGATTAGAAATTAAAGCAAATAATAATGGTAATTGAGTTGCACACATAAGAGTATAATGATAATACGAAGTTTTTCAAATATGAATTTATGTTATCTTGGTATGAATATGTTTTTATTGTATTTACTGTAAATATTAATTTTCAAGGAAGTGTATTATTTGTTTCTAGTCTGTTTAAAGGTGTAAAGTCATAAACAGAGAACGTCGGGTAAAGGTTATAACAAATAAATAGCACGACATTATTGTTGCCATGTGACTAATAAAGGAGTAATTATGGCGTAATTTTAGTTGGCAGTAATAAAATTCATACATTCATACATTCTCTCCAATATAATAATTTACTGGGCGAATTATCATATGAGCAATTTTTGGCCAACTGAACCATATTTATTTCTCCAATCTCAAATTGATATACGTATAAAACGCAGAATTTTTCTTGTAACGATGACCTTGCTTCCCTCTCTCTGGCACAATAAACAGTTGAAGACAAAAGCTCGCAGAGACAACTGATCACAACATTCCAAACACATCTTCACTGGCGCGAAATAGAAACTATTTTCTGTTGAAGACAAAAACTTTTGTCTGTGATTTTCTCCAAAAAATTGAAGAAATTACTGAAGCAGGTGAAAATCCATCATAGAAGATACCTCGAACTCCTGAGCAAGTTCGAACGCAAATTATTGAGAATGTTGCGAAGGCATGACTGATTCTTCAGAGATAAAATCATAGTGGCCGATTTCATAACTAATATCCCCACTCTAGCCGCATTTCTTCAATCCATCGTTCAAGAAAAGTTGCGCGAGTAATAAGCGATATGCTAAATATTTAATTAATGAATTTCTTTAGTTCTGTTAGCATACATTGAAATAAATTAGAGATGGCTTGATGAATCAAAAACTATATAATAATTGAACAACAAACACGAAACACATCGAAAATCACATAAATAAAGCTCAAAATAAATTAAAAGTGGAGAATATTCGAACTAACGAATTACACTTCTTCACATTACAAAGAAATATGACATAATCTTATTTTCTTCCTTTCAATTCACAAACAATAACGTATATGATAAACAATTTTATAAAAGAGGGTATTCGGAAGACCCTTTAGTACATTATTTACGAAATGACTAATTATTTGAACCATTGGAATAACGCACTGATATTGTTACAGATGCAATGGTGAAGTAGATCAAGAAAGTGTTTTAGATTTTTTATTGGTAGAATGTTGCATCTTGGGAAAATTTACATAAACATAAAATGAAATTATTCTGATTTAAGGAGAATTTGCCCATTGACTACAAATCATTATTACAAATAAAATAGTAGTGATAAACAGTTGCAAAGATGGACGCAGAATTGCTAGAACAGTTTATTCGGTGCAAAGCTTTTACACGTTTTGCATGCTACGGTAGCACACAGTGTGAAATTACCGTATATAGTGTATGATGCACAGTTCAAAGCAATGCTTCTCCGACCACAAGAATTGGCAAGCCGCTGTTATAGTGCATAACTTCTACTCGATATGCACGCTACGGTATCCTTTCGCGTGAAACTAACGTTTTAATGGTGCACAGTTCAAAGCATTACTACGGTTACCATGAGAATGGCACTGCCGTTTCTACGATACATACGTAGGTAAGTCAATAAGTATCTGCAATTTTGCTCTAATTGTCTTTAGTTTGGTTCTACGGCTTTGTGTGATCCCTAACCTTTACATGGGACAGTTGTCTTTGCCTGTAGGAGGTTTCAGCGTTTTCTGATCAGTCCGTCTTGCACTGTTGTAGTTTAAAGATGGCGACAGTTCTATTTGTTTGCACCAAAGAAGAGCGTTGCATAATCCGTTTTCTATGGTTTGAAGGTGTACAAGAGGCGGAAATCCCTAGCAGATTTACAGCACAATGCGGGGACATTGTTTGGCTACAGAGAAGTGATTGCCAGTTACCAGAACAGTTTAAAAGTGGTCAAACGAGCGTCAAGAAAGAAGAAAGTCCAGCTACAGCTGCAACAGATCCTAATATGGAACAATTACTTTTCTTAATCGTGAATAACAGACTAGTGACTGTTAATGAAATGGAAAACCATATGCACAATCTCGCCTCGCCGGATTACCATCTGTTTGGACCGTCGATTCTGCTCCGATCAACTGTTCAAAGAAGTGATGTACATGTACCTTGCTGCACATTCAAAAACCTTTTTTCAGAAGGAATCGGAAAGCTTGTTCAACGGTAGACCAAGAGCAATAAAAAGAAGGGTGACCATGTTAAAAAGCAATATCAATAAAAATTGTGTATTCTTCCTGTAATAAATTATAAAAATTGATTGCAAATACTTATTGACTTACCTTCATATCTTCTACTCATTACACACGCTACGAAAGCATAGAGCGTACCATTCTCTGGTGACTAATACACGGTAGGTAAATACTGTTGATATGGTAAACAGTTCAAAGCATTGCTACAATGTCGACAAGTAAGCAGCTGCTGTTGGTATAGTGCATAGCTTCTACACACTATGTACTGTGACATAGCGTGTAGCTCGGTGAAAACAAGCATTCTAATGTAGTTGTTACTGTGCATACATGCATGTGCAAATGTGTAGCTCACCATATTTGCAGCTTACAAACCATTTCCTCTACTTTCATACAATAATATATTTTCCCATTACCCTTGTTCGTACATGCAAGCAAAACCTTCTAATTAATTATGCACATCACATATGTCTAAGTTAATTGTAAAACTTTTATTTCCTTTTTTTGTATTTATTCAGTTACGAAAGCGTTAACAGACGCCTCGCAGTTTCTCAGAACTACTACATCGTTGCATCGCCACCGCTGCCCAGTTTAGATGAATTTCCGGATTGTTTGTTAAAGATGTGTGCGCCTACCATTATACATCCGTTAACTCACATATTTAATGCTTACTTATGCACCGAAATTTTTCCAGATATTTTTAAAACAGCTACGATTAAGGCGCTCTTCAAAAAAGGCAACAAAAATGAAATTCAAAATTATCGGCCAATTTCTCTTATGTTAGATTTTTCAAAAATATTAGAGATAATTTTGTATGTGTGAATGGAAACCTTTCTCAATAAACACGACGCGTTTTCAGATTGCCCAAATGAATTCCAAAAATCAAAATATACGGAAGCAGCCATTTTTTCCCTTAAAGATATTGCTTCATCATTGGATCAAAACGAAGCAACTATTGGAATATTTTTAGATCTTTCAAAAGGTTTTGACGTCATTAATCATAACATTTTACTTTCAAAATTACCTTCATATTGAAATCCGTGGTATTGCTCTAGATTGGCTGTATTCGTACCTTAAACGATCTCAGAGAGTAGAAATACCTTACTGGAATGTTGGAACTTTGTGTACACACCTTTCTGGTTCTTTGCCAACTGCACGTGGAGTCCCGCAAGGATAGATTTTATGCCCTATTCTCTTCCTAATATATGTAAACGATATGCCTTTAGCGATTCGAAATGGAAGAACAGTTCTCTTTGCGGATGATACGAACATTCGTTGCAATAATGAAACCGTAAATAGTACAATATAAGATGTTTCAAATTGGTTCCGTACTAACAATAATAAATGAAAAGAAAACTCTTTTAATGCAGTTTTCCATTTCAAGTAAACAGTTCTGTACTCCATTTGAAATAAACGGTGTGTCATTGACTGATGTTAAGGTAACATTTTTAGGTCTATCAATTCAGTCAAACCTGAAATGGAATGTCCACTTAAATGAATTGAACACTAAATTAAATTCAATTTGCTACGCTTTCAGAATTCTTTCAAATTCCCTCAACCTTTATACTGCTCATTGTGTATGTTTTGCGAATGTTCATTACCGCCTGAGGTATGGCTTAATATTCTGTGAACACATCTTATAGCTCCCTGTCTTTCAGATAAAAAAAAGGAATTGTACGAATAATAAGCAAATCCCACCCACGTGATTCTTGTCTCTATTAATCTAAGAATTTTACCATTAACTTGTCTCCTGATTTACGAATCAGAGGTTTTTGTCAAAAATGACTTAAGGTCGGAAATATATTTTCAGCAAACGTCGATGTCTATAAGTATAACACACGAAGTAGTAATCATATTCATCAGGTGGCGGTATCAACAGCTCACTACAAAGTTCCATAGTTGGTCCTGTGGTGCTTATCTTGTATTCGTTGCGCACGCTGAAGTTATTCTGTGGCCTCCAGCGTGCTTCTGCGGTTTCTAAGGTGCACATTTTGTAGTGATACCGAATAAATTCAAGTTTATTCTGCCGCAAAATAACTCCACGCAGGCGGCGGCCCGAGGGCCAGGCGAGGCGCCACGGTGTCGGCACCCTCCGCGACCCTCCGCTCCCTAATTCGTCATGGACACGTGTGCCCCAACTCTGGGTGGCCGCTCTGCACACGACCCCTTCAGTATTTTTCCGACGCCTGGAACTCTTCCGTCAGCCTCCCTAGAGATTCCTAGCCCCTCACACCCCCCCGGTCGTTAATAACTGCCCCTTTTCGACGCAAAATTAAAGCGAGAGGGAGCGATAACCAGCCCCTCTCTCACTCTTTTCTCGGCCTCGAAAACATCCTCTGATTGGGCAGAAAATATCTAATGCGCAGTACCCTTTCGCCAATAGCAGCCAGAATTCGGGTTTGTTCTAGAATATTCCAGAGTCACAGGGATAATTTTGGTGGGGGGGAACGAGGTTTCCTAAAACTTGGAGCGACGAGGCACAAAAGGGAAGCTTGGGAGCCGTGTTCAGAATCGGACGCAAGTGGCAGGCCGCAGGGGGGAACCTGTTATATTCTGTTGTGGCGTTCGGTTCGATGGACTTAGAAAAATTATTAAGTTTCTTGTAGAGTTTGGGTACAAGACTTCTGTGACGAACGCAGGCCGCAGAACAGTATTATGAACATTTGACAGCAATTCGTATTATATTACGTCCGATTTATGTGCGAACTCGAGACTCTCTTTTCCTTTGTGAATTTGTGCGATAATTCACGGGCTCATTAGTATCAAAGTATTGTGAGATCGACCGGGAATGAACCGACCGTGTCAGTGAATGAACTGTGCTGACCCATTCACCGCAGCGAGCAGACGGCGCTTTTGTGTTCCGGCCTGCCTTGGGCCGCTATCCTCGCAAGTACCTGATTTGACCTACATTTTCCGAGCGGCGCTCCTCGCCCGCCACGACCCTCGCAGCCAGCTGAGTTGTCCCGAGGTCGTTCAACTTCAGTGGGTGGCGCAGGCCGCCTAACAGAGGTATTTTCTGTTTGAGTGTCTTATGTCGTACCCGCTATCGAGAGGTGTGAACAGTACATCAGACAATCAGTGTTGACTTCCTCTCGACCGGGCGACGAAGAGGAGTTCCCGGCCGCGCATGGCCGTCAAGCGGGAATTCGCGCGCGAGGAAGAATTTCATCTGATTGTAATCACTTTGTAATTTTATGTTCTCTTATGTGCATGACATTTCATTTTTTGTTTTATTTCGATTTTGGGGGCATGCTCGCCAGAGTTATCATCACCAGACCATTAGCGTTTTCTTTTTTCAATGAATAAATTCAACTTGTTCTAAATTCACATGCTTGACTTCTCATTCAACCTAGGCCACCGGCTTCCTCCATCTTCGCCGTTTCAGGTAATCTGTCGACTGAGCGGGCCGGCTACCCGTATGAGGCGCCCAACCGAAGACGCGAGGGTAGTTGCAATTTCAATGCATTGCTTCGGTGTCTACAAGCATAACACTATGCTGCAATGCTGATCATCTTCGACTCGTTACACAATCTATGCGTTGGAATTGCTTGTTCAATCAGTAGAAGGCACTCGTTACACAACGTGCAATTACTGTTTGTATGTATCACTGATTATATCGCTACGGTGGCCACAAGAATGTCACGACAGATAATACACCATCTACTCGTTAACTCGCTTTGGTGGCACTTAAAATACACCTTCCGTTTACACGGGACACAGTTCAAACATTACTTACGGTTACCAAGACATTGTCAATAATTGACAATTGAATAATTTAAATACTGAAAAAAGTCTGCAGTGTGTGTTTAACTGCTGTAATAAATATTTTAATATTGTACCACCTGAATGCCTATTGGGAATTATTTGGCTTGCATTTGTAATGGAAATTGGAGTATAATGTGCTCTTCATTTCAATTATTTAACAGACTAATGTGATGTTGTATGGTGTAATTACTGCATGATCAGGAAGTAGTTTATTATAATAGTAGTCACAATTTCTGATAGTGGTAGACTGCAATACTATTGTGCAATATATTTACTGTGAAGCGTTTACTGAAAGAAAGCCTCTGGTAAGAACAAATTACTAAAATCATTTAAATTAACGATTGGTTTCTTTTATTTAAGAATTATTTTATTTTAATAGCTAATGAATAATTAAGCAGCTAAGTTAAATGGATACAAGTGCATTAATATATCACTGAACTGCTAGTAACAATTCATTAGGTCACTTTAAAACTTAATTTTTTATAAATTTAATGAACTTACATGAGGAGCAAACATTCGAAACGTGACACGTCAACTTCACTCATTTCCAATAAAAATGAAAAATATAGCAGAAATTTCACGTTTCGAGACATTAACATTATTTTCTGGAAATAAACACAACAGAAGAACTTAATTTTTACCACATGGATTTGTCATCTTTTGAATTGCTCCTCAAATAATTGCGGTATTTATTTTTTGTTCCATATTGTCAATCACTATTAATAGTTGCAACTAAGAAGAAATCGATAATACAACCATCTCAAAAGTATTTATTAACACAGAAGTTTGATAACAATTTTTGATTTGATGAACACTCAACATTGCTCACTATCGCACACGTCGTTAACGATAATTTTTTTAGCACAATTGTTTACCGAGTTATTATCTGTTTACAGAATAAAATCATTATTATAGTGTGCACAATCTTTCAATCTCGCGAGTAGAAATCAACAGACAAGATAAAACTAGTGGTGCTACAGAATGACACAGACTTTCCCGTACTAGTTTTCTATTTCCTTGGGTCTTCGCTAGCTATTCGGAATTGCCACAAACTCGTTCTTACCAGCTGTCATCTATCCCCGCCAAAAGTACATTTTTTGTCATTTTCTTAATTTTTCATTTTCCTATTGGTCGAACGGAAACATCAATTTTAGAATATTAAAGAACACAAAAACCTAGTCATAAATAGCAATTTTCTTTTTAAAATTATGTGCGGTTTAAGAGAAAATGGCGTTTTAGCGCTACTAAAAATTCAAAATTTGAAGCTCATTTTCACAGAAAATGTTTAAGTTTTCATAATAATTTATTTGAAGTTATTTAAAGCACTTACACTCACAAATATAATAATGTTTACAAATTGCTGGTAATGTGCATATTGAAGATGTGAGAGATCTTTCAAAAACATTGTAATTATGTAATTTTTGAAAAAACAAAAAAATAACTCACAATATAGTTCACGCTATACTAAAGAGTGTAATTAGCACTATCCGTCATAAAAGTTTCAAGAAAAAAATTGCAGCCATATATGAGAAAATGGCGTTTGAGCGTTTATGAAAATGCGAAATTTTGAGGTACTTTTCACAGAAAACCGTTGTATTTTTGAGAAACTTTACTTGACATTATTTAAAGCACATGTACTCGTAAATATAAAAATGTGAAAAAATCGCCGCTAGTGTAAATATTATTGACGTGAGAAACATGTGAAAAAATTTACATTTTTGTAATTTTTAAACAAACCAACCTATAGAGCAATATGGCTTTTATGTCATCTGATAGAGTACATTTAACACTATCCGTACCAAAATTTTAAAGAAAAACGTTGTAGCTGTTTTTGAGAAAATCTTGTTTTTGTAATTTTTTAAAATTGCACATATTGCACGAAAACTACTAAAATTTTGAAAAACATTTACATGACCTTTATGAAAAAACTCACTTTGGAGAACACATTTTATTTGAAGGAAAAATCTCTATCTTCAATTTTGTAGTTGGAGAAAGACGCTGAAAAAAAATTAGACTTTCACAATTTTCGAAAATTCAGAGTTATTCGTGAAAATCGGACCTACGGCATGTTAATAAGTGTATTTTATTCTATTCATACAAGAAATTTAAAGAAAGAAATTGGAGCCGTTTTGGAGAAAATGTTGAAAATCCCGGGGGGCTTCATATAAAGTACTTCCAAATTTTGAAGAATCTTTTTCAAAATCTCAAAGCTTCGACTAGAATCAGATTGAATGGGGAAGGTCCGTTTTGGAAGAAATCGTATGTATGGTTTAGGCGCTAGCAGTGTTCACAGAAGGACAGACAGACGGACGTTTTCCTTTCAATTGACAATCGGACGTTTTCCTTTCAAAATTCCCTGTTTTCCGGCGCACGATTACATAACTTTTTCTTCTTACGAAGTATTCGTAAGGTGAGAAAGTAAAAACCAAGTTGTTATGGGGGAATGTTTATTCTGATGAAGTTATCGAGCTGGCGATTTCTGAGTATTGCAACTTTCAAGAAACTGAAAGTTGATACTTTTGATACTAAATTGTTCGTTTCTCAGCTTACATTATAGTAGGAAACTGAAGAATTCAGAAGGTGTTAATAAAGGTCTCCTACATTTACTGAAAAAAATTATTCTAATTAACTTAGAATTATCCATTCTACGGAACTTTTTTTAATTTAAGGTCCTATCATCTCCGACATCAGCGACTACTATTGGATTTAACGTTATGGTAACCGTGACGATGACATGATATGGTGATGATATGTGGTGAAAGGACGAACGCAAATGCAACCATGCCCGAGGAGGAACTCGAACCCGCGACCCTTAGGTCCGAGATCGCTACAGCACTATTGCCTTACCGCTCTCGGCCACTGAGGATCGGCTCTACGGAACTTTACTAGAACTCGTGGTAAAAAATTGCATTACGAGGAACTATTTGTATCTTCAAAAATAGAAAACATTTTTCAAAACCATTGATTCAATGTTATTATGGGTAACATACCTGCAACCTGTAAAAATGTCATAAGCCTAACTAATAGATTTTGAGATGTAGACAAACACGTATCATTGCCAGTATATGTATTCCATATCCCGGTTACCTTATTACAAATGTAGTGCGGCCTAATTGGTGGCCTACTGTGTACTGTCGTTGCAAAGGTACAAAGACAAATTCGTGACTTCGCGGAATTAGTGAAAAACTTATGACAGTCCAGTACCAAGCAAGGTCTTGCGACCGACTGCAGATCGATCAAGAACTTATCCCACCAGATTATCCCCTAAATGCATGCCTTTCGTTTCCGAAGGTGACGCAAATAACTTACCGTCCCAACCACGTTACTTTGAGACATGGAAATATATTTTTAGTTACGAATAACAGCACAGATTCAAACACTGACCAAATCTTAAGTAAATAGGATATGATGTAGATATGCCATTAAACAGTAACACAAGATTCACTTTGCAAATGCCTTTATTGTTTAAAATTAAAACAACAGACTTTCAATAAAACATGAAAAGTTTTCCTCGTAAATTCGTGGTATGAAGCTAATTCTTCTGAATCACACTTTCTGGTGTAAAATGCAGTCTTGAACGAAGAGTGGACGGATGCAGTGAGAGCGCGCAGAGGTGCTTCACAGGCCGGAGTTTTCCTGGATCCACGCGCGCAGAGTCGCCACTCGCGCGTACACGCCGGGGACGTTGGCGCGCGCGCAGCCGCGCCCGAACGACACGATGCCCACCTGCCTGCCGTTGGCCACCAGCGGGGCCGCCGGAGTCTCCCTGCGGGGCACACAACACACCGCGTCAGCACACGCCGCCACACAATCCCCAGTCCCAGGCCCCGACTCCCACCCACACTCACCTGGCACGCGTCGTAGCCGCCCGACTGGAAGCCCGCGCAGATCATGCGCTCCGTGATGCCCACGTAGGCCTTGCTGCAGTCGCTGTTGGAGATGATGGGCACCTCCACCTCCTGCAGGATGTCGGCGGCCCGGCCCTCCTCCTGCACAACGACCAGAGCTCTTTTGACACTCCAAATGGACTCATACCACACCTCTGATTCATTCTGCTTCAGTTATGGCTTAAAATGTTTGTGAACTGTTCCTAGCTGCAATGAGCGAGAAAGGGAGTGAAAAGCAGAATGCGGGACGCACCTCGAGGTCTCCCCAGCCGGTGACGACGGCGGGCGTGCCAGCGGCCACCACGTCACCCTGCGCCTCCAGTGGCACCGGCTGCGCCGTCGCCGAGAAGGTGATGGGCGTCTCCAGTCGCAGGAGCGCGATGTCGAAGTCGTGTCCGTTGGTGCCGTACTGCTTGTGCACGATGTACTCTGCGATGCGGTGCACAGTGCCGCCTTGGTTGCGAACGCTGGAGCCCACACGCACGGAGTACGGCAGGGGAAGGCTGCGAATGGAGATCTAGAGTTGGCATCGCCCTCCTCATCAAAGTATTCACGAGCAAAGTCAGCTATACTCACAAGCCAAAGCAGTGGGCGGCGGTGAGGATGTAATCTGCGCTGAGAATGGAGCCTCCACACCAATGAGAGCCTAGTAACTGCACCGATACCTGTAATTCATCCGCGATTCATGATAGAATATTAATTGTCACTGGTTTCGTAATGTGATTAATAGATAAATTGAATAAAAAGTACATAGCAGTGTTAATTATGGCATAGTACTCGTACCTGATAGGGGTACTTGGTGATGTCAGTGTCGGACCCTCCCACGATTATCCGCCCGTCGGGCCCATTGCTGCGATCTAGGTTGAAACCTGAAATAGAATCACCTATTTTTACTGAAGGAATATGACTGATTAAATAAATGGTTAAATAGATTATTATTTTCTGTATCTCTGGCGTAGAATATTTTGTTAAATTCTGTAAGTTATAAGTCGTATTATTACTTGTATGTTATAATTAACTTACAAAAAGTCTATATTTTATCACTTCTTTGTCAGATATTTATATTACCAATGCAGGAAACGATATAATGATACATTAATGGCAAATTAATGGTTGAATTGGATTGCAATACTATGTTATAACGTATATAATGAAACCGCGTTGAACTGACTTTTGTTTGCGGAATATTAAGCTTAATGCCTTAATATATGCAACGTTTTTAACAGAAGAAACCAGTTTATGAATATTGTACACGTAGAGAATCGGTGTTTACGTTCTCACCTAGAGCTGCACCCGCAATGCACAGAAGAATAGCCGCACGAAGCATTCTGCAACTTGTTCCTGAGTCTCAGCGAAAGCGGAGTGTTTGTCCAGGATTCGCGTATCCCTTTTATACTACACAGAGATGATTCTTCCTTCATACTTCAGGTCCAGGGATTTCCTCCTCTCGTGCACTCTTATACGCTTATCTCTTATAAAGCTTCCCCACTTGTTTCTTATCTCTTTGTAGTAGCTTTTGAGAGGCGAATTCATTCAAAAAGTCTCGTATCACTTCATTAAGGCTGTCTACGAACGAAAAATTGATCAATGTCCATCTGTTTGGGAATTTGCCTCGATTCAAAATTTTCCCCACGATACCTTACGTATTATCCGCTCAGTCTTGCAGACAACAATATTGCATACAGATTATTCATTCGGAAAAAGGTCACGCTGTAAACGAAGGCATTACTAACATACGATCGTATATACTTACCAGAATCACTTTTTTCAGACATTTAATACCAATCTTGTGATTGAAGTTATTAGAGGGAGTTAATTTTAGATGGTATCTTGTATATGTGCGTTTCTACTTATGCGTATATTCTTCAAACGGTTTTATTAACGAGCCATTCCATGCACTTACCTGAATGAAAATGGCCAAAAAAAATTTACATTCGAACAGCTTATTTGAGCTCATTTCTACAACAGAACTTCTTATTTCACTTTAGTATAGTTTTGAGAAGAACACAAACTAATAAAATTTTAAATAATAGAAATTATGTTTTCTTTTATTGGTAACTTAAAATTCGTACAATACTACTTCACTCTATAAGGATTGGCATTTGGGACCATTTGATTTTCCTAGAAAATGCAACTGAAAAGAGCTGTTAGAAGTCTCTTTTGACAATAAAATGAGACATTGACAGTACTTCATTGTTTATTAGGTGTATTTTACACTTTTAGCCAGCAGAAAATAAGAAAAATTGTAACGAGAACGTTTTGTGAACATTAAACTTATAAAATCATGTGGAGACTGTTGTGGTGAAATTTTTGTTTTTTGCTGGCATGTGTAATGTTTTTGCATTGGGCGATTATCTGTTTGATAAATAAATAAAAGTAATACATTCTGATAACTTCCTGAAAAGTTATTCAGATGCAGGCAATTGAAATGTTGCATCACATAAGCTTCTGAATTCCTTAGGCATATATTTAATAGCTTTTTTAATGTATTTCAGTATTTTCTTTACTGAAACACTTCCTGCAGGAAAAGCACCGAGTTTTGGTATATATTGCACCTGTTCATCATATCCCTGGAACAGCGAGAAAGTGTTTTTGATCATCATGTCACCCCTGGAGCTGATTTTGGGCATGTAAGGCGAAGTCAACACTACACCTTTTTTTTCAGAACAATATTCAAAATAATAGTATGAAGAAATACTGAAGTGTTACTTCTGTTTCTACGAACGTCTCGCTGTTGCCATTGACACGACAGTAATCTTGTAGAAAATTGCCGTACATTCATCGTCTACAATGTTTTCTGTTTCAAACAAATGTATTGTGCTCCTATAGTTTTCCAAGATCCTCCGTAAGATCAGTGTGGCTAACATTTACTGCAGCAAAGTACCAAAGTGTGTTAACCGAGTACCCTTCTGCAAACAATGGAAAGTAAACATTGTTGATTTCCATGGAAATGATTACTATTTGACGTTCCTATCTACAGTAAACACAGCGTCTACGAGAAGTCATGATTCTGGCAGTAACTCAAAAGTCCAACTACCTGCCTACTACACAATGTAGTTATTCCTTAAAAAATGGGATGACAAATGACGGTCGATTGGTAAAGATTCTATTAATTTTAAAGTATAGAATTCTGAATATTTCAAAATTTTGAAATTTTCTCGGCGTCTTTCTACAGAAAAAAAATTGAAGGTTCAGATTTTTCCTTCAAATAAAATTTGTTTTCCATCGTACTTCTTTCATTAAGGTCATGAACATTTTCTGGACATTTTAGTAGTTTTTGCTCAATACTGCTCGCAATATTTTTAATTTTAGAAAATTACAAAGACAAGATTTTCTTACGAAATTCTATTTATTCTATTAATTTTAAGGTATAGAAATGTAGGATTTACAAAACACAGTTAATAATAGCAAGTGATATCTTAGCTGGGACCCACTACCTTTCATGTAAAGTTATATTACGAAATTCCTGATAAAGGCTTAATGACGAATGCCGGCAGATTCGTGTTCATTCTATTAATTTGATAGCTTTTGATAGATTAATCGTTTTAACTTGCACAACAAAACAACAAAGACCTTTTACATTCCAATTACACAATGTAATTATTCCTGAAGAAAACTTGAATAACGGCAGATTTGTGTTCATTCTGGTTACTTTGATCAAAAGTCTTTGATAGATCAATCTTTACAACTCGCACAAAACAAACAAGCTCGACTACATTCCAACTACACAATAGTATTCCTCTATTATTCCTAAATTTTCACCAAATTCTTATTTTTCTATTGAACTAGCTAATGTAGTGGGGCCTAGATTTGGAAACGGAATTTAATTGGGGATGTGGTATTTTACATGAAACCCGAACTCTTATTTTCCCCATAGGAGAAGGGAAGAAGATGGAGATTTATTAATAAAAGTAGTAGTAGAAGAAGAAGAAGAAGAAGAAGAAGAACTAGTGGTGCTACAGAATAGCACAGATTTTCCCGTATTAGTCTTCTATTTCTTTGGGTCTGGGCTAGCTATTCAGAATTGCCACACACTCTTGGCAGCTGCCATCTATCGCCGCCCAAAATACATTCTTTGGCATTTTCTTAATTTTTCTGTTTCCTAAATGTATAATAAAAGTATTATTTTAAGAATATAAAACAATTGTTAAACCTTGTCCAAAATGATAATTTTCGTTGAAAAAGATGAAGCTGTTTCAAGAAATGGCGTTTAAGCGCTACAATGCTGCGAAATTTGAAGCTCGTTTTCACAGAAACTTTTTTAGTTTTCAAAAAACTTAATTTGAAGTCATTGAAACCACTTACACTCACAAATTCAATGCTGTTTACAAATTGCTGGAAATGTGAATTTTAACGGTATGAGAGAACTTAAAAAAAAATATTTATGTAATTTTTGAAAAAGAAAACATAGCCCGAAGGAACTTTACGCCATGTTAAAGAGTGCAAATAGAGCTATCCATTCGAAAGGTTTGAACAAAATATTTGAAGCAATTTTTAATAAAATGGAGTTTGAGCGTTTCTGAAAATACGGAATTTTAGCTAGATATAACATAAAACTATTGAATTTTGAAAAACGTTTTTTGACATTATTTAAAGCACATATACTCATAAATATAATAATGTGACCAAATTGCCGGTAATGTAAATATTAACGACGTGAGAGAAATGTCAAAAAAAATTGTAATTTTTGGAAAAAAAGCAAAAGGTTAAACCAATATGCCGTTAATGTCATCTCATAGAGCACATCTATCACTATTCCAACCAAAAGTTTAAAGAAAAATTTGGAGCCTTTTTTAAGAAAATCTTGTCTTTGTAATTTTCTAAAATTAAAAATATTGCGAGCAGTATTGAGCAAAAACTACTAAAATGTCCAGAAAATGTTCATGACCTTAATGAAAGAAGTACGATGGAAAAACAAATTTTATTTGAAGGAAAAATCTGAACCTTCAATTTTTTTTCTGTAGGAAGACGCCGAGAAAATTTCAAAATTTTGAAATATTCAGAATTCTATACTTTAAAATTAATAGAATCTTTACCAATCGACCGTCATTTGTCATCCCATTTTTTTAAGGAATAACTACATTGTGTAGTAGGCAGGTAGTTGGACTTTTGAGTTACTGCCAGAATCATGACTTCTCGTAGACGCTGTGTTTACTGTAGATAGGAACGTCAAATAGTAATCATTTCCATGGAAATTAACAATGTTTACTTTCCATTGTTTGCAGAAGGGTACTCGGTTAACACACTTTGGTACTTTTGCTGCAGTAAATGTTAGCCACACTGATCTTACGGAGGATCTTGGAAAACTATAGGAGCACAATACATTTGTTTGAAACAGAAAACATTGTAGACGATGAATGTACGGCAATTTTCTACAAGATTACTGTCGTGTCAATGGCAACAGCGAGACGTTCGTAGAAACAGAAGTAACACTTCAGTATTTCTTCATACTATTATTTTGAATATTGTTCTGAAAAAAAAAGGTGTAGTGTTGACTTCGCCTTACATGCCCAAATCAGCTCCAGGGGTGACATGATGATCAAAAACACTTTCTCGCTGTTCCAGGGATATGATGAACAGGTGCAATATATATACCAAAACTCGGTGCTTTTCCTGCAGGAAGTGTTTCAGTAAAGAAAATACTGAAATACATTAAAAAAGCTATTAAATATATGCCTAAGGAATTCAGAAGCTTATGTGATGCAACATTTCAATTGCCTGCATCTGAATAACTTTTCAGGAAGTTATCAGAATGTATTACTTTTATTTATTTATCAAACAGATAATCGCCCAATGCAAAAACATTACAAATGCCAGCAAAAAACAAAAATTTCACCACAACAGTCTCCACATGATTTTATAAGTTTAATGTTCACAAAACGTTCTCGTTACAATTTTTCTTATTTTCTGCTGGCTAAAAGTGTAAAATACACCTAATAAACAATGAAGTACTGTCAATGTCTCATTTTATTGTCAAAAGAGACTTCTAACAGCTCTTTTCAGTTGCATTTTCTAGGAAAATCAAATGGTCCAAATGCCAATCCTTATAGAGTGAAGTAGTATTGTACGAATTTTAAGTTACCAATAAAAGAAAACATAATTTCTATTATTTAAAATTTTATTAGTTTGTGTTCTTCTCAAAACTATACTAAAGTGAAATAAGAAGTTCTGTTGTAGAAATGAGCTCAAATAAGCTGTTCGAATGTAAATTTTTTTTGGCCATTTTCATTCAGGTAAGTGCATGGAATGGCTCGTTAATAAAACCGTTTGAAGAATATACGCATAAGTAGAAACGCACATATACAAGATACCATCTAAAATTAACTCCCTCTAATAACTTCAATCACAAGATTGGTATTAAATGTCTGAAAAAAGTGATTCTGGTAAGTATATACGATCGTATGTTAGTAATGCCTTCGTTTACAGCGTGACCTTTTTCCGAATGAATAATCTGTATGCAATATTGTTGTCTGCAAGACTGAGCGGATAATACGTAAGGTATCGTGGGGAAAATTTTGAATCGAGCAAATTCCCAAACAGATGGACATTGATCAATTTTTCGTTCGTAGACAGCCTTAATGAAGTGATACGAGACTTTTTGAATGAATTCGCCTCTCAAAAGCTACTACAAAGAGATAAGAAACAAGTGGGGAAGCTTTATAAGAGATAAGCGTATAAGAGTGCACGAGAGAAGGAAATCCCTGGACCTGAAGTATGAAGGAAGAATCATCTCTGTGTAGTATAAAAGGGATACGCGAATCCTGGACAAACACTCCGCTTTCGCTGAGACTCAGGAACAAGTTGCAGAATGCTTCGTGCGGCTATTCTTCTGTGCATTGCGGGTGCAGCTCTAGGTGAGAACGTAAACACCGATTCTCTACGTGTACAATATTCATAAACTGGTTTCTTCTGTTAAAAACGTTTGCATATATTAAGGCATTAAGCTTAATATTCCGCAAACAAAAGTCAGTTCAACGCGGTTTCATTATATACGTTATAACATAGTATTGCAATCCAATTCAACCATTAATTTGCCATTAATGTATCATTATATCGTTTCCTGCATTGGTAATATAAATATCTGACAAAGAAGTGATAAAATATAGACTTTTTGTAAGTTAATTATAACATACAAGTAATAATACGACTTATAACTTACAGAATTTAACAAAATATTCTACGCCAGAGATACAGAAAATAATAATCTATTTAACCATTTATTTAATCAGTCATATTCCTTCAGTAAAAATAGGTGATTCTATTTCAGGTTTCAACCTAGATCGCAGCAATGGGCCCGACGGGCGGATAATCGTGGGAGGGTCCGACACTGACATCACCAAGTACCCCTATCAGGTACGAGTACTATGCCATAATTAACACTGCTATGTACTTTTATTCAATTTATCTATTAATCACATTACGAACCAGTGACAATTAATATTCTATCATGAATCGCGGATGAATTACAGGTATCGGTGCAGTTACTAGGCTCTCATTGGTGTGGAGGCTCCATTCTCAGCGCAGATTACATCCTCACCGCCGCCCACTGCTTTGGCTTGTGAGTATAGCTGACTTTGCTCGTGAATACTTTGATGAGGAGGGCGATGCCAACTCTAGATCTCCATTCGCAGCCTTCCCCTGCCGTACTCCGTGCGTGTGGGCTCCAGCGTTCGCAACAAGGCGGCACTGTGCACCGCATCGCAGAGTACATCGTGCACAAGCAGTACGGCACCAACGGACACGACTTCGACATCGCGCTCCTGCGACTGGAGACGCCCATCACCTTCTCGGCGACGGCGCAGCCGGTGCCACTGGAGGCGCAGGGTGACGTGGTGGCCGCTGGCACGCCCGCCGTCGTCAACCCGGCTGGGGAGACCTCGAGGTGCGTCCCGCATTCTGCTTTTCACTCCCTTTCTCGCTCATTGCAGCTAGGAACAGTTCACAAACATTTTAAGCCATAACTGAAGCAGAATGAATCAGAGGTGTGATATGAGTCCATTTGGAGTGTCAAAAGAGCTCTGGTCGTTGTGCAGGAGGAGGGCCGGGCCGCCGACATCCTGCAGGAGGTGGAGGTGCCCATCATCTCCAACAGCGACTGCAGCAAGGCCTACGTGGGCATCACGGAGCGCATGATCTGCGCGGGCTTCCAGTCGGGCGGCTACGACGCGTGCCAGGTGAGTGTGGGTGGGAGTCGGGGCCTGGGACTGGGGATTGTGTGGCGGTGTGTGCTGACGCGGTGTGTTGTGTGCCCCGCAGGGAGACTCTGGCGGCCCGCTGGTGGCCAACGGCAGGCAGGTGGGCATCGTGTCGTTCGGGCGCGGCTGCGCGCGCGCCAACGCTCCCGGCGTGTACGCGCGAGTGGCGACTCTGCGCGCGTGGATCCAGGAAAACTCCGGCCTGTGAAGCACCTCTGCGCGCTCTCACTGCATCCGTCCACTCTTCGTCCAAGACTGCAATTTACACCAGAAAGTGTGATTCAGAAGAATTAGCTTCATACCACGAATTTACGAGGAAAACATTTCATGTTTTATTGAAAGTCTGTTGTTTTAATTTTATACAATAAATGCATTTACAAAATGAATCTTGTGTTACTATTTAAAGGTATCTTTAAGCAGATCTCGTTAATATCCTATTTAGTTAATATTTGGTCAATTAATTTTTGAAAATCCAAGATTACTTTCAACTGCAAGTGCAGCCATCTTTTTTCCATCACTAATATGGCAGTTTAATAAAACAATTTTGTTTCGAATATGATAGTGTAAATTTAAAAAAATATTAGCTGATGGATGTCTTCAGAAATTTATTTTTCCGTGATTGTACTTTTATTGACATTTTTGTACCAGGTAATTTGTCCGATCTACTGTATTTTTTGTTTTATTTTATTATTTATTTGGTCAAAAAACAGTGAAAACTGTGTAATACGTGTGGAGAAAGAGATTATCTGTGCACATTTTCTTGAGGCCCATAATATAAAAAAATGAAAAACTAGATAACAAGAATTTAGAAAATAATAATCATTTTTAGAAAAATAAAAATTTGAAAAATATTTGTTCCCGTTATCGAAAATCAATTTCAACGGTAAATGAACTGCTGATTTAATTTTTCTGCATTGCTAACAAAATAGTAATGAACTTGAGTTCTACCCCTACCATTACAAGCAAAAGGGGTGCTTAACAAAATGTGCGCACAGTGAAACTACATTTACGTCCAGAAGCAAACAAGGGGCCATCCCAGCAATTGCTTAATGGATCAGGGAATCTGTATAAAAACCTGATCGAGATGGGCGTTATTGACCCGGAAGCTGAAGTACATTACTTGTTACAGGCGTATTAAATATTTTTTAAAAATGTATTCAATACAAATGTAAACTAATTCATTATATATCATTGTTTTGGTACAATATATATTATTTTTCTTTTTTATAATCTGTATAGTCTCTAATTGTATAGAAACAGTTTTGCAGCAGAAAATATTTTACTTTTAACTTAAATTTGTGTACCGACTTTAATTGCTTAATGTCAAAGCGTTGTAAAGTAACGTACTTGTATTGTATGTTGATTTCTTGTACTGAGCTGTCGATACTAACACTTGATGCACGTGATTTCTACGGTGTGTTGTAATTATAAAAATCAATATTGCATGAAAATATGTTCTTTCCGTTAAGTAGATCGTTTTTGACAAATATTACAGATTCGTAAATAAATAGGCAAGGCAATGGTAAGCTTCCAAGGTCAATGAAAGAGGCTTGCATGGATCACGTGGAAGGCATTTTTCATTATTCGAATAATTTTCTTTTGCAATCGTGAAGTCTGAGTAATACAGGATAAGCTTGCCCAGAATATTATGCCATATCTCAGGCGGGAATGTACATTTGCAAAATAGACGCAACGAGCTGCATGAATGCTGACGGGATTTAAAAGAATTCTGAATGTGTAACATAATGAACTTAATTTAGTGCTTAATTCTCTTATATGTACATTCCATTTGAGGTTTGATTGAATTGAGAGACCTAAAAGTTTGTTACCTCAACATCGGCTAATTGCCTATTGTTCATTTTCAATGGAACATACGAGTGCCTATTAGAAATGGAAAAATGCATTGAAACAGTTTTTTCTTTCGTTAACAATTAATTTGTTATTATTAAACCAATTTGAAACTTCTGAAATCATATTATTTACTGCTTCTTTTTGGCAAAGAACATTCGTGTCATCTGGCAAACAGAATCGTTCTTCCATTTTTAATAGACGAGAGCATATGGTTTACGTATAACAGAAAGAGGATAGGACATAAGATCGAACCTAGCGGGACCCCATGCTCAATTGGCAAATAATTTGAAACATATGTATGTAATGTCCTTTAGGGCCAGTATGGTATTTCTACTCTTTGAGTTCGATATTTAAGGTACGAAGTTATTCAATCTAGGGCAATACCACGAATTCCAAACGAAGGTAATTTTGAGAGCAAGATCTTATGGTGAATAACATCAAAATCTTTCGAAAGATCTAAGAATATTCCAATGGGTACTTCATTTTGGTCTATTGATGAAGCAACATCTTTGAGAAAAGAAAAAAATGGCAGTTTCTGTAGATTTTGATTTTCTAAAACCGTGTTGTGAGTCTGAAAACGCTTTGTTTTTCCTGAGAAAAATTTCCAGTTGTGAGTAGAAAAGCCTTTCTAATATTTTTGAGAATACTGACAAAAGAGAAATTGGCTGGTAATTTTGAATTTCATTTTGTTCCCTTTTTTAAAAAGTGGCGTAATTTTTGCTGTTTTGAAAATACTTGGAAATATTCCTGTACGTAAAGAAGCATTGAAAATGTGAGTTGACGGATATTTAAAGCAGGTGCACACGTTTTTAATAAACAATCCGGAAATTCATCTAAACAAGATGAATATTTATTTTTTAGTTCACTGGCTATTCTGAGGATTTCGTTTGGAGAAGTTTCGAAAATAAATATCATATCGGAAATGTTTTGGGAAGCGTAAGATGTTGAATTTTGTGGTTTTAGTCCCTTCGTGAGATCAGACGCAATTACAGAAAAGTTTTTGTTGAAGAGATTGGCAACTTTTTCCGGATTGCTCGTTTCTCTTTCATTATCCTTTAAAATAACATTCTCTACAAGGTATCAAGATGATGTGGTTGTATTTTTTACGATATCCCACATTGCAGATTAGTTTTGTTACTAGCGCTCCAAATGTCCTGATTATTTTTCATTATTTTTCATTATGGTATATTGTATTTTAGTGAATACTTGTATTTTGAATACTAAATCCAAATTCAAGATAGTTTTTGTTGAAATGTTTCTCCAAAACTTAAAAAACGACATTACTGAAAGGAAATCGTCATTTCTTTAAGGGATAAATTCTAATTAAAATAGTATGTGTTAAAAAAATAATGACTAACTTATAATTAAAGTTTCTTGTGGTTATATCTTGTAATTAGGTTTTTTCGTTTTGAGACATTTTAGGAAACAAAATCGCTTCATATGTGTCAAGTGACGGTAAAAATGTGATACAAGTCCTATTTTCGGCGAATTCTCCGTTATTTTCGGAAGTAATATGACGAGAAGTGCTGTGCTAGCCGGTAAATTCACGACTCGCGTAGCGAGGAGTGAATTTACCGGCTAGCACAGCACTTCGAGTGATATTTAGTGTGACTATTTCAAGAATAAACACATTACATTATTTGAAAGGATAATTTAAATCACAGGAATTACGAAAAAGGAAAATATTACTCAAAATTACGACCGAAAAATGAAAATCTTTTATTCAGCTCCGACTTATCACTGCCTCCTGGAATAACTTATAATCAAGTAGCATTTGAATAACAGTTTAATGCATAAAATGATTTCAAATGTGTTTGAATTTTATGGTAATAAAAATTTCGAAAAAACAATAATAAGGCTACTTAAAAGAACATTTATTAAAAGCACAATCATTAAAGTTGTAGGAAGTTGTTTTCCAAGTTTTGCCCTTCCGTGGAAGTATTTGAAATGGAAGATGTACAAGATGAATGAGCAGCGGAATTCGTCGATTTCGAATGGATTGAACACACGTGTGCACTCATTAAAGTATTTTCCTGAATAACTTTTGTTGTAACGTTCCACATAGCTTTGGTAGCATATTGTTGGTACTCTTCACCATTTAATCTTCGTATATTAATTGCCTAAAATATGTGTAAATTCCTTATTTGTAGTTTGTGCTGTCCGTGTTTATTTTCTTTCTTCACAAAGTTCTTGAAATTGCTTCCAGTCGCTTTTCTTTGTTCCTTTCGCTGTTTTTCGGCACTGGATTTTTAATAATAAATTCTATTTCAGAGTTTTAAACATAACCAAAACGATACATTTTAAAATTATATTGATGCACACAAGCTATTCTGGAGGTGAAACAATTGCTATCGTTATCTTAAAAGGTAAACAAAGGTTTTACAACGATAAAAAGGTAAACAAACTGATGGCGATAAACATCTGAGATTGGTTTAATTTGAATATATTGTAACCGCTAATTGTTGATTACATTTTAAACCAAGGAGAAAAATAGAAGAGAAAACTCGACACCATATTATTAACTAATAGTTTCTCTGGTGGCGTAGAGATGGCGACAGCCAGGAGTTTCATTTCAGAACGCACTCTGATAGTAACCAATCAGAAACTTTTGGGGAACAAACGGAAACAGCATGAACATATGTAGAGAGAATTTATCCCTATTCTAGTTCGAGTCGCCGAGGTGAGCAGTCAAAAGAATTCGCTTCTTATCGTGTTTGAGCCGCCGAGGTGAACAGTTAATTTTTTTTGTGCACGGCGTAGACAACGAGCGACACGTAGTAGGCTACGACGTATAAGAAAGTCTGTATTATTTTCGGAAATCTCATTCTTGAAATGTACTTATTGAATCTCAAGAATTATAAGAACTCTGTTTGATATTACAACTAGTTTGGTTCATTACCATTACGAAGTTATAATTGGAAGCTCTCAACTTGCATTCTTATGCGACCATCATCTTGGAGTGACCGATGGTAAAAACGTCGCTAAGCAATGAGAGACGGCGCTTGGAGGCATCCCACTTTTCAACGCGGCAGGCAACACGGAGCGGTGCAGAAATCCAGCGACCTTGGAGGCGTGGACGCCGTTTTGCAGCCGGCTACGCAGCGCAGAGTATTCTTCGGGAGGTCATCGGTCGTGAGTTAAACAAATACCGAAAGAACTTTCACGAAATTTCAAATTAGAATTTCACAGAACAGTTGTCTTGGCAATTAGTCGAGTCACTTCTTTTTCTCATAAAGTCGTAATTAGAATCAGATTCAGATATTTCTTGTGAATAATGTAAAAATTGTGTTCTTACGTAAAACTATTTAACTGAATTCACGTATAATTGATTTAAGATTATAAATAACAACTTAGCAAAAGTGAGCTGTATGAAATACTGAATGGGAGGAAAGCCGTCCGATTATTTATTTCATAATAGCATTTGAGGGACTGGCTAAAGACTTTGTCAAACGAAATTTTTTTTATACTGAAAGGCTAAGGATGAGCCAAATTTCAATTGTAAGAATTAAGTGTTATATTATTAATTGATTCAAAGGTGTTAAAAATTTTGGAACATTGTGTGTGCATGTATTTCTTTTTCAGGATCATTATTTGAATTGTATTTCGTGTGTTTTATTAGTGATTTTTGTTATGTAAAGTGTATCTCTGTGTGTATAAGTTATTATTAGAAAAAAGGGATCAAAGTTAAGATTACATTAGAAAATCATAACTGCAGTTTAGGTAGGAAAGGTAGCTACTAGGATTTAATGGGAAAAATTTTGAGAACGTAGGTAAAATTTGTAAATACAATTGTAGATCATATTTCATTCATTAGAATATACGTTCAATATTGTTTCAAACTAATGAACTGTGTTTACTTGCTAATTGGTAATTAGTTGAACCATGACGAACCCACCCCTGACAGAGAATTTTACCTTTCATTAGAAACAATCCCAGGTTTGCGTGACGGTGCAGAAGCTTGTCACGGAATAAGTAAATTAAAGATTTACTTTTGTAATCAAGCAGAGAAAGCGGTTACAATATCCTTGCTTACCATTGGCTACTTACGACGAAGACAGACATGAGTGAAATAGTCGAAAAAATTTCAAAACTACGAAATTTAAGTTAGCGATTATTGCCTTAAAAGAAGTATGTTGTAAAACACCAGGTCTTTATAAAAGGTCATACACAATCTTATGAAATATAAAACGAGTTTTTTTCAAATAATTTATGTCAAATGAATCAAATGAAATGGATTTAGAGGAATAAAAATTATCGCAACACCAATAAGACTGACAAAGGGGAAATGAAGGCAGTAAGTGTACTACGTATTTTGGCTTAGTCTGTGAAATCAGGGCACCCAAATCTTACTGAATTGTGGAAAGTGGATAATATGGGTATTGAAATGTTCCATTGTGCATTGAATTTGAAAAGATTTCAATTTCTGCTACGAAACATGGGCTTGGATGTGACAACACGCGCAGACCGGTAGAAAAATTAACTCCAAATATTAGATGCTTTCTTGATGAATTCTCAGAGATTTTCAGCAACAAAATTCTTAGTAAATTGTTTAATTACACGCAAAAAATTGTTAATAATAGAAGAATATTATATTAATTTATTTATTTTCTTAAAATTTAGCATGTATCATGAAAAAAGTGTGGCGGTCTGGAGACACCCCACGTTACCCCTTTTTGTTTTCAAAAAGTCACGTTACCACTGCCTGATTAAATAACATAAAAACAACAATCAACGTGCTACTAGCGCTGCTCTAGCGCATAGCTGAAGGCGTGTCTATGGAATCCTCTAGCGAGCCATTACGATTTAGGCTGTTAGATGGAAGCTCAAACCGTCATAATATTTAAGGGCCAAGGGCGTTACAAAGGTTCTAATGGTCGAGTGGCGACAAAAAGCCCGATATCATTAGGATCAGTTAACTCCCGTGGAAAATGAATGGTTTTATTTTCTGCCTAATTTTAATTATTCATATTTTCTTTTTTAATAATTAACTAGTTAACGTGATTTGGTTTGTCGTTTCATATTTCCCTCCCATAATTTCCTTTCATAATTCCCTCCGTCAGAGAACACGTGTCAATATTCAACTGTTTTCATATTTCCCTCGTCACCACGATCGTCTCGAATCAGATAAGTTATGCAATGAATATTGAGCTCCGTATCGAAGGAAATAACAAGCAATGCCGTATCAGTAAAATGTAAGTGTATTTTATGTAAGAGGGTAATTGGAATTTTTATTATTTACTAAAATAGTCATACTAGATACTAATTGTATTACTGTGTCGATATTTCTTTAACATGGCGGCCGGAATCGTGGAGCACATATTGCAATGGTGCCATGCAGTTACATGACACTGTTATTCCGTTGCTACACTTTCCACTATGTCTTTACCGTCTGAAGTGGAGGTGTCTTTACTGTTGCTACGATGCACTGCTGATAGTGTACGTTTCACAGTTTTTTTTATTTGCAATATGTTTCTGGAGGAACATTTATCAAAATTAATTTTAAAATGCAACATACGGGGACGTTAGAAAGACTTGACAATGGACTGTATTCCGTTAAT
The DNA here is from genome assembly GCA_031308135.1 of Acheta domesticus. Classification (NCBI taxonomy): domain Eukaryota; kingdom Metazoa; phylum Arthropoda; class Insecta; order Orthoptera; family Gryllidae; genus Acheta; species Acheta domesticus. The sequence continues at coordinate 181,541,075 of JAHLJT010000631.1, read as the reverse complement.
ATACGTTTCACAGAGATATTCGGTTGCTACGGTGACAACAGAATTGCCACTACTGTTGCTTTTATGCTTGGCTTAGATTTGTTTCTATGGTGACCATCGGCGGGCAACAATCAATTGTAGAAGGCAATTCAATGAGTTACTACGGTACTCAGTAGCGTGCGACCACCGATTCTAACGTGCACGACTTGTTTTTGTTGCTTCGGTGGCCACGATTGTGCTACTACCAATGGATTTCTACGATGCACTATGCGTTGCTATGGTAGCCAGTAGTGGGCTATTACGATATCGGACTGTTCGAGAGCGGCGACAAAGCGGCTACAGAAGTATTGTATAATAGAATATCTTAAATATTTACAAAAATATGACTCATACGTATTATTTTTGTGTTGTTGTTTCGTAATTACCGTGACCAAATTCGTACTGAAATTTTTGCATTCGTGTAGGGCTGTGGTGTACGGCTGGTGAATGATGTTATTCCATTATTTCAGTCGATGCCTACCTTTACCGTTGCTACGATGCAATGCATATAGAATGTTCTGCAAGTTTTTTATTTGCCTATTGTATTTGTAGACACATACGGTAAATTTATGTATTTTTAAAATGCAATGTAATGTGAAGTGAAAAACACATGCAGATTAACAATATTCTGTTAATATTTATTTTACAATAGTGATTGATTTTCGCTTCCTTCGGGGGCCATGGTATTTCCACTATCGTTGCTAAGGTGCACGTTTTCTATTCGTTTCTACGGTGGATACCAGCATGGCGATATGCAACTGTTAGATGGTGTTATTACCGCCGACACATCTCTATTTCATTTGAGACAGAAATTGGTATTTTGCTCATGACTCAAACATTGATATTGCGTTATTATTCTGTTGTTACGGTGGCCAGAATCGTGCTGCTCACGTTTCAATAGTTTTCGACTGTTAGAGGAAGATACTGTTATTCCATTGCTACTAGGGGAGCATTTGAAATTCTTAATACCTAATTATTTTTCAATATTCTAATAGCTCATGCATTGAATTTTTATTGTTTTTGCGTTGATACAATGGCTTCCTCCGTGCCAGTAAAATTGCTGCTGTGTCCGGTTGCTAGATTTTAATGAGACTGTTATTCCGTTGCTGCTGTGCCCACCAGCGTGCTTTTCCCATTGGAATGAAATGTATCCAGAATGTTTTTCACGTGTTTTATTTGAAATTTGTTTGTGAAGGAACATTCAGCAGAAATGTATAAATTTAAAATGTAATACACTCGCATTACGAGTTGGGGAGCATTTGCCCATTGACTGTATTCAGTTAATATTCGTTTTATATTGGTAATATTCATTTGCTACGCTGGCCACGAGATTGTCGCTATCCTTGCTGCGGTGCAGGGCTTCTATTCGTTACTCTTCCTATAGGGTGGCCTTTGCTACAGTGCACGACGTTTTGCTTTTCTATGAAAGCGATTATCCTGTTATTACTGTACAAGGCTGCTCGAAGCTGTCACAAATCTATTTTGTATAAAGAGGTACATGAAATTCTTAAGTAGTATCGTGGGGTCTCGAACACAGACAAGAGAAAATAAAATCAAGGCATCCTCTTTTCTGGCTCGTCACAGGAGCTTTTTGTTTACAGTAACACCTTCTTTTCTCTTTCTAAGCAACTGTCACCTTTGGGATGGCGTATCCAATTGCAACTCTTGGCTTGTGAGGGGGCGTTTGGATTGATTGGTGATTCCGGGCGCGTTATCAGCTAACCCCATTAGTCCCGTAAGTGTAGTGTGTTTCCCCCTAGGGAAGGGGCGGTGATCTTTTCCTGCTGAATGGTGAGATCCAGTGCCGACCTACCGTCGGCTAGCGTGGTATTCCCCAACCAAGTATCTCCCACCAGCGAGGTACCTCACCGGCCGGAAGAAGCTCGAAGCTCTCGACCGGTATCCCTGCATGTGTGGTAGTGTGCTGAATGTAAGTGAAAGTGTGCGTAAGCAAGTGATGATGATAGAACAAGGAAGAGGAAGGAAAGATCGCGCGTGGCACGTCACCCATTTGTTAGGTTACTGCTCCGGCATTCGCCTGGTATTGATCGGACAAAACCGCGAAAAACTACCGATCACAGCAGCCGGCCGCTAATCCAACGGACAGGGACTGAATTGGACCTATCTAGCTAGTGTAGAAAATCCTTCCACCGTCGGGACTCGAACCTAGGACTTCTCAGTCAGAGGCACTGAAGTGACATCAACTGATGGATTTGAGCCACCTCTACCGATGGGGGCGATTGAAAAATCGGATCGGTGTCGATGACCGGACATCACCAATTGAATCTGTATGAAATTTTTAATGCATCAGAACATGGCCTGTAGAACCCTCTTGCTTCAAGAGTTGCATCACAACCAGACGGCGCATGGGTTTATGAGATTTCCCAGTAATTTGGCAAAAATAATAATTTTCCTATACATGTCTTAAAAGTTTGTGGGAATTCTGATGCGGTATTGTCGACGTAATTAAATAAGAAAATAATGGAAATCATCTCCGTCAACTTAATACGTTTATTTAAAAAGCCGGCTTTCGACGGCTCTCTAAATAAATAGATTAAGTTGACAGAGATTCATTATTTCTTGATTAAAAGTTTGTAACATTTAATGTGTCAGCCTGTACACGGCGATAGTGCTGATGCTGCAAAGGTCTTATGCTACAATTGTATGGGGGCTGGTCTTCACTAGAAATGGCGAAGTAATCAAGATATGTTTGAATACATTTGCAGAATGTCCTGAACTGCTACTGAAGTAAATACTGCGGCAAATAAGAAAATTAGAAATAGTATATGATGAATATCAGATTAGAAACTGACAATGTTCTCAATGAAAAACTGATTCTGAACTCTGAACATTTAGAAAATGACTTCACAAATTCTTACTTTACTTCAACTTGCAAATAGATATTACTAATAATTCTAATACCATTTATCGTTATCTTCTAATCTTACCTCCCTACGCACATTTCACAGTGCGTACTCGTGTTTGAAAATGCTTGGATTTCTGAAATAAAAAGACCATTCAACACAGATGTTCTGGTATTCCTGAGAATATTGTCTCCACCTCCTTCACACAGAAAATCTGAATCCGAGCCCTTGAAGTTGCCCGAAAGACGAATTCCCTCAGTTCGCCATCGTATAGTAGAAAACAATGGACAAAGCGAATGAATGACAGCCTAACGAAAACCAGTCAAACAGCAATGCAACGTGTGAATGCATCCAACATCAAACAAAAGGCACGTCTTTCTTCTTCGCTCTACTTCCCCAAACCAAACGCGTCACGCTTTTCGTTCCAGCCGTGCATCCGTCCGCAAGACTTGAATGCTGCTGCCCCCGTCGCCACCACATCTGCCACCCACAACATCTGCCACCCACAACATCTGGCCCTCCCCGGCACCTCACCCCTCCCCGCCCCCCCTCTGCCGACCTATGTCCAACCCGCCATCCCTTCATCCCCATGGCCCCTCCTTCCCCACTTCCAACAATGCCACTCCCACAGTTCGTGGGGTCTCACACTCGGCGGCGCGCGCATATTTCTGTCCCCACTTGAAAAGTCGTATTTTTCGGAGAACAAAGCCGCGCCGTGACGGAACAAAGAATTTCGCTCGCGCACAGGAATGCGCGTGTGCAGGGCCGTAACCGCTCGCGTTTTAAAACCGTCGCCCCTCCCCCTTCTCTCGCCCCCGCGCGCGTCACGCGTTTCTGCCCCGCCGCTTCTCTCTGACCCCCCGGCCCCACCCCCGTCTCCGGTCTCACCCTCAGCCCCGCCCCACAGCTCTGCCCGCGTCCCCGCCCGCGACCCCGCCCGCGTCCCCGCCCCCGGCCCCGCAACACCCCACTCCGCCCAGGCCCCCCGCACCACCCCGGCCCCGCCCCCGCGTGGGCCAACCGCGCGCCCGCGGCCAAAAGATAGGGCGCGAATGACGTCAGCGCCGCGGGCCCTGCGCTGGCGGCTAACTGCGGGCCCCGCGCTGGCGCCCGCGGACGCGGCGGCAACGGGAGGGGGAGGGGGTAGCGCTGCAGGGGTCTGCACAGCGAAGCTGTGGTGATGAAGATAGAGTGGAAATGAGGCAATGACGATGCTAGCGACACGCTACGGATAAACAGTAGATGATAAAACGTGATTATTCGTAGCATCGCGTAACAGGGAATGAAGAATTTTCTTCTGTAGGACTCTACTGATGGGAATAGTGAGGGAGAGTTGTTCGTACAATAATGGTGATGCCAACAGTTCCTGAGAATAAAATGGTGAACTTAACGAAGCAGGAGTTTTCTGTTGGGCGACGAGATTTTTCCACTGAAATTCTGCAATGAAACAACGAATTTGGAGGGTATAGCTGTTTATTATAAGGGCTGACAGAGCTCACATAGCACAGCTCACAATGCGTTGGCACTTTCTCTTCTAGATACTGAGATTTAAATATTGGGAACTATGGGTTTCTTTGTGGAATTTGTGGTAGAGAACACTTGGGGGAACAGCCGTTTTCTCGGCTTTCATCCTTCAATGTGTTGCGTGGTTTCATCATTTGGTGTTTCATGCTTCACCATATACCATTATTCAACATATTTTCTATCGTTTGAGTTTGTTGGTCCATTATTAGGATTGACGATCTCGATGTTCATCTCAAACATCAAAAATAAATATTTGATGATTACAGACAGAGTGAAAAGTACTCAGGTACTCCAAAATATTACAGGTAAAAACGAAAGAAAAAGTAACGTAGAAGCAATGGGTGCAAAGTGAAGTTAATATACACGAAGATAAATGTTTAGTTCATACAATTAATCACGTAATAGTTTTAACTCTACATTGTGGTATATTTTGGAAGAACGAAGTACTTAGTCACTTTCATAGAACTGCTGATTAACTAAATGTACTAATGCACGTTTAGTAAAGTTCATTAAAGAGGTTGTAATATTTACTAAATACATTGCAGTAAAAATTACTAACGAATAGCTGCATTTCATCAATTAATAAACACTACTGCGTTAACGCTATTCAGCAGAAACGGCAAAAGGACTACATTCTTTTATCCCTTCAGCTAGGTAGTCCAGCAAGTGGGGTTCCTGACAATACCATTGGTAGGTTGTATTGTTCCTGAACGGTCACCCATCCAACTTGGACTTGGACTTCCTTAACCTCGGTAAACCGACAGACGCAGGTCAAGCAGAACGATTACGCACGCTGGTTGCCGATGATTTCTTACAGTTCACATATGTTCTATTATTCAAATTGGTCAGATTTCTGCCACTCTGCTATTTCTAAGCAGTGTTTAGTAAGTGTGACGACAGGAAACGTAGATCTTGCCGAATGATTTTTTCGACGAAACAAGTATAACATTGACAATTCTCTTTGTTCATTCACTTACGATTTTCATTTGTCTGACTTACTAAAGGAAACTAAATTATGTATAGTGAATCTTACCACACGAATAACTGGATTTACTTGTTTGATTGGATTAGACCCGCTGGACTGCATCGTACAATGCATCGAAACATGTTCAATGCATTGTTCTAAAACATTTCTCGCAGTGTACTATTTACCCTACATTTAAACTTCGAAACACAAACTAAGTAAGTTTAGGACAAGATTGATCATCACTTTTCTTGGCGTTTCAGGAAAACAGGGGTATCTGAAAATAGCAAATAAATTAATTTGGGATTGTTCAAACTAAAGCTAAGGAAATATCACCAGAACTAGTTCTAGCTAGTACCCAGCGCGTTGCTGACGTAAAAGAAATAGTTGTGGAAATTCATTTGAAATTGGAATGAGTTATCTTATTTGACACGGTATGATAGATTTATTCTATTTTGTTGCGCTTTATTATTCAAGTGCCTTCGGGTAGACAATATTTAGTTTTACACTTAACATTTCTATTTTTAATAATTAAAATAAATAAAATAACTAAATAATTAAAATAACCAATTATTAAATTATTAAAATAATATTTTAATAATTAAAATAACGTTACTGTCTGTGCTTTTTAATATATCTAGATGAACCCTGTAGAAGTTGTCATAGTCTCTTTCTCTTCTCTCTTTTCACCCTCTCACTCTCAAACTCTACCTCCTTTTCCCTCTCCCTTTTTCCCTCGTCTCACTTTTTTCCTTGTCTCCCTCTGTCTCTCACTTTTTCTTCTTCCTCTCCCTTTTCCTCTGCCTCTCCCTTTTTCCTCAGCCTCTCTCCTTTTCCTCAGCCTCTCTCCTTTTCCTCAGCCTCTCTCCTTTTCCTCAGCCTCTCTCCTTTTCCTCAGCCTCTCTCCTTTTCCTCAGCCTCTCTCCTTTTCCTCAGCCTCTCTCCTTTTCCTCAGCCTCTCTCCTTTTCCTCAGCCTCTCTCCTTTTCCTCAGCTTCTCTCCTTTTCCTCAGCCTCTCTCCTTTTTCTCAGCCTCTCTCCTTTTCCTCAGCCTCTCTCCTTTTCCTCAGCCTCTCTCTTTTCCCTTTCTCTTTTTCCTTCTCTCTTTTCTTTCCCCTCTCCGCCTTGCGCCGCTCGCTCCTCTTGGCCTTCTCGTCCTCGCCTCACGTCACACGGAAACGTCCAGCAACAATAAAGTTTCAGTGGATCGGAAAACTGTCTTTAATATTGCATTTAACTGAAGCTGTATCTTGTGCTGCAGCGCCATCTCGTGGAGTTACAATAACTGTTCTATGAGTATATTTATACCACAAGTACAAGCACTACATTGACAAAGTTTTATCGCAAATGGATGAAATGTACGGCAGCACTCAATGCGAACCAACGAACCACGAAACACTGATTTTTATATATTGGATTTGAAATAGAATTGGTTAGAAATATGTGAGAATAATTTGATTTAATATATAATTATTCTTGCATTGTGTGCAGGAAAAATAAGTTCACAATGGCAGATACCAAGTAAATGAAGTATTTGAGTTAACATAATAGTAAAATTAATATTGTGAGCTGAACATACCGAGTACACAGTTATCGTGACTCGTGGTCATGTATGCTAAATTGTTTCAAGAAGTACAAATGATAAGTTAAGATAACATTACGATCAGTAAGTTCACGAACGAGATATTGTTAAAATTAAGTATTTGGGATTACAGTGAAATATTCAAATGACATCACAATAAATACGTTGTTGGTAAATTTTGATTAGTCCCAAATGGCATCAAAGGATTATATCGATTAGATGAAACATACACAAAAAATGATTGACATAATCACATGCTATTGCCTTTGTTAATTTACATGAATGTTACAATAAGATCTAAGATCTTGATAACAAAGAGAATAAAAAATGTATATGTATAAAGTCCGTTGCCAAAGGGCAATTGGAAAAAATAAAACCATATGAGCATGTACCGTTACAACAGAAACATCTCTGACGAAGAATAGATGTGAACAGTTCACAGGGAATAAATGTATGCTGAACGGGAGTAGCGGATAATAGTTAAAATAATAATAATAATAATAATAATAGTAATTAATAAGATAATCTTAAAGTGTTTGTCAGGAATGAAGCGATTCTCTCTCAAATGCTGTCCGTCATCAATGATTTTAGCAATGACATCTGCATGAAGTGTGGTCTTGACAAGTGTGCAAAAATCAAATTAAAAAGAGGCAAAATGACAACGTCAGAGAACATTGAAGTTGATACGCACACTGTGATTCAAGATCTTGAGCCAGGTAAAACTTACAAATATCTGGGCATTGAAGAATGTGAGACCATCTCGAACGACACAATGAAAGAGAGAATTCGCAGGGGTATTACAGAAGAGTGAGACTGGTCCTGACAGTCTGCTCTGAACCCCAGGAATAAAATATCAGCAATAGGTAGTTTGGCGGTCCCTGTAGCCAAATACAGTTTCGGACTAGTAGACTGGACTGAGCAGAAAATCCGCATCATGGATCGAAAAAACAGAAAAATGCATCTTGTTGCCCACCATCGAGCTGATGTACAGAGACTTTATGTGTCACGTAAGGAAGGAGGAAGAGGCCTTACACAAATTGAGGCCTCCTGGCACAAAGCAATAGTCGAGATGGGAAAGTATGTAGTCAGCCATCAAGATAACCCTCTAACGAGGCAGGTCATAAAATCTGACCGGAGAATGGGAAACAGAGGCATTGTAAGTGTAGCGAGAAGCGTTGCGAACAAGACTATGCAAGACACGCGAAATAACAGAGACACTGAACTTCTGATGCTACTCAACATGAAAAATGAGACTCAAAAAAATATTAAAGAAATGGTGGAGAGATAAACCACTCCACGGACAATATTTAAAACGAATGGATAGAGTACATATCAATAAAGATTAATCATTTATGTGGATTAAAAGGGGGAAGAATTAAGCCAGAATCGGAAGAACTTGTAATAGCTGCCCAAGATCAGGCATTGAGAACACAACATTATGGTAAATCGGTTCTCAATATTTCCCAAAATGATAAATGCCGCATTTGCCAGGAACATGTACAAACCATTGATTCATATTGTCTCAGCTTGTCCAACCCTAGCAAAGACCGAATACTTGAAAAGAGACGACAGGGTGTGTAGCTACATCCACTGACAGATCTGTACTGCCCTCGAAGTTCCGAAACACATGCCCCAAGTGGTACGAAACACTCACCAAAGCCGGTTACGACTGTTGGATTGTGTACAATATTGTTTGACCAACAAATCCAAACTGATCGCACGATAGCGGCAAACAAACCGGATATAATTATCCGGGATTTGGAAAAAAAATCGTGTCTACTTGTCGATGTTGCTGCACCATGCGATCAAAACGTCGTAACCGAGGAGGCAGAGAAACGTCTTAAATACAAGAGTTTGGAAACCGAGATGAGACGAATGTGGGGCGTAAAAGCACAGGTCGTACCGATAGTTATCGGAGATCTGGGATTTGTTCCGCAAAATTTGTGTAAAAACTTGTTTAATCTTCCAGGTAATTCAAAAGACTGGGATGTGCAAGAAATCGCTGTATTTGGAACAGCCCACATTTTGCACAAAGTATTGTAGAGGCACCGACAGTCTCTAGATCTACTCCTTAGGTAGCTGGTTGCAACCTGGAGTAGATTTTGTATTCAGGCGACTCATAACATCTTTAGCGGTGATGCAGTGGAATATAATAATAAAAGAAATAAAAGAGGAATCTTTCTGGGTGACTGAGTGCAATCTGGTTTTGTATGGCTTTAAATCTGTTAAGCAACATGTTAAATAATGATGAAGGAGTTACAATAAGATACCAAAGAAAAACACAATATTCTCGCAGTGACCTCTTTTATATGAATGATATTAAACTGCATGATACTTCAAATGAGAACACCCAAAGTCTTCTAGAAAGTGTTGAAACATTTTCGAATGATATTCACATGGAACTGGGCTTATACAAATGTCGTACTTTGCACATTGAAAAAGATAAAATTGATATAAGAGAATTTAATGAATGAATTAATTAATTAATACCTAATGAATTAATGAATTAATACCTAATCAAGTGTATGGTGAACTTTACAAGTATATGGGAATAATGCAAGGTATGGGAATCATAGATTCTCTTGCTAAAATTTCTCTTCTGATGGAATTAGAAAATCGTCTTATATCAACTGATGAAAAGTCATATCACAGAGGAAAACCCTATAAGAGCCATAAATACCTAAGTAATCTCTATTCTTACATACAGCTTCGGTATTATTAAATGATCCTCAACTAACCTCCAAAATCTTCAAAGATTAATTCATACAATGACAACTATATTAAAACATCACCCAAACTCATATACAGAGAGGTCCTATTCTGCCCAGGAGCCTGGGAGGAAGAGTCATAATTGATATCCAGGAACTACACTCAAAACAAATCATTTCACTCAGAGAATACTTCCTCAATAAATCAAAATTGTCATTGATACACAAAACAATTGTGTTAGGCAGATAAAAATCTTACTTCTCTACATCTGTAGTCAGGAAACTCTTCAAGAAACTATCTCTTCAAACAGAAAAGCAAAAGCAGGACCAATGGTCAGAAAAACAAATTCACGGTAAAATCTTTCACGCCCTTCTCGATCCATGTACAGACTTTTCAGCTTCTGTAAAATGGCTAGCAGAGGGAGATTTATACGCTGAAACTGAGGGTTTCATGCTAGCCATTCGAGATGAAGTTATTCGCACCCGAAACTGCAGGAAACAAGTTCCAAAAAATCCCAAGGTCCAATCTGATAAATATCGTAACGTGTGAACGTGTGACGTGTAACCTGTGAACGAAATATCCAGACCCATCATTTCAGTAAGTGCAACTCTCGCACAGACACATTACAAAATGCGCCATAATCAGATCGCGTCCATTATATACGAACAAATTGCAACCAACCATAAATTTAGTGATGACCTGTGCCCCTTACATAAAAATCTGAACCTGTGTTGAAAAATGAAAAAGTCAGAATTTGTTTCGATTGCACAATTTTGACGCACAAGACTAGAACATAACAGGCCAGATATTGTGATAACTCTCAAGGTGCCAAAAATTGCTTTTCTCATTGATGTTGCAGTCCCTCCTACAGGAACATGCAAAAAGCATTCTCAGAAAAAATAGTTACGGGTTTCTGGCAGATCAATTCAAAGACAATGGAAACAGAACCTGTGAACAATGAAAAATAACTAAATAACTACCTCGAACCAAAACTGTAATACTACAGAATATCTCTGAACTTGACCGAACACAATGTCTTTCCATACAACGCGCGTAAACCTGAGCTGTTTTAGACAATCGAGCAGCAACTGTTGCGTTGCCAAACGTTACCGTTCGTGATTGGCGAATGGTATCGTGAAGGGTGTTTACGAATACGGCCTTCTCGTAGTCTTCAACATTGGATAGTTCGAGACATCACGAATACGAGATATCACAAATGATGTTAAGAATAGGATGCCATGGTATTCATTCTCCCAATAATTATCTCCGGTAATGGCCTTGTAGAAAAACGAAAACCTTCAAAAACTTGATATCCCTCCAAGACTTTTAAAACTAATGCAGACGTCTATCTTAAATACTTGCCGCATTTCTAAATCGAGATTCTTCAATAAATAGCAAATTAAACACTTGGCGAAACACCCGTTGTTATTTGAGAACCAGGTCTTGCTGTGAACCAGAAATTTGTAAACATAATAATAATGATACTGATGGTAATATTAATGGTAATAATAATAAATAATGCCCTCTCTCCTCGTTTGCTTGGAGGAGGCTGCAGGTTCGAGTTCTGCGTAGACACTGGTCTCATTTGTGATTATCCCTTCACGCCTTCCTCATCATCCTATCGTCTCCTATATTATTTCAGTACTATACTGAAACGTTCCTAGCTATTATCGTGTGTGGGATCTTCCACCACGTTTCATATATTTTTAAAATTCAACTTCAAAAGATATGACACGTTAACCAGTTTCCAAATTTATAAGTAATTTGGGCGCCATGAAATGGTTGCAGTTGATATTATTGATTGATATTATTCTCATAAATAAAAAAAATCCTGCTAGCTCGGTCGGTTGGGTTCTTATGAAATAATTGTTGCCTCTTACTCCGCAACCAATTACTTAGTCATATTCAGCCATTACTCAGTCATTCATACGAAGTGGCAAGGAATCTGAAATATCTACTCTAAGATTGCACGTAATGACAAATGAGAATCAGATTTCTTTCAACAATGAATTATAGTTTATTAAGCATGCAAGATACATTATTTAAATTATAATGAATTATTGCAAATTAGCTTTAGGCCATGATCATCTTTTTATTGCAATAACAGCGTTATAGAACCTTTATCCATTCTTCCTTCTTCGCGCGCACGACGCTTCACGTTCGACGTAGAATCTTTTTGTCGCCACGTAGAATCTTTTTGTCGCTGTAGTCCAATCTTCATTCTTGCTGAAGTCCACGAGGATCCATGACCAAGTCGAAACTTCTAATCAGTTTAAAAACACTGTTTACACACTTTGTCTTGAGCCTCAAGTGGGCACCTATTTCCAACTAATAACTTTCCCAAAAACAGAAAAATATCCCTCTCACCTAACCTTGTAACTCACAATTCAATGGTAAAATTTTATAAGTCCACTCTTGTAGCTCCACTGCAAAAATATTCTAAGTTCACTTTCCAGCATTCACTCCCACGAAATATCAAAACTCTCAATAAGTATCACTCGAACTTAACACAGCGCTCAAGCGATCCGTTCACTACGACACGAGACGGACTGACTTAACATTTCCCTTGTCAACCCTTCAAACCTCGCCTTATTTGTCTCTCCATTGTTTAAACAGACTTTTTCGAAACATCCGTTGACGTCACCCTTCCTGTCCTATTATTGAACCAATTACAATCTTGTGGTAATTACGGTGCACCCCGCACCCGCTTTGAAACAAACTCATATCTCGCATTGCTACGGTGCCACCTGCGTGTTTACACCCCAGCATTATGCAGTAACTATGGTACATCCGCATCTGTGTCAGAATGAACTCGCGTATTTTACGTTTCTACGGTGCCACCTGCGTGCACCACAGAAACCCAAGTTGTTTGGTGATATCTATACTATTTCGTCCTTTATTTGCCCAAATAAATGTGTGTTATTTTCGGTATATCACACTACCTTCCCTTTGCGGCTCTCACACGCAACCAATCTTTATACATAAGGTCTTAAAAGAAAGAGAATTTCACGGAGACTTGACTAAATGCATTTTGACTATAAAAATATGAAGAATTTGTTTAAAAAACGCATCTAAATAATCATTTCAAATGGCAGCCGCAACAGCATTGTCAAAATCTGTATAACTCATAAAAGACGCGTTTTAGGAATTTAAAACTTAAAATTTTGAGGTTTTACGATTTCATGACATTTTTCTGAAGTATTTGATTTCGGCCCTTCTGCTTCTCGTCCTCGCTCCGGCGTGACTTAGTAGAAAATGTGATAATTGCAAACACCTTTACAGAGAGAGTGAACAGAGAGGAGCAGGGGCAGTAAAGATAAATATAAATAAGCATCAAAGAAATGTTTCTCATACCGTAAACTACAGGATAAGATACTTTTGGACATTCTATTATATTTTTGTTCGTCCGGCCATTATCGATGTTACCAATGCTATATTTCAGCCCTTGGCGCCGGTGGCCATCTTTGTGACGTCACACTTGGAAGGCTTAGATTCTGTTCATCTAATATTTACGCTTTCTGTGTACAACGGGTTTTTGCGCAGACTGACGAAATTTATTTAAACCATCATTTTTGTTCTATGTCAAAAGAAGAAATAAACAATATTGGCAAGGAGTGGAAGATTATGTACGTTAAGAGCAAAGACTGTGTCTTGTTAGGTTTGATATGTGTTTTAATTGTGCCTGTATTTTAGTTATGAGCAATGTTTCGGTCGAATGTTCAAGTGAACGTGCTCAGTCATGATATTGCACTGAAAAAGCTGGGAAATAATACTTTCCTTAGACTGATTAGTAATTTCAATATGTTAATTTATATCTCGGAAGTGTTGAAAAATTCTCACGAAAACTGGATGTACTATTCTCGTAGTACATTCAGTGCTGTAAATGCTATTTTGAGCAGGATAGTAAAATATCTAGGTGATATGTGCAAGTAAGTTAAATTTATTATTAAACAGATTTATTAATCATTGAACAGTGTGTATTTTGTTTTATATTATCCCTTAAGCATATACATTTTTGAGGAAATCGGAATATGTTGTCCTTCCGCAATCACGAACAGTAAGAGCAAGAAGATTAGAATATTGTGAAGTGTGTTGAAGAGAAATTCAAAACATTGCAGGAATCAGATTGCATAGTTTCATTAATGTTAGTAATAGTATGGAAGACTAATACATTTGTGCACTTCACTGGAGAGGAAAGTCTGCCGTGAATAAAATGTAAAAACCTGATGAGCTACTTTAAAAAAGAAATACTGGATAAAGAAAACCTGACTGCAATCAGCAAAGGAACTACTTGGAGGTACTGTATGGATACTTTTTGTTTTCAGAGTAAAACTGTTCTCATTGAAAACAATCGATACAAGGTGACTCGAATCGTGCAAATACTAGTAAACTCTTTATGTAAAAATTTTCTTTTTAAGCTGTCCTGTGAAAATACGTCCGCAGATATTATTGGTCAACTTTGCCGCAGATCAATTTGAGAGAAGACTGGTTCATCGGTATTGCGAGACAAAACGGCAAAAATGAATATGGAAACTCACGATACATTTAAATTGAATATTGGACATTTCTAAATAAACCTTTCATTGTCGGATTTTCTCTATAAAACATTGCATATAGCGTTTTATCATGGAGCATTTCACAAAAAGGTGGACATTTTTGCCGCTTGTTGTATACGCATGGTACTATAGCCGATTGTCTCCATTAAAATGCAGAGAAATGCACGAATGTCGAAAATTATACATTGATTATTTGGAGATAATAAATTAACACATACTATGATTGTTGAAAATTTCAATATGTTTAAATAATGTTTATTACATAAAACATTTAACCTCTGTAGAGAATTCGTAACTTGGGATTGCCATGAAACTTATATGATGAAGGTACTCATTTAGGAAATGCTGTTACATATATCACACTTCAAAGAAAAATTGTCTGTCTATTTTCTATATTTTTGTACCTGGATATTGCAATAAAACTTTTCGACTGTTCTAAACAATCTGTGGCCACATTCATTCAAGAAATTACTTATGCATTTACAATGTAATGCATGTATTTACAATGTTATGTATTTACAATTGTTACGTTGTTGTTTGGGTGTATAGTAATTGCTCACGCTAGATAATGAATATACTTAAAACTGGTTGTATATTACTTTTTCTAAGGATATAGAAACTAATAGAATTTGAATCTAATTGCTAACCAACCTTCTAAATATATGTTATTAAAAGGCATAAGCCAATGTGAATGTCACGTGATCTCACGTCATAATTGGTGGTTGAACATTTTCCATTTTCGCTTGTGCTGGTGTGAAATAATCTGAGAAGTGAACAGATGTGACCAGCATTTCAGAATTTTGTTTGATTTAAAGTATGCGTTTATTGGTATTATACTTTTAGGTGAGTCTCCTTCCTAGAGACCTCGCGTATGTGACAAAATAGAAATCGCCCAAAGTTCCTTCTTACCGAAATAATATTGTTGTATACTACAAAGAGAAAACTCACAACTTTGCTTTGTACAACCATTTATTATTCCCAATACCAAAATCTCATTCAGAATACAAATAGTCTTGTTTGCCGACAGGCGTAGAAGTTCATCGTATACTCTAGGGCCGGCTTCTTCCGGCGGCGATGATTCCCGTACTGATTTCCACTTGTACTGACTCGTACTGACTGTTACTCGTGCGGACTCTTGCACGTACGGATTCTTGCTTGCGCCGACTCTTGCACGTACGGATTCTTGCTTGCGCCGACTCTTGCACGTACGGATTCTTGCTTGCGCCGACTCTTGCTTGCGCCGACTCTTGCTTGCGCCGACTCTTGCTTGCGCCGACTCTTGCTTGCGCCGACTCTTCTCTTGCTTGCGCCGACTCTTGCTTGCGCCGACTCTTGCTTGCGCCGACTCTTGCTTGCGCCGACTCTTGCTTGCGCCGACTCTTGCTTGCGCCGACTCTTGCTTGCGCCGACTCTTGCTTGCGCCGACTCTTGCTCGTGCCGACTCCAACTCCAATTGCTGCTCCGGCTCGTACCCTGGCTCGAACTGTGGCTCGTACTCGAACTTGAACTCAAACTCGATCTGCCGTGATGGTGCGGCGGCCCGCTTATATAGCGCCGCTGGGTAGGGGGGAGTGCCACCGGCCCCTCCGTTGCCCCCACCGGGGTAGCCCCGCCATTGGCCGTGCGCGGTCGGGCGAAGCACGGCTGCTTGTCGCTGGCGGGAAGCGGCGTTGCTCCCAGCGACCCTCGTGGTGACGCGCCTGATCTATCGGCGCGGCGGGCAGCGCCCGAAGTTCGTGGCATCGGCCACAGATGCCAGAAATATATTTGTCGTTTATCAATACAAAGTGTCCAGTTTATGAAAACCGTCCAGATTTATAAACAAAAGAATAACGTTATTGCGACTGTTGTGCAAAAAGGTAAATCAGAAATCGTTGCTTCTTAACGAAAGAACACGTCTTTTGGACGCCGCTTGCCCGGTTACGTTACTTTAAAACAAAATAATTATTTTCACTTCTATTTATTGACCAACATTTGTGAAACTTCATAAAAAGACGTGCCAGTAGATTAGAGACAAAGTCACGAAACCGTAATCACAGAAATATTTTAGTTTACATTATATGACAGTAAATATAACCCACAGTGTCCAACAGACACTGGTTGCCCGGATAAGGGTTAAAGAATCTAAGTTTTATTTCTTTTCAGTGTCCAACTGACTACAACATTTGGGCAATTTACACTTAACACCATTTGCTAATGTTCTTTTTCTCTTTCAAAAATTTTGCGGTCACTTACCATTAAATTCTACGGCGTCTCGGCAACCTATGTTTCTTTTACAAAATATTCACTCGTTACCTTGCACCTGTTGTTTGCGGGAATCATTGGCCCGGTGGGCCCGGCCTCGAGGGCACCGCCGCATCGGCGCGTGAGCGTCTGCTCCGTACTACGACGTCGCCTCGTTGCGGACACGGGTGAACCTCACCTCGCGGGCTGAAGAATGCGATCTATTTACTCGCGTGCCTTGCTCGCACTTATTCGTCGTCTGTCACTCACTGATTTTAAAAGCACGGCACTTCAAACCATAAAAGAAGAGAGCTGTCTCGACTACTGTCAACATATTTATGTTATATTTTTGTACCTGGATATTGCAATAAAACTGTTCGACTGTTCTAAAGAAGAGAGCTGTCTCGACTACTGCCAACGTATTTATGTTTCAGTTCACGGCTTCCTAGACGTTCCTGCTGAACCTGTTCTTCAATCGGACGCTTCATTTCTCACTACTTCGCAAGTCCGGCGAAAGACCCTCGCTCAATGCCTTCTAGGGGCACTCTTACTGACTGCTGTCACCACTTGAAGGCGCTACATTTGACTGAAGTTACGACGTGTCTTAAGGGCGTTTGGCCACTGAAATATCGGCAAACGTCAGAATATTGAAAAAATGTCGTCGAAGTCTAGAATCTTTTATTAACTTGTTCAATCTCGCGAACAATTACAAGGAAACTCGCCAGCAGGGTGCAGCCTCAAATTGTCTTTTCACCCGCGCGGCCAACATTCTTCGGCTGCCCCACCTTCAAAGTTTCTCACGGCTCTAGCACGTTTATACAAAAACATAAGAAATGAAACACAGATGTTCAGGGAACAAACGACTCTCGTTGAGCCCTCTGGCCGCAAGCGCCGAACCGCCGCGTACTTACTGTAAGCCGGGGAAGGGGCGGCAGGCTCGGCCTCCCCCGGCGGGCGCGCGGCCCTCAAGCCATTAGCCTTTTACCTGCTTTCTCAGACTTCGGCGGCCAGACATATTTACAAACATTCCAGATATCGCTACGTGCCTCCCGCCCCAATACCGGCGTTAGAATTCGCCGACAACGAACGCATCTGCTAGGCAGCCGCGCCCGCGCCCGCGCCCGCGACCGCGACCGCGCCCGCCTCACCGCCCCTTTCTCTCAACCAGCATCGCGGTTCCCGTGAGAAAAATACCAAACCTTGCTAATGAGATGCAGCCATCGCGGGCACAGCCAGTGCAGCCCAATCGTCACGTGACACACTTCAAAACATAACAACGAATAGCGAGCATCTCTTGTGGCACACTACGTCTCACCGTACATCATAGGCTAGCTGCAATTGTCACGTGACTCTTCCCCCTCTGCACTCGGAAACATACGTTCAAATAAATACGGCAACTTCGCTCCCACGCGCCACTCTTATGTCAAACTATCAGTCAATGTCGCTGCTACTACGCAGGCACTTCAACGTCATTTTCTTCAATGTCATTTCTACTATGTGAAACTGCTATGTCAAACTTCTAAGTCATTTCTACTCTGCTGCTACTACGCAGGCACTTCTAAGTCAAACTACTATACTGCTGCTACAATTACTGCTCTGTTCACTACTATGTGAAGCTACGCAGTCACACTTCTACGTCAAAACTCTACTACTGCGCAGTCACTCTTCAGTCAATCTCACTGCTACTATTACGCAGTCACTCTTCAATCTCACTGCTACTATTACACAGTCACTCTTCAGTCAATCTCACTGCTACTTCTACGCAGTCACTCTACGTCAAACTACTATTACTGCTGCTACAACTACTACTCTACTCGTCGGACAGCCTGCGAACGAGTCAGCTGTCCTTGCTCTGCCTATCAAGGCTCCGGTAATCAATCGGCGCGGCCAGCAGGCCGCGATCAACAGTACGGGCCGCTCCAGCACGCGAGTACGCGCCCATGGTGACATCCAGCCTACCAGCCGAAACATCCGCAGCCCATTTCTACGGACGGCACGCACACACTCAGCCGTCTGACCTGGGTTGGTGCTTGCTCTACTCTCATCAATCTGTAAGTGTAAACTTCAAGCAAGAAGAAACTTTAATCATAAACATTCATTGGTCCTCCGGCTTACTGTCTAACTACTTACTTGTTAAACTAATCAATATTTCAAGCATTAAATTTAATTTATTCACAAGTGCATTGCCTTTCATTTGCCCCTAAGAAACAATCCCCTGAAACCTGATCTGAGCCTGTATGTAGTCGCTTCGCAGAACGGACCTCACACCGCGCTGCATCCACTACATAACTTCTTATCAGCTTAAAAATTGATGGGGAGCTTTACTGCATTAATATGATTTTTGGAATCAAGGAAGGGCATGCATGGCATACCGTTACCACCCCTAGGAGTTTTTTGGGCACATTAATAACATACACATAACATTTAATACACCTTAACATTTAATACTCGTAACATTTAATAGAGCGATTGCCAATGTCTAATAGCATGTTAGTGCTTGGTTTGCAAAGTTTACTGGGACTGATCAATAGCCTGTACTATAAAAACAGTATCAAAATGTTCATCGTTATAAAACGAGATGAGAGAGCATCTAATAAGAGAACGATACAACGGGAGTATAAAACATATTTAAGCATATAATTGCGAATATCACATCATAATATTTTACAATGAATCTAAACGGGACAATCGCACTGTCATTGGTATCAAGTCCAATGAAAGAATAATTGTGCACGTAGTTGTTATTTAAATGTATGTTACAGTTATAACATATCAACTTTGTATTTTATTTGATATTATTGCCTGCTATTCATGTCACTCGTACAGCCGTATTTGTAAATGAGAGCTTAAAATCAAACAGCGGCGTTTCAATGCTTCATGAACCCTTCAGTAAATACGACATGATTCGACACTGTTTGCTATTGTTTGAAATGAGAATCTCATGACGCACATCGGGTGTTAATCATGAAGTCAACTGTTGAAGTTGGATGTCTATTACCATCATCATCATAATCTATTCATCCAAAAATATGTTTTAAAACGCTCTAAGAATTGAAAATATTCAAGGTTAATTTTTAAAGTAATATTGTTTATAAATCTCTTTATTTTATTACGAATGATATTTGCACTAAAAATAACTGAACGGAAGAGAATCATTTTTAAAATATTGAAAAGGATTATCTTCCGTTCAGTTGTTTAAAAATCATACGTATTGGGAAATGATGAACTTCAAATGAACTCTAGAAACTGATGAACATTAGATGAAGACATAAGATTAGAAATAAAGTTTATTGAAGTTTAATGATCTCTTGTTATTGCAGGAATTAACCGACGAAGTCATTTACTGGCCGGTGAAATAATTTGTATTTCTTCTAATATTGCTAACTTTTCCGAAAAAATATAATAAGGATAAATCAAAATAACATTTTTCCTAAAATAAGTTACTTTTTATTTAAAATAGTTTATTACATTAGGGAATCCTCCTGTTGTTTTTAGACAGTAAACTTTTAAAAGTATATTAAAATACATTAAAAGTATTTAATTAAATAAGAAAAGATTAATTGCAACTTACTTCCGCTAATTTAATTAAAGTCCTGTGTTTAATAAATTTAATAGTCTTTGAAAAATTCATTGCATGAAAATAAGAAAAGTAAGTATAATAAAGTATAATAAAAGTTTAAAGAAAAATCAATTAAGAGAATAAAATAGTTTATTATCTAAAATGAATATTTTTATGTATTCTATAAATTATCACTATTCAAATTTCTTGAAAAATCAGAAGGAAAAAAATTATATTGTTGACCGGATACCACTTCAATAAATATAGTGTTCATCGAATATAATTAATTAAATTATTTAATTATTTTTTATTTTCGTGGAATGCCCGAAAAGTACTAAGGTCATTTACAATTTGTACAAATCACTAATCTTATGTCATAAGTACACTAATCTTATATCATAAGATTAGTGTTATTGGTTTGAATTCCGTTAGAGTTTATCTTCATTTCAGAAGCTTATACATGTTCTTTACGAAACCTCTTCAGTATACGTATATGAATTACAGAATGGCAAAATATAATAATACAAAACGTCATTTTAACTTCCACTCTCTGCCTTCTAGTATTCATTTTGCATTTATGTTTACATGCATCTCAAATATTTGAATTAGAGAAAAACAAACAATTAATTACAGAGCAAATTATTCAGTTTTGTAATTAAATGTTTTCAAAAGGATGCCGCAAGTTAATGTAATGCTTTCGTAAGGAGTCAAACTGATAAAATAATATTTTTCAGTTTGCCATTCAGTTTTCAAGAATTGAATGTCATATTTCCTTTACAAGGGTATCAGGGGATTTACAATAATACTTTTGAAAAATAGGAAAGTAAATCATTCATCTGATAGCATTAGAAATAAATTCTCAAACAAATTACTATTATACAAACGAAATGATAGGTAATCAATTTAACTTAAGAAGAGTTATTAACTCGTTAAATTAACAACACTATATCCAATTATTTAATACGATACATTATTGACGAATGAAAGTTAAATTAATTAAATAACTACAGTGTAAATTTTGTTTCACCCGCATGTCCCTTACAGTCTACTGCATCTCGAGATAAGGTCGTGCTATACCTCTAGTCCTGACGGATCTCGGACACCCACAACTCTCTCTGAATACAGCCAAAACAAACACATCACACAATGTCAACTGGGAGGCGAGGAATCGAAAAAGTCCGGCACGAAATACAACCCTGATAAAATGTTCATTCCAGATAAAGAATAGGGAATTTACTGACATGCTGCGGAGACTGCGCAGCACGTTTTTGTGAGCGAGGGACATTTCCGCTATCTAACTCCAGTAGCGAAACGTGACGATATTCGCGGAGATATCGCCTCGTCGTGTTAGAACACCCAGCCGGGGCACCAGTTTTGTCGTATTGCTCCGCATATCACGTTGACAGCGACCATCACAGCCCGCGTGACAAGCCGACCGGACGCGTGAGCTTTCTGAACACAGCCGTCGACCATTAATGAGTTATGAAACTGATACATTGATCACAAACTAATTTAAAAACAAATTTTGTTTCGCTGAATATTTAATAACAGAAATTTAAAGTCATTGAAGCTTCCGCGGAAAGTTACAACCCTGTAAAGAGTTTCAAACGACATTAAATTTGATGAAGAGTTTCCTATATCATAAATTTTTACCAAGCGCTCGACAAAAACACCGGTCGATACTAAACGGGGCCTGTCGGCTGCTCCTGAACCATTGGACTCTCACTCGTTGACGTTTTTGAAGCGGGTGCACGAGTTTCAGTACAGCAAAGAGCTATTAAAAGTAACATAAAAGAAGTGAAATATGGCATGTGGCGGGGACGTCTGGAGGAGGACGTAAGATGGAGCGAAGTAGTACTCTTTCTTAAAGAGTAAGGAGAACAGCACAATATGGGTCCGGCAGTTCGATGAAAGGAAGAAAAAAAGAGACTTTGGGTGAGAGTAGTGGTGACATAGGAGGAAACGTATAGGAAGGGTAAAGTTGCAAGAAAGAGGAACAAAAATGTAATAATAAAGCAAAGTAAATGAGAGTATATATAATAATAGTTGAAAGACAGTGAATGATTAAGGTTTTTTATTGCTTTCGCGAAGTTTCAATTAAGAAGTACCAATACAGAAGATTGTAGTGTGACAATACGAATTACTCGTATTACTCGTAGAAGTCAGTAGAGTAACTTTAACACATTAAATGGACTTCTTTCAATTGTTGCAAACTTATTATGTAGTTCAATGCATGTATTGTCCAAAATATACTTTTATCAGTAGCAAAGTATGTTTCGGAATACGTGAAAAGAAAACGTGTTTCAAAAAAAAACACTGATAAAGAAGATCTCTAAAAGCATAGATAAAAGTAACACGTCTTGAAATTTTACACTGGAAGTCTTTTCCTAAAGCTTTTGACGTCTTATAAGTCAGCAACTTATAAGCATTAAATTAAGAGGTTTCACAACACCACATAGTACTTCAGTGACCCTTCGGGTCACCAAGAGTTCAGGGCTAACTTTGCTTCCATCGATTACCGTCTAAATCAGGAAACGCTGTTGTGTATATGGGGCAATACTCTCTAAAACTGATGGTACAAAAACAGTACATTCTTTCTCGCAATATTTGTAACTCTTGATTGATTGATTGACTAGTAATTCGAGGCTCGTCAACGTCTAAGAGGATTAGTCCCGTAAGTGTAGTGAATGTGTTTACCGCTGGAGGTGGCGAAGATGGATGGCGATATCCGGCGACGACCTAGGTCGGCTTACGGGGATTTTCCCGACCAGGTATCTTCTACCAGCGTGGCACCGCTCTAGCCACGAGAAGCTCTAAGCTCTCGACTGCTCTCCCGACACATACGGTAGTGTAATGCATGAGAGTCTAAATGTGTGCAAGGGATGAGTGTAGGACGAGGTAGAGGAAGGAAAGATTGCGCGCTGTCTATGACTCGTTTGTTAGGGTAATGCCTTAGTATTCGCCTGGTGTTGATCGGAGAAATCACGGAAAACTACCGATTCAGAACAGCCCGCTACGAGAATTCTCCTCCAAATACCGGCTGAATTCGACCTAGCTGTGAAGCTAGTGTCTAAAATCCTGCAATCGTCGGTATTCGACCCACCCGGTCAGAGCCACAGCAGTGACATAAGTTGATGTCCTGAGACACCTTTGGGGGGATTTTTCGAAAATTCAGTGTCAAAATAAGATCTTCGCAATTTTCAAAGCATCCTTTGTTCTAACTGGGGAAAACATAAAGAAAAAAAATGGTGCCATGTTTGAGAAATACATTAAAGTTGCCTTTAATGCAAAAATTACGAGAAACCACTCGTTCTAAAAAATTTCGAAAAACTGTACACGTTCTTATTTAAAAGTCTAATTGTTTAGATCACATTTCATTAAGGAAAATTCTACAGCATCAATATTGTGATTTAGCAATTTTCAAAAATATGATCACTAAAAATGGGACCTCACTGAAATGCTCACTGAAAATGGGACTTAAGCTTTCTTAAGCCCTCTGCGAGGAAATAAAATTAACCCCAAAATTAGCAGCTAAATTTTTAGAAAAAATGAAAATGAAGGCTTCATGTAAAGTATCCGTTCCCTCAATGACCCTATAATGAAATGGACTTGATGAAACGTCTGGAGTATCCCACCAGAGTTCTAACGACCAGTTTCACCACCATTATTTAAATGTTTAAGTTTGTCTTAAGTATTTTAAGGTAGACGTTTCCATTTCACCACACCCTTTAAGGCGAATGTAATTAGTTCGACTTAAATTTATTCACACCCCTCATCAGCACTTATTTATTTTAAGTCGTGCATTACGGTCCAAAAAACAGTCCAAATAGCGAGCGTATTGTGAAGTGTTGCTTTTGACAGTGGTTGCTGCGACAATTGTGAAAACGAGAGCTTTGAGAAGCCTTCTCGAAGACCGAGGTGGATACGGGAACGGTTCGACTATGTTGAGTTCGATGAAAGAGGTTTCGCCTATCAAAGATGACAACACTAGTACATGGTTTGGTGTTAATTGAGTTTACAAGTTTACTTCTTAGGTAATTATTAACGAAATTAAAATTTTAATAATTGGATACTTAACTGTTTTGCAAGTAAAAAAATGTATAAAATTAGTGTTTAGTATGTTATGTTTAAATGATCCCCTAACTACTCTCAACTTCCAAGTTTTACATTCAGTAATTTTTATTGCATTTCTTTTTTCACCTTAAAATTATGTTAAATGTTATCCCACACTTCAGTTTTTGTCCATTTGTTGTTACATTTATAACTTTGTTTTTTATAATAGAATACATTTCATACATTCGATACATTTTTCATACATTCGATATGCACTTCTTTATCCTACGATAAAAAATCGCAATCCTCTCTCCCCATTACGAAAAATCAATAAAAATAACCTCCTTGCACACAGTATACAAAGCAGAACCAAAACAAAGAAGGTTGGTTGTGGTCACTGGCTGGTTCACCAGGGTCCAGCATTGCTAACTAACTTTCGGATGCATTTAAGTTATACTTCACTAATCATTGCTTTAAAGAGGGAGGTGAAACGACGAAGAACAAAGCACGACTTAACCCTCCTCTTAAAATTAAGCATCACTTTGCTAAGTCATACTAAAAACGTTTTTGGTGAAATCGGCCGTAAAATGATGGCATTCAATCCAAAACATAATCATTGGTACTACTGATTGTTAAAATAGCAAACTTTCCGTGTACTAGAATTTTATAGTACATGGGGAGAGTAAATGGGATGTACCGTATAATGTGTAAAAACATGTTAAATGTACTAACACTGCCTGCATAAAGTAGCGGAGAGCAGGGGAAAATGAAAGAGATGCCCATCAGGTAAAGCATAGTATCAAGGGCGAACACTTTTAGATGCCTTTATGTAAACGCATATAAAACGTAAGAAGAAAATGTGAATACACTTTTAATGGCGACGTCTCATGAACTATCTCGACTGAAGTGTACTTGTTTGCATGCTCGAGGAAATGGGAGTACAGGAAGCTAAATCAAACTAAATGCATTCACCGAATACTCAGTATGATATGAGTACCTTATATCTCTTCGACTCTTATAAGCCATTCGAGGAAACATTGCTTAGGTGGTTGTATCACCAGTTTCCACAGGTTAACTTTAAGGTGCGGCGACTATGAGACTTATTGTTTTTCATGACACAGTTTGCGTCAAATATTAGTGAAAATTATAAATGCAGCTACGAGGGTGTGTCAAATGAAAACCGTAATTATTTTTTTAAATATTATTTATTGTACACACATGGTACTAGATCACTTTTCGACATAGTTCTCCCCCGCGCTCAATGCATGCCTGCCAGCGCTTCCTAAGCGCCTGAATTTCCGCAGAAAAAAAGTTTCTGGGGGACGGCGCAACAATTCGTGCACCGCGTGATGTACCTCATCCGAATGGATCTTCTTGCCACCCATTGCTTTTTTAAGGAACCCAAACATGTAGAAAGCACTCGAGGCGAGATCAGGCGAGTAAGGTGGATGGGGAGGCATTCAAATCTCAGGTCAGGACCAAGGTTTCATTCCCGGTGACGATTCGTCCAAGGAAGACATCACCGTTACGTTCAACGCGCCGCAAGTTATTCACATGCATCGACACGTCAATGTTTCAGTTCCGAGGTCAGTTGTTGTCAAAGAATACAAAAAAAACTTTAACAATTTCACAAAACTCTTGCAATGCTGTGAAAACACAAAATGAAAGACACACACTGACTAAGCGATGCTACCTGACTAACACAGCAAGAAAAACCAAATTAATGTAAACATTGAAGAATGTATTGAAAGGTTACGAGGCACACATGGTTGGATTTTCCAAACCAGACCACTCTCACAGCTCCTCCTAATTACACAGCTGTCTAGTAGAGGGTCTCAATGCAGATAGCAAGAAATGCCTTTCCCCGACGTGAATGCTTCACGCCCAAAGTCCACCACAGCCCCTTCCGCCTTGGCCCAAAACTCCACCAGCGTTCACTCCCGCTAACCGCCCGACTCTGCACCGCCCCGAGTTTGACACCGGGCGGGTCGCAGAGGGCGGCCAGCAGGCCAGCCGGCCAGCCGGAGGAGGGGCGGACGGAGGCGGGGGAAGATACGGGCGGCGACGGCGGTGGTGGTGGTGGTGGCAGCGGCGGTGACGGTGAAGTCGACGTGACGTCAGCGATGTCGGCAGCAAGGGCGAAGCCGTGCGCCGAAAGACAGCGCCCCAATGCGTAGAGGCGCGGGGGAACAATAATTAATTAATGTCTTAATTCATTCATTAATTAATAAATTAATTTTTTTAAGTGGGACGCGCGAACTTTGGAGTTGGCGCCCCCATAACACACTGGTGTAGCATGGAACTCCCATAATTTGGCGGGAGTACCACAAAGAGTGTCCAGGTGAGCGGAAGTCGCAGGAACTTGTCCGTGCCGACCAAAATGTGCTAACAGTTGTCGGGGCACCGTTCTTGTAGACCTCTTATGAAATTGGAGCATATCATGCACAATGTGATGTGCTGAACCATGACTAATGTGTACAGCTTTTGCAATGTCGTTTGATATCACTCGGCAGTTGTCCATCACGATTGCTTCAACGGCTGCAATGGTCTCTGGAATCCCAATACGATGTGCCTGGCCTGGGCGCGGAGCGTTGGCCACGGATATCACACCATTTGCGAACTTCCGCCACTATTCGAACACTTGCTGTGTGACAAACAGGAGTCACCATGCTGAACCTTCATTCGTCGAAGGTCAATAGGTTTCACACCTTCACTTCACAAAAACCAAACCACAGAACGCTGTTCCTCTCTAGTGCACGTTGCTAGTGGGGCAGCCATTTTTACACTGTTCCTGTGCCGGAGTTTGTGTTTCTTCCCAATGATGCCGCCTAGGAAACATCTGGCACACTATTGCAAACATGCCTATCAACTTACAGGACACTAGCGCCACATTTGGATCTTTTATTATACTTTTACGATTTTCAGTTGACTCACTCTCGTAGATACCAAAACAATTATTATCTTGCTAGAAATCAATGAAACAGACATGTCAAGGATTTTTTAAAAAATATTTCACCTTTTATTTCAATTATAACTTCATCATGTTATGTTTGAATGATAATCGTTGAAAATTATTATTTTCAAAATATTTCTCAACGCTTCTCGTTTGCCACGCATCATGGCAGCTGTTGTCTAGCTTGGCTTTTCAAATGAAGTGCCCGTGTAGTGGTGACCTGGTTCGTGAAGTGCCTAGTGGTGCGCAAAGCGCGGAAAAACCGGTGCGTCGCAGCAACTCACCCATATCATTACATCATGGTTCTCCCTTTGATATCGACGGGGCCCAAGGGTCCGTATTTTCGATGTGTATTTATTAAATCCGAACTGGCGTAGCCCATGAGTTCCTAGTAGTAATCAGCCGGTAGAACCTCCATGACTGCGCCTAGATAGCGCTCCGCTCTTTCCCGTAGGACCGTACGGAAACACCATCTGATGAAGCCAGCTCCTCACTGTTACCAAGTGGGAGGTCAGGTACTAAGGATCCATACCGCCCAGGTATAAAACGTACATGCCTCTAACGTATGCTCCTACGCCACCCGAAAGGGACAAGAACAAATAGAAGTCTTGGGGAGGGTGATGCGTGCTGGTTGGGAAGCCCCACATGCTACACAACAGAATTGCCAAGGTGGGATACGATCCCGCGCCCCCAGCTTGCTACTGCATTCGTACTTTGGCGATGTCGACTTTAGTGACTCGGGCATACAAGTACTTAATATCCAGTATGGAATATTTCTGAAACATTTTGTTAACCCCTTAAAAATATTTTTCTTCTTGCACAACATGCTTTTCAGGACAAACTTTTTGCACTATTCACAAAGAACTCAGTGAAATTGAAAGAAGTATATAACAACATAGGCATTCATTGAAATGGATATTTAATTTTAACTTTTGTTTAACTTCCGAATTCACGTATCGTCACTCAATTTTGCGAAAAACTATGAAATTGTGTCCAACATAATACGATTTACTAGTAAAAAAAATCATTTCTCTTACAACTTTGTGTTTGATTAGAAGTTATCAATTCTGCAGACCACTCTAAAATATTTTTTTCGAATCATTAAAACAACCAATACAAATTACCAGTTGCGAAGTTTATTCTGATTATTCTCGTTCATTCGTTTTTGTATTCGTTTCACAAAGCAAGTTTATCACTCTCACTGCATTACTAAATATTATGCAAGGATTAGGAAGTCATTTCCTGACGCAAATATAGTATGACATACTTTTTAAATATTTGCGTTGCAGTTGAAATGATAAATTACATTCTGTAATGAATTCTGTTATGGAATTATTACGTGGTATTGCAACGGTCGAAGAGTGAGATCGTGCGTCAACAAATGAAATTGGAATAGAAACAAACACATACGCAAAGTTATTAACAGTTAATGTATCTCTTGTTAGTAGAATTAATTTAAGATATTGATGCATAATCATGGTCGAAAGCTGTTTCAGTCAATTGCCGTATTAATTTACATAACTATAGTAAAATAATAAGGATTGCGTGCATAAAATGAAGAACACAAGCATGCATGAAACAATTCACACCACATTAAAGATATGGCGGATGATTACAATGATATAAACTACTGTTAATACAGAATGGCATAGACGGTTTTGTACTATATCTTTTCTATTCTCTTGAGTCGGGACTGGCTTTGCCCTTTTGCCCCACGGTCTTCCCAGCTGCTAGATTTCGATTCCTAAAAGACCTACCAGAGCTTCACGTTGTACCATTGCCCTCCCCGATAATAGCACAAACTTTGTATCTCTGTATTACACTTTTACATGGTAACACTTTTACTTGTCCGTGCTAACACTTGGCCTCCTCTCGGCACTTGTTTATCGTTCTGTGCGTAGGGATCCAGTTCCTCAATTACACACACAGATTGCACACAGTTGCGTGTCAGACCAAGAGATTACGGAAGGATCAAGATACAGATCTAATACAGGTGGGACATGGAACGAACCCTTTGAAACAAATACGTCTTCATGCATTCATATCTTTCAGCGTCTTCGAACGTACAACCTTAGTGTCTACATATTTGGGCTCTTCTGTCCCAAGCCTCTCTGTCGTGACCAGACCACGTATCTTCACTGTAATGTTAGTAAACGCCTTATGATATCGTAATGATAATAATTCACTAAAACTAATAATACAACTTAAACTTACCTTTTTATCCATACGCGGATTTTGATGTGCTTAGCAGCATTGAATCTATGGATCTAAATGACACTGATACTATTCTATTTCGTAGCAACAATGTTAATTGGATGTAAAGTATTATTAATTGAATTGTAAAATCTATCATCATTGCACTCAGATAACAATCAGATAATGAATAATTTTCTGAACATTAAGTAACTCTGCAGAAAATATTGTAGAACAATATTTTCAGCACATATCAGTTAACTCCTTGGTTTAGTTTAGTTTCATGCAATATTTATATTGACGATATAGTGCTTTATCAAAATATAAACATTATTTTCACTAGTTGTCAATTTTTCGGTCCTAATAGTAAAAAGAAAATTTGACTTTAAAAATATCATAGAATAATATATGCACACGTTCATTAAAACATTGGAGCACCATAAAAATAGTAATGTGGATAGATCGGGGATTTCTGAATCCACCTCTCCCAAGAAAGGTCGCTGCGCCCGAACGGACTTGAGCGCTCGGGCAGAGGCAACCGGTTGGAAAATGCGCCCCAGCGTTCAGGCGGCAAGTAACCGGTCAGTCGCGGGCGGTTATTTTTCCACAGAATGCGGAAGCGTTAGCCACGATTGCCATCATCTCCACCATTCCTTACAGGAACGCCATGCGGGAGAACGTCCAATTCTAACCCATCCCGTTTTAACGATTGCTTATTTCTTACTTCCGTGTGCGTCATATACCATGGTCATTCGTTCCGTACGTCATCATGGTCCCGTACGTTTTGTGCATTTTTAATCACGGGAAAGTGACTGTATTCTTCCCCCAGGATGGTGGGATAGTGGCCAACCTGTCGGCTTGCAAGGTTTTCTCATCCAGGCATCTCCCAACAGTAGTGCATGTAAGTGTGAGTGCTTGTAAGGTTGATGACAGGGTAAGGATGGGGACACAAAGACCTCGCGCGGTTCATGGCCCATTTTTAAGCTACTGCTCCGGCATTAGTCTGGTGTTGATATGAGAAACCATGGTAAACTACCGACAAGAACAGCCGGTCCCTAGAATTCTCCTCCAGACAGCGACTGAATTACACCTAATTGTACAGCTAGTGACAAAAATCCTACCACTGTCGGGACTCTAACCCAAGGTCCTCCGCTCAGAGGCACTACAGTGATATCAGTTAATGCCCTGAGCCACCTCAGCCGTTTACCCCATCTTAACTAGCGTATGGTGGCGGTGAGGCATTCCGAATCCTGCAAGTACGTGGGAACTCTAGAAAAAAGAAAATTATACTTCAAAAACTTTTGAACTACGTCGGTATTTCCAGATATTCTATGAGACTTAAAACGTTTTTTGAAAACTTCGCGAGTTAGACATCCGTCAGCTAGTCATAAAGAAACAGGCTACGCAAGAACTTTCGTCATCGAATTCCCATCCATCTCTGACAACATACAAGACGTGGAATGTGTCACCAGGTAAGCGTAGCAGAACGTCAGAAATTCTAACGTATCCGACACGCGTTTGAAAACGTTTGAGTGAAATATCTGGTCTTCTTCCTCGCTTCTTGTCACAGTGGCCGGATCCGGCGCGCGGCCGGCAGGGCTCCGGGCCGGAATACGCGTGTCCATAACACAAGACAGACGTGCTAAGTCCCGAATCCGCTCGCTCTATCATGGTTTATTTATTCGCCTCTTTTCGGGAGCGCCGACAGCGGTAGCGCGGAGCGAGGCCCGAAGGGTGGGATGGTGGGAGGGGAGGGGGAAGGCGGGGAGGGGGGAGCGAGCGCTCTCAATACGCCCCTACTTCGCCCAGTAAAATATTGGGTCCGTATTCACGGAGAAGTATGACGAATGGGTCCGTTGTCGCGGGCATATTGCGCCTCCAGATAAAACAGTAAAATTTCGATGCGCGATCCGACGTTATAGAAAGGCTTCGGTTTGGAGGGCCGTGTGGTCGGGGGGGTGGGCGGGGGCGGGCGCAGGCGACCGATACTCGGCAGAGAGATGGTGGGATGGAGCCGAATGGGGGATGGGGGGGGGCGGCCGCGAAAAAGTGGGCGAGAACGTGAGGGTTAAAAGGGTCTGAGGGGCGATGGAAAGAGCTACAAGAGAGTGCGTAGGAAGACGGAAGCCAAAGGCGAGATGGGGGCCTGTAAAGCAGAGGTTCGCTATCGACGTTCTGGCCCCGATATCGGACTCTGTCATGTTATATTGAGCCGACGAAGAATGTCTTTAACATTTGCCATATTAGCACCCAAGGCTCGTTTCATTGACATTTCATTCTGGATGAAATGAGAGAAGAATATATATATAAATTTGTTGAAAAAACTTTCTGAGAGAAGCAAAGCCAGTTCGAACTATTCTTCTATAAAAAGTGTTTATTATTAGCATTTCTTTTTAACATTCTTCCAGAAGTGTCTCCTCTGATCGTTGTAGAATGAACGTGAAAAAGTATATACTTTTTGATTTCTGGAGGTAAAAAGACAGGGTAAAACTTTGAAAGATGACTTGGATGTATTTTTATCATTGCACAGTACTGATTAATGCTTTTGTGTCTATGACAGACAATGTATACCTAAGGTATCTAGAATAGAATGTATACCTTTTAAAGTGTTTCTATCAGTATTATTTGAAAAGGTAAGATTTTGATCGCAAAAACGTATGTTTAACAAATATTTCTTGTTTACGAAATATTCTTGCACTAGATTTGGACGGTCACATTAGTTACTACATAGGCTGAAAATAAAATTTTCAGAACTATGTTCATTTTCTTCTGTCATACATTTTCTTTCTTCAACATGTAATGTGCTTCCTACTTTCCTTTACATTTTTAGGAATTGGTCTCACTTTTGCTGCAATTATGATAACTGGACGTTAAGTGACTTGTATTGCTGAAACATTTTTGTAAAATAATGACCTTTACCTAAAAGGTTATCAAGTTGGAAAAGTACAGTAGTGATATCGTTATGTTGGTCACATACTTGAGAACTTTCTTATCGTTTCTTCAGGATGCATAGGTCATTTCCTTTAAATATACTCTACTCAATTATGTGGAGATAAAATTGAATTGAAAGAGGAATCATGCAGGAGCTGTGGAAGCCAACTTAATGATCATTATTGCACTTTTCGAAAAATCCGAATATAGTTAAAATATAACCTCATTTTCAATTGCTATTTAAAGATGCAGTAAGGAGAAACTTTATAAGCCGATATTTTACATTAAGGGGAAATCGGGATTCAAGTCCTTTGTTCATTGTAATACAATGTGCAGCTTTTGAGAATCCTACGTAACGCAAGTTACGCTCATTAGGGGCAATTTTAAGGCAGTATAAACGGGAAGATCTAAAAATAAGCGAGACGCTACACGAGAGACTACAATGTACTGAACATTGTGTTGTCTCTAATGAATGGAGTCACAGCACAGATAACGAATAATACACGAGGCGCATTCTAATAACTACCAGGCCCTGCACGTATTAACAGCTAACATAATTTTACTTGGTTAATGCAAAATCTCCAATGTTCTTCCAGATTATGAACAGAGGCAACCACGTGACGAAAAAGAGTAACAAAAATAAATATATGAACATAGGTATACAGAGCGGGACTAGTGGAAGAGGTTTCGGAGAGCGAGAGAGAAAACTTTGATCAGAAAAACGGAAATAACACATGATAATCCCAATCACAAGTTGAATGAAATATATATGGTAATTTAAAAAGAATTTTATTGAAATGTATAATATTCAAAATTTTTATCACTTCGCTAGTCTTAAATGATTACATTGCGTTATTACGTTCTCACATGAATATTGCAAATCCGTTTTCACACAGAAATACTTCATTGAAGTCAATACGCTTCACTCAGAGAATCAAATGCCTGTCAAATCATGAATATTGCTGTTTAGCATTGTTAAAACGATAATTAATGGTCCCTCTCTGACAGACGTGTTTGCGTGAATAATTGTTCGCTTGTACATGTTAATGAGGCTAATATTATGTAAGTGTCCACCCTGGATGAAAGACATCATGCCCAGTGATGGGATGAAGAGAATATCCTTTAATTTCAGTACGTGGCATCATGCATGCCTTTATTAAATGTAAAAGGGAAACATTGCATACAATTAATATACAATATGTTGGTTAAATTGTAATGTAATAGAAAATTCTAAGATTTAGATTTGTAATAATTTGAGAAACAATGACAGAAAGAAAACCTTCAGTTTTAAAAAAAATACCTACACCTTCATTAGGCTAAAAAGAACAGTGAAAGTTATTACGCTCGGAGGAGAGTGCTGCAAAGGGGAGGAAAAGAAGAATAGGGGAAAGAGAGAGAAAATATGGAGAAGGAGATAGAACGAAATGGTACGTAATGTAAAAATGAGATGAGATATAGTGTAATGTGATGAGAAGTAATATAATGAAAATGAGATGTACGGAAATGTAATGAAATGAGATGTAATGTGAAATTTAATAATGAGGTTTCTCTTAATGTAATAGGAAGATATGCGATGAAAAGAGGTGAGATGAAATCGTAAAGTAATAAAAAATGAGATGTAAAGTACGAATATTAATTTTAACTATGAGAACTGGCGATCCCATAAACCTATAAAAATTTTAAAATAATTTTCTTTAAGAAAGGATTTTGTAATGAACGTTTCTTTAGATGTATCGGGTATCGTCAAAACATTTGAAATTTTAAAATTTTAAATGTGAATGGAAAGAGTTGCATTTGTCTGAATGACTTTCATGTAATTTGACCTCATGAAATAATTAGACTTTCTTTATTTGAATGTTACCTTGTGAAGTAAGTAATGAACTGTCCAAACTTATTTAGCATTTTCTAAGGATTCATGTGACCCAATTTGATGTATTTACATAATGGAATTTTGAAATAAAACATATATTACTACATTTCCTCTTCATTTTGAACAAGATACCGCACGGTTACATCATACTATTGTTTCTGTATCCTTCAAAAATGTCAAAAAACAAAATTCCCAAGATTTATATTTTCCTGCATCATAATTTAGACCGACGCGAACCAACCACAATATAACAATGTTTCAACGCGTTATAACGCGTGGGCATTTTTAATGTTACGTACATCAGAACTCATAACGTAGTAACGCTCAAATGAACTGGGTCAACCTACAATCAATCAGGGGCGCGGACGCAATCAAGGGGTGCATGCCAAACAGCGGAACATCGGGCGATGGGAGGGGGCCGAGCACGGGGTGGCCAGCCGCGCTCTGGGGCGTGCGGCGGTGGGCGACAGAGCGAAGCGGGGCTGTTGCCGCCCTACGGTAAGACGGGATCAGCTATATTCAGATTTAATTAGAGTGACTTCTGACGTTTGATCTAGGCTGAAGGAAACGCTACATTGTCTAGGGTACAAAATGTATGATACTGAATAAATAAATACAAAATATGTAAATATAGCAAAAATATGATGTAGGACTTGTAGCACAACTAGAAGATGAACTAGCTATGATGTAGCACAACGATAAGAAGAGTGCTGAAAAACCTGTACAAGCCCACGCTGCACTGTCGCCACTTGCGACAAATTGTAACACCAAAACAGATCACTAATAATCAATAATGATTAAGTTTGATCAGTTGGGGCACCCTTATCCAATCGGGAACGTTGTGTCAACTTAATGTTTGGTATTGAAGCTTCCAATTGGATAACCGCGACCCAGTTGATCAGACGTCGGAAGTCACCGTAAATAAATAAGAGAATACTCGGCGACAGCCTGAGGAACAAGCCACGTCAGTGTGTGAAGTGTGTGAAGACGCGCTGAAAGGGGGAATACTAATGAGCAGTCGTTGGGGGTGGCAGTTGTAGATAAAAAGCCCTGCCGATTTGATGTTTTATAATATTTTTTTCATTTACGTTGAATTTAAAATATATTTTTATTTATTGATTATACTTATATTTAACGTATTAAATTGGCTTCATAAGTGCCTTTTGTCACCATACATAATAGTTGGTATTAAACAAGGCTTTTGCTACATTCTAGGCTGTTAAGTTATTCAAATCTTTATTTTTATGACTTTTTCCGGACGACCTGGGATGTAGCTGTCGGACTGCACGCCTTTTATCACCGAAGGCGAGATTCGATCACCGACCGATGCAAATGAAATTTGTGGAGAATGAAGTGGATTTGAGGCTGATTTTTCACGTGTTCAAGTGTATACTGTCTATTATTTCACTGTTGCCTTCATTGATCCCTTGGCTCCCTTCCCCAATCACTTTTTCATAATCATATTATTCTCCCCCGTCATTATTTCATAATCATCACTGCATATTCTATACAGAGACGAAGAATTGTCCTATGTGCTGGCGGTTCTATGTGATGAAGTCCGGCAGAGAGACGTGAACTGAAGAAGAAAGACTATTAAGAAAGGGTCTAGAAGAGGAAGAAAAAATGATGATGAAAGAAGAGGAAGAGATGGGAGAAGAAGTAAGTTTGTAAAGTTATGATAAATAATTATGTAATCAAAATAATTATAAAGGTAGTAATGAGAGTTATAAGATGAAATGCAAGTCTAATGAAATGTAAGGCTAAGAGATAATGAAAGGTAGAAAGAGGTACATGACAAGTACAATATGTAAGAAGGTGTAAAGCTGAAATAAGGCGAAGTATAATCAAATACCAAATCTCCCACAACACCAAAAAAAGCTGACAAATTCTGTATTGTACTCTTAGTATTTGCCTTTCACAATTTTTTGCGGAAGTTTCCTGCGTGACTAGAAACGTCAATACAGTTCCAACACTATACTTCATGGCATAAATGGAAGTGGATCATTTGGGAGCAGGTCGCGACATGAGCCAGGGGCAACGCGGTGTCCGGCAGCCAAGAGACTGAGTGTGTGAGGGTGGGGTGGATGGGGCGGAATAGGGGAGAAGGAAGGGGGAGGGGGAGGGGGTGGAAGGGGGAAGGGGAGGCCGCCGCAGAGCAGCGCCGCTCGCCGTCGGCTGATGGCCGTTCCATGCAGCGTTTCAATATTGCACGCCCGCTGAGCGCATTCACACGGCCGAATTCCTGTCCGACTTGGCGAACGCGGATGTTATCAATTTCAAAACGGCAGCTGCCACTTGTCTTCTCACTCGAATCGAATTCAATCTACTCGCAGTTAAATTGTAACACGTAGTTGAGTGTTCAATGGGGAATACCTGAATGAAAATAATTATTTTATTGCGTTCACTTTTAACGGGTTGTTCTCTCGACGTTCGGAGACTGTTTTTGGATTTCGAGCTTCGGCTCGTATCAGAGATAATAAATGAAAATGATCAGGTGATAAAGGGGGATGCTTGAACATGGTGATGATAATGATGGAAATGAAACGGTAAGGATATACAAGTAGGAAGCTGCTATGAACCCTGCTTACTTCCCTGCTTACGGGAACAAAACTTGAACTCTGAAATTCAGAAATGGATATCTGAAGCGCTGGTCCCTACCTCACAAATCATCTCCATCATACGTGTTTGGAATATAACAAAGGAAAAATTGTTTACGATCAGTTTCAAAAATTGGAACAAAATTGCAAAATTCATACAACGAAATAAATTACGGGTTCTAAGTTTTCAAAATGATCGTAAACAATTTTTTCTTTAAAGTTCCAAGGATAAAGAGGTATCAACCACAATAGTAGATAGATACTCTACTATTGTGGTTGATACCTCTTTATCCTTGGAACTTTATCATGGATTACCACAAGATTTCTGCTGTCACCACAGAATTTTCCTTTGTTACATTAAAAAAAACCTTTCAAATTCTAAGTTTGTAATTTCGCTCCTTTTCAAAGTTCGTATCAAATTCTATGAGCACAAATTATTTACTACATGAAAATAACAACCACCGACAATAACAATATCCACCGACTATTACAATGTACGCCATTTGTAAAAAAAATCACAGCGAGCAATAAAAAGCATACCTGCTTTCTCACCAAGGGACTAAGCAAATACCATCTTTTCTTATGACCTTGGCCGTATCTGAGAAAGACGTTGCTGAACTTGTGATTAAAGACCAACCGCGCGGCACAGCAGAGAACAGCTTTGCGAGACGTAAGTCCGAGGACTGTGAAATAACAGAACATAAGGTCTAACATCATCACCTTTATTGTTGCTGCAGGTACATTTGCTGTCGCAAAGACAGTTGTTTGCAAACACAGCACATAATATGTATAATACAGCACATAATATGTTACAAGGGCGGGGATCTTTTGCATATTATGCAAAAGATACCCGCGCTTGTAACAACAAAACAGGTGACACTCAGCAATGTTTGGTTGCCCACATCCCAAAGTCCCGGCGGTGACGACGATCATTGACGCTTATATTGCTTGACAATGCCCAGCGCGTCGTCCGGCGCGGGAAACCGGGAGAGGTGGCTCAGGGCATCAACTGATGTCACTGCAGTGCCTCTGACCGGGAGGTCCTGGGGTTCAAGATACGACGGTGGCAGGAATTTTGACACTAGCTACATAACTAGGCTGAATTCAGCCGCTGTCCTGGAGTAGAATTCGAGCGGTAGGCTCTTTTGATGGGTAGTTCTCCGTGGTCTCTCCGATCAACACCAGGAGAAAGCCAGAGCAGGACCCTAACAAGCGGCCACTGGACCGCGCGCAATCTTTCTTT
Organism: Acheta domesticus; assembly: GCA_031308135.1. NCBI lineage: Eukaryota > Metazoa > Arthropoda > Insecta > Orthoptera > Gryllidae > Acheta > Acheta domesticus. The sequence goes on along the minus strand of JAHLJT010000631.1, from coordinate 181,503,237 downwards.
CCTCTTCCTTGTCCTATCTTCACTTCTTACTTACACGCTTACACTTACGTGCATACAGTACATCTAACACACTTATTACACACTCTAATAAATCCCGGTAGACCAGTCAGGAGCTTAGAGGCTTATCCCGGCTGGGGCGGTGCCCCGTTGGTGGGAGATGCCTGGTTGAGGACCTCGCAAGTACTTAGATTCGGTGTCGAATCTCACCAGGCACCAGGTGAAGATAACGCTACCTCCCACGACGAAAACATGGATTACACTTACGGTACAAACCTTAGCAGTTGACCCCTGAATCAAGAATCAATCAATTCGGCGCGTTATTATTGATATAACTGCAGTTGTAGAAATTCAGGGGTATCAGATTGGGCCAAACCAAAGAGTTGATTTTTAAAACGGAAACACGGTTTCAAATCGTCTTCCCCAGGCCCCAGATATAGTGCGCGTTGGCTTCCCGAGATGGAGTTTGAAGGCCGTCTGGCGGGACCTCGTTTTAAAGCCATGGTTTCCAAACGGTCCGGCAAATCTGCCTTTCTGAATTCATTGCATTCCGCCATCTTGTTTTTCTCTGCATGGAACAAAGAATGCCGAGTCAAGATATGGTCATGTTATGTGTTGTGTTTGTTGTGTTGTAGCGTGCACCTGCAGCTAAAATAGCGACGAAGATGAAGAAGCGGAGAATCGTGAAGCTGTTTGAGCGACGGTAAAAGTGAGAGGTATATTCTGACAGAATTTTAGTCAATGTTCAATATTACCATTGTTTACTACATTGTAAGAGAATAAAGGTTGATCGGAAGTTTACGATTGTGCCCAGGTGGAACGATTCCTTCGTCTCCTTTTATGATTCATTATTTCGGATGAAATTCTCCTAAAAATGAGGGAGGTCTATAAACCAACGTGAGCGCTGGAGCAACCAAGGAAGCGCGAACCAGTCGCGAAAGCGAGGGATGGAAGGCCCTGGAAAACGCAGAATGTCGGATACGTAGATGATCGCTACGTGTAATAAGTATTGTACAATGGTTTTAAAATTACTTTCGTCATAAAATTGCTTTCATTATAAAATTATATTTATAGCGTGAATAATATGAGCTGTATGAATCTTACTCTCATGCGAACTAAAATAATCAGTTCATTGATTCCAATGAAACGTTTCATTTGAATCACTGAATCAAAAGAATTGTGTCTCCATAAATTCTCGGTTTACCGAGAATAAATATTAAACCTCTTATATTTGTGTAGCTGAGCACATGGATTGTTCCCAGAAGCATGAACACCTATTTTTGTCTAAAAGTTCCCGGAGGTATTCGGTAATAATAGAAACGGATTAAACAGAGGAAATAATAAAGAAAAATAGAATTTAAAGGTACAAAATAACATAAGAGTTTAATAATTTCACTTCCTAGAAAGCTCCGTGTAATGTCGAACAATAAAATTTAAAGGTTTAAAATAAAAGAAGAGTTAATAATTTCACTTCCGAGAAAGCTCCATGTAATGTCGAACAAATGCAAAGTGGGTAAAAACGTTTTCTCACTTTTCTTTGACTCAATCTGAGATTGTTTTACAACTCATGGTTTTATTGAGCATTAACTGTAAAATAAACACTACTTCTGGATACATTTTTAGTGATTTGTTCAAATGGGAAAATTACTAATGCATAACTTATCACTAGCAGCATGCATTGCTCTGATTCAACAGATTTATATTGCACAAGCATTTTAGAAATTCGAATACGTTCCTGCAAGCATGGTTTATATTTAATACTTTTAAAATCGTCATATTTTATGTCCCTTTATTTCTGTTTAGAATTATGGGAACATATTGAGCATTCTACAAACGAAAGTATGAATGCTATGCAAAACCAAAGAAGAACCGATGGAGGGTCATCAACAACAAAAATTTTGGACCCTTTTGAGGATATTGCTGTTAAAACGTTGAGCAAATCTATGAATCAATTGGCAATGGATTATGGTGATGATGCTATAGCTTTTCAGATATAACTTTGGTAAAGCTTTATTGATAGCAAATATTTTATGTGGCCCTCGGTTGGCTCATGGAGAGCGTGTTGGGTTTCTGTGAGTCGGTTCCGAGTTCGATTTCTGACTGGGGCAAAAATGGAGATGTAGCTTTATATTATAAATATTTTCAGTTTCTTTCGCTGTGTGACGAAACGAAGCTAAAGTAGGGTAAAAACGCTAGGTACGGTGATGGGAATACGTCGCGCTTACCACATGTCTTTCTTACTCCCAGGCATGGATAATAAATATATAAAAAACAGAGCCCAAATCTGAGGACACTGCTAAATAGAAAAAGTTGGATTAATTTGACCGTAAATGCCAATTACATACATACATGTATGTTATGAAAAGAAAATAACTTCCACATTCTCATTCATGGCTTCTAAATTCATGACACAGGGAGGACAAATTGAAATTGTAGAAACTGTTGTACTACCATGACTATAACTAGAGGATTTAATTTTTTCTCGGGGAAAATAAGCAAATTCAAGGATTATTACAAAAAGACAAAGGGTGTAATCATCTGCTCAAGATTTTTATTTATTTATGTGAAATGGGTTCTTATAAAATGCCTTCTTCATCTTAAATACCTTTGTCTGTTTCTACTTACCCTCCCGTCTCTTCCAAAACGTAATCAAACATTTCCTCTGCTCGCTCTCTCAAAAGTAATATCCTGAGAAGTAACCAAAGCTACAGTTTTTTTCAAGAGGTTGACCTCTTTGTGCGCAGGTGTAATTCAGGTAAGAGAATCACTTTTTTCAGTTGCTCGCAACTACTCAAAAAGCTGCGCAAAAACTCGCTCTATAACATTTCTGGATCTTTTATGAGTCACATTGTACTTCATCTCAGCAGGTGTGCGTTCATTTAGAACTGGTCACAATGGGTACCTTGAGCATGCGTAACCGCAGACGCCAGTTAAAGTACCCAGGGAAAATGAGCGGAGAGACCACTGACAACTACCGAGCAGCCAGCTAGAATATTCCTCCAGACAGCGGCTCTATTCGATCTGGCTAGATAAACCGTTGCACGCGAAAGGGGTATCGTTGCTTGGCGTACACACGCACTGCAACGCGAAGCTTCGTAATGGCATTCACCCATTACGAAGTACATTCGCCTTAGTCGTCTGAAGAATAGGTCTTTATTTGCATCGCTTTTGAACAGTTGACCTCTTAGCACTGACGACACATCCACTGACCGTATGAAGGTGCGTTCGAAAGGTAGTACTTAGTTATGGTTCGAACGTATGGTGTTATATGGTAGCGTATGATGTTTCGTTATCGCGCTAAAAACACCCAAACCCGGCAAGAGTAGCTGCCCTGTTTGTTCCAGTAAAACCTGATGTAAACTTTCTGTATGCTACAGCGATCATATACACTGAGTATTCGATGTTATTTTAAAGATGTCACCGCTCATTCAATCTACGTTGGCCACTGTACGCCTGCCTACAAATATACCTTCCGTGGGCTTTATGATGATTCACCTGTAGGTATAAAAAATTAAATACATGTTAACATTAAAATGTGGTAATTATAGATGCACTAAACACAACTTTGCAAAATGATAACAAATTAAAAAATGTTTTCTTGAGAACTATGAAATAGTTTTAAAATGTGTATAAAATTACCTCTTACAAATATGAAAGAATGTTTGCATTGTGATAATAATGAATTATTACTTTCTATGAATTTAAATATTTATTACGTTCATATACTATTTACTTTGGACGCCAGGGAAAAATTTCCCATAAATATTATATGCATTAAATGCATTAATTTGCTAGCTCAGTTTTGGGTTCGATACGATGACACCACGCTTACCTGCAGACTGATTGTCACCGGGTTGCCCTCTGTACAGAAAAACCTGAAGTCTGAAATTATTTCTACTGTTACGAAAAATTATGTATAGATTTGGCACAACAATAATTTCATTTATTGAAATGACTTGAACTTTTTTAACAATATAAATGCGATTGATTGCATGCAATTGCAGTTTACTCATTAATTTAAGTTATTCTTTCGTCATGACCTTTAAAACCTTTTTACGCCAGCATTTAGTTAAATAACGGTACCGAATTCTCTTGGTGTTGTTAGATGAGACCATGCAGTTTCATACCACCCTTGGCTTCCGCGCCGAAAATCCAACTTTGCGCCGGTCGTCGCCGAAGTCATCTGCTTCTGTCTTGATGTTTAAATTGAATTCCTTACAAAAATTCCGAATTCTCAGCTGTTAAACCTATCATCTATAACACTGTCTGCGTCACGGGCGGACGCCTAGCCACGAACTATTCCGTTTTGCGTAAATTCCTGCTTATGTCTTTAGACCTATTTGTCAAGTCCGGAATTACAATAATTAATCGACGTTCAACTAATGTTCCATGTCGGTGAATAAAATAATTGCTTTACACAAAGTCTTTTTTCGTATGCATTGACAAAGTTCTAAATCTCATGCTCCCGGTTATATACAACACGGCGACGTCCCACTTAAATCATTCAGATAACCTTTGCGTAGCCACTACAACGATGCTTTTCCACCGAAAGCTCAGAGCCAAGAGAGCTTCTAAACAAAATTCTTTCGCTACCAAAAAAAATCTCGCTGTACTTTCAACAGACGTCAAAACCACCCGCGCCTCTAACAAAAGCATCTCGCATTCCGATTGAGAATGTCTATCGTCCATTTCTGACCACTGCTTATTTATGTTCCATGCTTTTTTTGTGTAAAAGAGTTTATATATTACGCCGGAGACCTTCAATCAGTTCCTCCTTACGTCATGCATGTAAACAAACATTCGTCACCTAGTGACCGCTTCGCACCGTCCAGAGTAAAGCGCGGTCTTTGTTTCCTTGTAATATTTTGCATATTACAGTACTGTTGTTTCACAAAAAATTAAGAATTACAAGAGTGATTTATCCTAACTTTTGTGCGAAACTTTTCAGTACCAAATAAGACAAGGAAAATTCGAAATCCCCAAAACCTACCCCAAATTTGGCTTCATCCCGGACTTTTATCTGGAAACCTACAATGCGGGTCAGTGTTGCGGGACAACGGCATTGTTGTTAGGTGTTGTTAGGCGTTGCCGGGCGAGGCAATTCTGTAGCGAGCTGGTGGGGGAGCGGGCTGGTCGGAGCTGGCGGGGATTGAAGTGGAAGGCGGGGGTAGAGAGGGCGAGCGAGTCTCGAGGGTCTGGCGGGGCCGACAGAGAGGACGAAGTGAACGAGGCGGTGCGGAAGCAGGCTGGTCGGAGCGGACGGGGATTGAAGTGGACTGAAGAGGCGGAGGTAGAGCGGGCGAGTGAGACTCGAGGGCCTGGCGGGGCGGACAGAAACGACAACTTGGGCGAGGCGGTGTGGGAGCGGGCTGGTTGGAGCAGAGGTAGAACCAAAGTGGACTGAAGAGGCGGGGGTAGAGCGGATGGGCGAGACTCAAGGGCCTGGCGGGAAGGGCAGAGTGGACGTAGCGGGCGAGGTGGACGGGGCGGTCTGGACGGACAGCGGTTCGGGTGAGCTAAGCGGACGGGCTTGGCTTGCGAAACGGTCAATTGTGTAACGTTTTGAGAGATTAAAGGGTGCTATTAATTGAAGGCGTATTTGAAATGGAAAAAATTAGTGGTTTATTTTACACACACACATTACTCATTTTTCTTTAAACGACAAAAAGATATTTTTTTGATCGACTGCAGAGAAAATGATACAACCGGGTGGCTAAGAGACCTGTGTCCTTCACGCTGAAAGAAACTAATTTACATCGTAGGTATTAAATGTAAGCTTCATTAGAAGGTTCAATAAAAGCAATAAACCTGGAAGCCATTCAGTAATGCAAAGTTTCAATTGCGATTCATTATAGTTAATGAGAGCTATGATAATCAATCGTTCTTATCAATTGTAGATTAGATGGGCTGGGAGATCCAGATCCGGAACTACTTTGAGAATCTAGTGATAAACCAAAGGGAGATATAGAAAAGGGGGCAGAAACCCATCCAGAAATAAAAAAACAACAAATTTTTTGGGACTAATGACTACTGGAATACTTATTTGAATTCCACAGATTAAACAGTTTTTGTTCAGAGAATATACATGTTTAGTTACATTAATTCATGAATAACATATTACTAAACTCAAAACATGCATCATACATTGTTGAATATTTTAATATCTGTATATGTGTAAACAAAAATTAAATAATTAAATCTCGTCATTTCGGAGAACATGAACAACAACCAGAAAAGTTTCATTTGGCTAGTATTCCATTGTTCGAACTGCTCATTTATTTTTAAACGCATTAAATTCTTATTATAATTGTGTTTGTTCAAAACGGTTTGAATTATTTCGTGGTGATTTACTGCAACACCTATTCAAAGTACGTTTCACACAACGCCCATGAATGGGTTCATTTGGTGCCCTTCTGTTTCGGGGAGAGTACAAACGCACATTATCTGCTCTCAACGCGTGCTTCTCGTATTTGCGCGACCGACTGGGCCAAGCGACCGCGACTCAATGCTTCACCAGAGCAGTGTTTGCGGCGGGATTCAACGACCGTCCTAAACGCCGGGCGCGCGCTCCCGAAGTTAACCCACTAGGATGAGGTCATTAGTGCGGCGCGATGGCCTTTGGCTGTAGTTGGCGCTGGCCGGCCTCACCAACCGCCAACCAGCCGGAGCAGCCACTCGAAAGTAGGGCGAAGTAGATTAAAGCGGACCCGGTTGAGCGGCCTTTAATGCCGATTCTGGAGTTCGCAATGGTCCTTTGATTTCTGGACTTTTCATAAACTGAAGACTAATTATTCAAATGTGGGAGCAACTCAATTTTCACATAATGAGTTTATTGATCCAATAATTACTTGCAACGAAAAATGATTTTTGACAGTAAATATGCGGTGGATACCAATTATTATGGAATTTTTAAAATTCTGAATTTTATTGAACTAATGCATTTGCAAGAGAAGCAAAAAACGATATCAATCCATCAAACAGAACAAAAATTACAAATTATGAAGTTCTGGTTTAATTAAACAGAATATACATATAACCATAAATAAAAAAACATATGTAAAAATATTCATTAAATTTATTACAAATGGTGACTAAGGGATTGTTAATATTTTCAAATAGTTGTAACCTATATCATATTTTGAATATTTTCTTAAATCTGAGCCGCGGAAAAATGCATAAACATTCTTTAAAAGAGGCAACGAACTACTATTCCAGTTTTAATTATGTTTTGACTCTCAACTTTTGTACATTTGTTTAATTTGACAAATATGAAAACCTTTTACACTAAAACTTACAAAAATGTCATAATTTACAAGTTTATAAATATTGTTGAACTTCAGGAATGAATAGAAACATTTTCAATGAGCCTCTTAGTCCTATTTAATCTTAGCTCTGATTTCTTGTATGTGCTCTTAATGCCTCATTCTTCACAAAATTACTGTCGCGTGTTTTCACTTTCTACTAATTTCCTCTCCACCCAACATCTCCGAAATCGCCAGTGTTATACAAGTAACTACCATCATGTTTGCTTTGTACCCTACGCTACATGCAGAGGAAACTAACTCATCCCATCGGTCCCGGTCTGCTGATAGCACAGTGTCTGCAGTACAGCGAGATCAAGTTGAATAGTTTCGGGTGCGACCACGTACTAGGCGTGTGCTATTGCCTCTAACCTCACCTTTTGCTGGTAGTCTGTGATTACGTTATTTCATGCATTTTAGGTTTGAATCATCTATCTTCTTGGAGAATATTTAGAGGCCAGTCTCTCATATTGGGTATATTCTAATGGTTGGTTAGAAGTCTTGTTTATTGCATTGGACGTAGATGCACTTAAAACGTCGACTTTCGAACTACAATAAGCAATGATAACTTAAAGCGGAACCCTCATTTTGTCCTGTTAAATGCACCCCTTTATTTCATCAGAGTCTTATTCCCTTCTAAATATGTTTCAGATTCAGTCAAAATAAGGTGGCAACAACAAACTCAAGAATCGAAGTACTTTTGTCATTATTAAAGCAACTGATGCAGTTCAAAACTAATCTGGGATGGAAGAAATCTAGTAAAATCGTTAATGTACCGAAGACAACACGCAACATTTGCTAACGAAAAGTACGAACACCAGAGAAATTAGCTAAACAAAAGATACTAGTAGTAAGAAAACATCACGTATTTTGTCGCCTGTATTTTCACGCAAAAATATGCGAATATACTGAAATTTTAAAAAAAATGTACATGTACAATTGTACCTTATTTCAAAATCTATTTTAAGGATTTTTAAGGGAAAAAATCTTTCTTGCAGGAAGACACCGAAAACACTTCGAACTTTTGCAATTTTCGAAAACTTCAGTTATCAATCACGACCATGAGACCTGCACCAATATCTTAAACGTCCTTCACCCTATCCAACAACAAAATTTAATAAAAAAGATGGAGTCATTTTAATATTTTGAAAATGTCCCTGGGGCTTCATGTAAAGTACCCCCCAAAGTTAAAATATCGGTTTCAAATTCAAGGGTCCGCGACATCAGCCAGATCGATTGGGGAATATCAATTTTGGAGAAAGTCGGCTAGACGGTTTAGCCGCTAGCGTTGTTCACAGAGTTTTTCTGCCGAAAATCCGCCGTTTTTCGCACAGCATTACATAACTTTCTCTCTACTTCTTAGCGAAAAAGTAAAGAACTACCATTCTGGGTAAAGGGTTGGAAGAACAGGAAGTAAATTATTGTATTGTAATGAAACTTTTTATTGAACTTACCAGTAATAAGCGAAGAATGGCCGTGTAGCCAGTAAAAAGGCATACTATTGAACATCTGGAATCGATCAGGAGGAAAGTAAGTTACTTACTTAGAAGGTGCAAAGCACATAATATGGACTAATCTACGGTTTTCTACATGTTTGTTATTTACTTTTAACATAATTCACTTTTAGAACTTAACTATAAAACTATTTTGTGTTTTCTATTAAGGGATTGCTTTATAAAACCTTTTGGAAAAGTGAACCAAGTGTACTGTTAAAGAAAACAAGTCGCCAAAAATATTTTTCTTTCGCATTTGAAAGACCCACTTTTATTATCTAAGTAGAGCAGTTTACTTGTACAGTTTAGATATTGTGGTGTTATTAAAACAAAGTAAACAAAAATATTCTCACTGGTCCCTACACTCATCCATCATTAGTTTTTGGAATCAGATTTTATTATAATAGAGTGTCATTAATACAAAAAATGACTATAGTGGTTTTTGCACATTATATTTAAGAATTTTTGTTAATTTTTCCTGTAAATATAATATTTTTTTACTTTTTAATTCCAATTAACCGACGGTTCACACACATGTTCAGCAATATTCCGCAATGACCTACCTTGCGTACAAGTTGAAAATCCAGTATGCTATTCACGATCTGCCAATAAAAACACCTGTCACTTTCGAAACTTTCCTAATTTCGCCGGCTATTCCGATAAATAATGTCCAATTTCGAGAGCACCCTCGGCGTCACTCGCTTCTTAGCTCCACCTGCGCCTGTCCATTCCAGTGCTTCACGCACGGCACGCCGAACGCCCACGCCACAGCGCCGGCTTGTCCCTCTTTGGCACATGCACCGCCTTCCTCCACACGTTTCTCCCTCAGCCCGCATTTCGGGCGCAGTCCCAAACTCCCAACGTTTTCATATCCAGTATTTTACTCCACCTTTTCACTTATTTATCGTCTCCACCATTTTACCGTTTCCACCTCTCACCGTCTTTTCTCTGTCGTTCGTTCTTATTCATTTGGTGTCAATCTCATTATCCAATTACTTATCCAAGGGGGATTGCCCCGCTCAACTGAACCTAATTTATAATTTGATAACAATGAATTATAAATCATTGCCAATTCCGAACTTTCAATCTTACTTTGCACTTATACTTAGAACAAAGCAAATTTAAAAAAAATATGGTCTGTATTTTAATTTTTAAAATTATTCCAAAAACAATATTTATTGGATGGTGTCCCGAACTTAAATCGCCCTCCCCCCACCTCTGAAATACTTTCTGGATCCGCCCCTGGCGTCAACTGCACTCTCTCTTGTGTTTCCCTTCCTCCTCTTCCTTCCGCAGCTCCGTTTCCTCTGCGCGCACCCTCTTCCGTCACGCTCTCCCTCCCCGCCCCTCCCCTCTCCGCCTCACCCCTCCGTGCGTGCGCAGCGACGCATTGTCAATTACGCGACCGCCGGTATTAACGGCGCGCGGGGCGGGCGGCCGGCGCGTCCCGTGCCGTTGCGCCACCGCCGCGCCGCGCAGCCCAGCCCAGCCCGGCGATACCCGCGCCCGCCGCGCCGCGCCGCCCCGCTGCATTAAAACCTTCATTCATTATGCCCCGGCGCGCCGGCCTAATTGCCGCCATGAATTCAGCCAGCGCCGGTCGCGGCCCCGGCCCCGCCCCGCCCGGCCCCGCCCAGCCCCGCCCCGCGCCCTCGACCCCGCGCCGCTCGCGCTGGCCCGCCCCGCCACGACCCGCGCCGCCGCAGCGCCACCCGCCGGGCGCTGCTCACGTGCCCTGACCGCTGGCTCGCGACTCATACCCGCCCCTGCCCCTCCGCACTGCACCATCCCGCGCGCGTAGGCGAATTCAGAAAATCTCGACGAAGAGGGACGGATTCAATTTTTTTATAGGGAAAGCGCATTCTATTCCTACTTTTGGTAGAAAAATGATATACAACTGATAATTCATTATTTAAATAAAACTGTTCTTACCGATTTTATACTGATGTTGTTTTATGTAAAAATAACTGATTTTTTGAACAAGGGAAATGATCGTGGAAACATGATTTGCAACTAGTTCCCACTTGCCAAATTCGGCCTAGCACCCCCTCATCCCTAACGTAACTCGTTGCTTTGCCGCATCCTGATTTCCTCCCTCGCACCAATTCGTTCCTTTCTTTCCTTTCAAGTTGTCCCTCCAAATGTCTTTCTCCCCTTCTCACGATTTTTCGCCTATCCCGCACAGTTTTGCTCTGCGCGCTCCTGCGTCGACCATTCCTGACTGACGTCGTTTTGCACTGTTCCGCGTAGCCCCTCGCGTGCGTCTCATCTACTGCCGGGCCACACTCCCTGCCCCACGATCGCCTTCTTTGTGGCCTTTGGCATTACAGTTGACCCGAGCGGCGGTGGCAGCTGCGCTCTCAGTTGGCGTTATTTGTTTATCGTATCAATTTCGTCGCCCAGACATTTCGTAGACACTCGTTGCCACGCTTTTTAGTTAAATAAAAAAATTACTTTTAATGCACTGATAGTTGATTTTCATAATGGTAGCTTGCTACATTCGTGCGAATGTGTCACAAGACATTCGTAAATTATAAATACCTTCGTCTTGCAGACTCGAAATCATTGATCCCTCATTCATCGCGAAAATTGCTTAGGTACCATATGCTTAATGTGGGAGTTAATGGTATTTAACCACCAATTAATTAAAAACATCAAAAATATGTAATTCAGTAATAACACACATCTATATACAGGCAAAAATTTCGTTGACTTCTGAACTACGAGCCGATTGGGTGTTACAGTGCATGGTCGTTTAAAATATCTCACGAAAGAATACACTATTTTCGTTTTTAAAAAAATCTGATTCAAATAATTGGAGTATTTTTTCTTAACCTCAATTATATTTGAATACTTATTATATAGTACATAAGAAAGATAATATTTGGTTATACCAACAATCAGAGCCATATTGCCATGACCTGAAACTTACTCATCAGTTTGGAATTTCCGTGTTCAGATTGTATTGTCTTGCAGTGCACCTAACATTTTCTCTGGTGTGTTTTATACGTTCTCTTTGCCTACAACTTCGTCAGATTTAATCAGTAGAAGAGAAGGAAAATAGCGAAATATATGGTTTTGTTGTTTCTATAATATATCATTCAATAAAGTAACGTGCTCTAACTCAAGTAGCTACAAACAATATGAATCTATGCAACCCGCAATACAGAAATAGTAATACAACCCGCAATACAGTTTCCTTTTCATGCCCAAACTCAACGATACTGAAAATAGTTCATCATAAAGAATAGAAACTAAAGGAACAGTTGAACAGCTTTCCAATATTAGGCCATTTCCATCACGCAGGAATACGTAGGGCTGAGTAGATGAATAGGCGGAACAGAAGCAATAAAATATTTTTTCCGACGTTCAAATCCTTCACCATTCTATTCAACGAACCTCTATTTATTGCCAAATTTTGTGCTCATTTTATTTCTTTGCATATAATGTTTTTTAACCGATATAGCCCGTTGGTCCATATCGGTCATTGTACCGGCTGAGATGGCTGAGAGCAATAACAGTTGCCACTGCAACATCTCTTGACCATGAGGTCATAGGGTTCGAGTCTTGATGGCGGCGGATTTTCGACACTCTACGTAGCTAGGTCGAATTTATCCACTGTTTTGAGGAGACTCCTTGCGGTCTGCTGCTCATTCTGGTAGTTTTCTATATGTTTTCTGTCAATGTCACGCCAATGCTAGAAAAATACTTTAACAAAGGGGCTACGGATCACGCCCGATATTCTCTTACTCATCCTTAACATCTCATCTCCCCTTACAGACACACACACACACACACACACACACACACACATCACATACACTTACGTACACTACAGAAACACACACGACGAGATATGTCAGACTTAAAGAGCTTGTCCCTTGTCTCAGCTGGGGCGGAGATTTCAGGAATTTCAATAATCTCTAGCCGAGGAGTTGGTTACACGAACCATTTGGTCTGATGACCAAAACATTTAACGCGTCCGGAAACAAAATGAATTAGCATTTAACGCGTACGGAAACAGCGAAATGAATCAGCCAATTGATCATTGCACATTCTTTATTGGATAAGCATAGCTCATGCGCTTAGTTTTGTATTGCAAAAAGAGAGTCAGGCCACATATGGATGGCGGTGACGCTGTGGTTTATTAACCCGTAGCGCATCTAGCCTTTCTGTGATCACACAACTTTACCAAGGAAGGAAAAGGAATTAAGAAGATAATTTTAGGTTTACGAATTTTAGGAATGAACATCATTCCGACCACATATTGTCCATGCCTTACCTTGGGATTAGAAGACACAGTCCGGATTGTATGCGAATTTGAGTACAAAGCCACAAGCCCTTGAAACATTCAAGTCAGATACAAATGAAATAAAAAGTAGTTTGTCAGGATATTTAGACTCACCCTACCACATCCCAGCATAGCTCCCTGGCTACAGAGGGGTCCAATTTGCGACCCATCAACATGAGACGTCTAAGGAGCGTTAGCGGTGGCTTAGCACCCTTGGCTACTCAGACCGACTACAAATCTAGTTAGGATATGGCTCTACGGATTAGTTTGTTGATCGCATTGCAGTTTATTTGCATTGGTTTGGCTCTTCAGAAGAAAGAAGTGCAAGAATATTGCATTTTTGAAAACAGGCCATATTTTGCGCAAAGTACTGTAGAGACAACTACAGCCATTAAATCTGATCCTTAGCAAGTTAGCTACAATCAGGTGTAGATTTTATATTTAACCGCCTCGTAATATATTTACTCGTACACTTATTTAGGAGAAAATAATAATAATTCAAAGAGCATATCACAAACACTGCGATGTTGACTCCGCTACCGTGCCATGAGACAGCTTTGGCGAGAAGATGCACGATTTTTCACGGTGGAAGTACATTGGGGTTTACGTGAGAGTCCAATCTGCTTTAAGCCCTTCCCTCGCGTGGCTCGATGCCAACCGGGTCAGCTGCAAAAAATTTGTAACCGAACGGAAGGATAGCGTGGCCTCGAACCTTGGGTCAGGCAAGTTCCGGGGAGACAGAACGCCGACTAAGCGGTGCGACGCATTCTCTGGGATGGCATGGAAAGAAATGCCAATACTAGGAAGAGCGAAAATGTTCCATTGCTTCTTTTTTCTTAACAAATTTATGATTTATTTTGGACTAGTGGACTATGCTTTGCTATTGCAGTGTATTACATATCACACACCACTGTTCAAGTGATTGTTATTAGCTCTGCAAAAATTCTAATTGATGAAAACGAGTGTGGGTTTGTTCTATCTAGTTTGGACATGGGTAGTCAAGTATCCTATTGTTAAAAAGTTCTCCCTCAAGTTTGGGCATGGGTTTGCTATGACAGCGCCTTGGAGAAATTTCATTTTATAATTCCGACTGATATTTCACAATCGGAGGGGCAGAATACTTGCATGCAGTGAAGACGCGCGTAATACAAGCCGGTGCGGCGGGTTGCGTAGAGCTTCTATTCAGGGGCGCTGGAATCATCATAAACATATAAACCAACATCGCCAACGTCCCACATGACCTATTTAATTCACACCAGTCTCTAAACACTCCCAATACGAGTAAGAAAATGCAAACATTTCAGCGACATCTGTTTAGTAGTTTTTTGCATATACATGGCAGACCAACGCTTATTCTCTTTTATTTATATTGTGGCGTACTCACGTACAAACAATGAAAACTATTTCTTTGATTCCGAGGGCTTGTGAGGCTGGGGTCTTTGTCTGGAAGAAGTCATTGATTAGGATCGCACTGTAAATGCTGGATAGAATTTTTTCACACACGTATGGGATTTATTAATCCTTAATTAAATCAGAAACAAAAAAAAGAATACACCCATATTAATAGTAAAAGAAATGACGAACTATAATCCCTTGGTAACGTTACAACTTGCCACACACTCCTGAACTTTTTTCATAAGGTTACTTTTCTTTTCGTTTCTTTATTGGGATCCCATTAAGAATTTGTGAGAATCCAATTAAGAATTATCATTAATGGCAAACCTACCATTTAAAAATTATATTATAAGACTAAAAGATTCTTGATGTTAACTGTACGAAGCCTTCAAAATAATTTTACAAATGAATGTTTCCAATGAACATAAAGTATACTCTTATTTCCCTTCTACAAGAAAACCTTAACCTACTAAATACAAATTGTTTATCGCTTCTCCACCATACTAACATCATCATTCGGACTCATGATATCCAATTAAATTATCAGAATTCAAAAATAGAGGTTTCTTTTCAAGTAAAATTCAGTTTACCTTCGCGCTTTGTTACAGTACTCCCTCAATTGTTACTTAGCTTCTATCATACTTGATATACTGCTACATCGGAGAAAGTTTCATGATACTTATCGTTCGACTGCCGTCCCTCGCTCCCTCTCCTGCACAGCCGGCGAAGGTCGCGCCGCTTGTAAGGGTGCCGTTCGCACCGCGAGGAACCGTCAGGTACCTCGAGGTCATCGGTGAACCACCACGATCCACAGCTGCATGCCATTCCCAGCAAACCTCGCTGCGTGTAATTCCTAGATCTCCTCGCTGCGCAAATCCTCCCCCCCCCCCGAGGCCTCTCGCCACAACGGCGCTCGAAATAATCTTGTTTCGGCCGACACTGCTCTTCTCGCTTCTTCCCAGGCTTCCAGTCACCTTCACACTCGTACATAAACGTGCGCCCTTTCCACGAATTTTTCTTTTGTGTTTCTAATTATATCGATCACTTATTCTTGCGCACAAATAGTTCGTTACCTATCACCAGATAATTCTATAGTCCATCAGCTTGCAGCTCTATCGCAAGCTAGTTTTCCGATCTTCCAAGGCTTCTTAAAAAATGTCCAAAATGTATGTTGCCGCACACTATCTTCTAGCATTTGGACGTTGTTATGCATCAACCGGCTAAGCGCGATTTTTGAAAAAAATTAGATGGACGCCATCAGTTGTATTGGACCATGTTCTAGGTGTACGTAAAATGTTGGCGCCAAATCTGTAAAAATAGCCTTGTAATGAATGAAAAATGTAAACGCCATCAGTCACATCGGCGATTTTATGTTTTGCAACAACCGGCTATAAACCTTCAAATCTGCTGTTCTTAATTTCACATTATGCAGGTAAGCGCCAGATATTCCACTCATGTTTGTGTGGTTTGGCGCTTCAATGAATGAAATAATTAAATTACAGTTTTTGGAGCTGAAAATGTAATAAAACTTTTGAACACGATTATCTCAAAACTTGTATGATGTCGAATAGCCGGTTGATGCATAACACCGTCCAGTTGTAACTGTTCAATAGCGGGTCTTTAATCCTCACGTCACTATAAACTGTACTAATATATCATAGCTCTTCTTCACGAGGTACTTTTACGTTCGTGAACGTTCTCCAAAAACGTTTCACTTACGAATCACTAACGTGTTATTCCGTCTACCAGGAAGACCTCCCGTTCTACCTCAACGTGACCAAGAAGAAGGCACTTTTCTTACGCCGCTCGGATCGGTGCATTCTCCCGCTCACCCCTCTGTGACGTAGAAACCATCACTTCACGAGTTGGCAAGCTGACACTGTCGCACCGCTCATACCAGAACGCGCCCTTCTTTGCGTGGCAATTTGAATTTTTTCGTCACCACAGACACACACGAGACCCGCAAATATAGGTAGGTGTTGCGTCTCAATATATAGGTGTGAATTTTTCCAGATCGTTGTGTTATTATACAGATTAATAAATGTCGCCCTTCAACACAATGTGTTAGAAGAGATTGAGAAATTATGTAAAGCAGCTCTGTCCCGCATGCGCTATGGCCAGCACGGGCGCTTGTCACTGCTCACGAGAGGAAAAACAAGAGCTCCCGTTGTGCTCTTGATGAGAGACTGCAGGTGTCGCTCGCGATCATAATTCGTGCGCGATGTCACGGACATCAGCGTAGAATCAGCAACAATAGCTTCTACAAAAGAAATACAATTGTCACTTAATAGTTAATTATGCACAAAGGGAATTATAAGGATTTTAATGATCGAGTGGCGACAAAATGCCCGAGGATCTTTGGCTCGAGTTAAAAAGCCCAGTTAACGCCCGTGGTACGTACAAGATTTTGTTTTCAACATAATATTAATTATTCAGATTTTCTTATTTACGAATTAACTTGACTCGATTTGTCTTTCCATATTTCTCTTCCATAATTCCCTCTCATAATTCCTGCCATGTGAGAACATGTAGCGTAATCATATTTTCTTTGTTACCATTCGATCGCAGATCCTCTCGACCCCGACAATTTATGCAGTGTATATTGATTTCCATGTAGAAGAAAATAATAAACAATAACGTATCAGTAAAAAACAAAAGCCGTTGTCAAATATGACAAGAGTGCCGACGCCAGATTAGAGGGCGAAAGAGAGCTATTTTCTAGTTTTATCTACTGAGACAAAGAGTGGCCGTTTTTCAGATCGCTATAGCGTATTAACAGTTTGTAGAACATAAAAAATATTTTTTTTCCTGTTCGGTATAATATGCCCTTCAGGGTTTTAATATACAATCTAGTAGTGAAGCATAATTTTTGACCTTTCGGCTAACAATATTTCAGGAAGGCCACACAGCTATCTTGATAAACACAGTCTCCAGAGCAGTAATTCAGAAGGGATTGTTTTAAGTTTTTTTAGCGTTTAAGTTATTCTTTTAAGTTATTTAGCGTTTTTGGCAGCAGAACTGGTTAATGGGGGTAGTGGGTTAATTCTAATTTATGATGGTTGAAGAGAGTCTTTGGGGTATCGGGAGATAACGCGGTTTGGAATGGAAGCAGTTTTCCCTAGATTAAATATTTGTGCCCTTGTACAAGACGGAAGAAGGGTGAAAAATCTGTTGCTCATCTGTTGAATGTATTCATTAATAGGAGACATTTTTTAGCTTTCTATGTATTTGCTTATTTGGAATAAACAACGGGGCTTGTACGGCTTTGTTTAGTACTTGTTTTGGATAATTTGAAGTTTCTTTAGATGTGTGTTTTGCTATATTATTCCATATTTGACAAGCATAAGTTAATGATGGATGTATTTCAGTTTTAAATATGGATAACGGGCATTACAGACTACGCGAAGACTTGTTGTTTATACGGGATAAAGTTTGTTAATTTTTGCATAAGTTTTGTTTGAGATCTCTTGAATGTGATTTTTCCATGTCAATTTTTGATCTAGTAATACGCTCAGATACTTAATGAGTGTTTCATTATGCAGTCATGGAATTGCAATATTATTAATTTTAATTTGTCGTGGTTGATTAAGTTTTCTTAATGTGAATATTTTAGGCTGCTATTTGGTAGAATTTATGGGAATTCTACATTTCATTTGAAAAATTCGTTTATCTGGAGATCTTTCCAAGCATTGGTAATATTCCGGTATTCTCGATAGTCCTCTATTGAGCTAATAGAATTTTTACAGTATCCTTTTCTAATTTAGTTAAAAATTTATCTTTTGCAATAGATTTCAGTTCACTGATAAATCAGGTACAGTCAAGAACTTTATGAACATAGAAGGGAGGTATTTTAACGATTGCTTCATCACTTTCTTCCCTTGCGGTTTGCGAATTTTCTTCGGTCATATTTTGAAAATCTGGGTACCTATTCTGAATTGACACATTGTGCACTAATCTTTTAGAACCACTGTTTTTCTCTGGGAGATCTACATGCAATCGTTTTAGACCTTTATTATATTCATTACACTCACTAGAAAACTGTTGACTAACTGAATGTTGCGGGGCAACTCCATACCTGTTAACATCAGCATCGCTAGTGCTTATGCACTGAAGGTTGGTCAATGTCCCTTGTGGATGGAGAAACACGTGTTGTTCAATTTCCCAATGGATGGAGAATCAACTCCATTCAGCTTCTGGGCGGGCGGTTGAGATGAAGTGAAAGAAGGTGTGTTCACAGGTCTACAAATTAAGAAAGTAATCGCTAGCAGCTATTTCCAAGACTTAATGAATGATACTCATAAATGACATGGATGACATTCAAATCAGTTGTACCCAATTTTAGTGAAAATTATAAATCTGCAATATGAATGGCGTGGAGAAGTGCATCAGTGACTTGAAAACGCTGGGTGTCAACATGTCAATTCATCTCCTCGGCTCACAGTAACGTATCTGGGCCAATGGAGTGCAACAATGTTAGCTGACTACTCTTGGACACTTACGCGTGACTGCCAAATGCACAAACACATTATAAGCACAAACCCAAATCTACAGCTAAGAAATTCAAGCCAATTACACCTCAGATTAAGTAGTTTCAATGTGTGTGGATTTTATGTATGTATTATACCACGAACTACAGTATATTACTATGTAGTATACCACAAAAATTGTGGATGCTTTGTTAACAGGTGAACAAAGTAACTTCAGAAAAGGATGATCATGCGAAGACAACATAACAAATATACGACAACGAATAGAGAAAAGAAAAGAATTCAACCTCGAGACTCACATATGATTTGTGGACTACGAAAAAGCTTTGACTGAGTTAACAGAAACATATTATGGAACATCATGAAGAAAAGAGGATACCCAGTACATTTAATAAATGTAATAAAAATCCTCTATAAAAATACATAAATTATAATTAATACTGGAACATCAAAAACAGATGCATTGAAAATTAACAAAGGACTGAGACAAGGGTGCACATTATCACCTACTTTATTTAATGTGTAGATATATGATCTCATAAGACAATGAAAAAATGAAATAAATCCGGGAATAAAGCTACATCCCGCAAATAAATGCATTAATACATTATTGTTTGCAGACGATCAAATAATTATGTAGAAAACAGAAAATGATTTGCAAAAATCTATATACCGCGTAAACCAGATATATGAGCACTATGATTTTAAAATATCTACTAAAAAGACGAAAGTTATTGCTTTTAAAGGGAAATATTCTATACGCTCCAAAATTGTTATAAATAATCAGATAATAGAACAAGTGTCACATTTTAATTTTTTGGGTTGTGACATCAGCTATGAAAGGGAAAATTATATGCAAAATAAACTAAATAAATATCAAATGATGTGTGGAACTATTCATAAAACATAAAACAATGAAAGAAACTAGAATGAAATTTTATAAAGTAATACCTGTATTAACATACGGAAGTGAATCGTGGAGTCTAAAAGCAAAAGAGCAACAACGAATACAAACAGCAGAGATGGAATTTCTAAGGAGAGTGAAAGGTTGCTCGATATTAGATCAAATAAGATATAAGGAGATCAGATCTGATATAAATATATATTCCATAAACGACCGTATTAAAGAAAATAAACAACGCAGGATACAACATATAAATTGAATGGATAACACAAGAATAACAAAATCAATATTATCTTATAAGCCTATAGGAAGACGAGAAATAGGTCATCCTAGAAAGAGATGGTTGGAGTGAAGACGGAACAGACTGTCAGCCTAATCCCTGATAGTGAAGACGAAGACTATGTAGTATGCGTGTCATGTGATTAAATCTCACTATTTTCGTAGCGAATTCGTTCTTTAGTACTCCAATTTTTAGTGAAATATAAACGGTCGAAAGAGTGTATATAAAATGGTGGGAAGTAGAGACAAATGGTTTGCATAGTTTGAATCAGCACGTTTCTCTTATCTTAGAACAAGTGTTAGATACCAAGATATCCGCCAATTTTCAAAATTTGTTTTTCAGTGTAATCGTGTAGAATATTTACCGATTTCGAATAACAAAACAAGTTTTGATTGACATGTTATTCACTCCATGTTGAATGAATTCCTACGTGGATAACGAATGTATTTGCTTGAGGCAGCGCGCAGGTAGGCTACAGTCGTTCTGACCATACTTTGTTTCTTTCACGTAGCAGGATTGACAATAGGTGCCCATAAAATGTAGAATGGTCACATTGGGTTGGGATGAACGTGCATTGCACTTTTCCTGCGTTCACTTGTTTGCACTCTTTTTCTCGCTCGCTCGCTGCACACTTACTATTGATATGCCAAGGCAGACAAAGTTGACAAAGGTAGCCCTGTGCCGATAGCTGGCAGTTGCTGCAGTTCCGTAGTACTTGAAAACTTATACTGATTGATTGATTAGTGATTCTGTTAACTGCTGACGTCATTAGTTCCGTAAGTGCAATGCATCGCCAGAGGTGGCGGAGATCTTCCCCGCTGGATGGTGAGATCCTTCGCCGACCTATCCTTCGGCTTGCGGGTTTTCCCAACGAGACATCTCCCACAACAGGGGTAAGCTCTTAAGCTCTCGACTGGTTTCCCGGCATATTTGGTAGTGTAGTGCGTTTAAGTGTACGTGTGTGTAACAGATGATGAAAGGACAAGGGAGAGGAAGGAAACATCCAACGCGTAGCCCATTTGTTAGAGTATTGCTCCAGCAATCGTCTGATGTTGATCGCAGAAACTACGGATCAGAGCATCCGGCCGCTAAAATTCTCCTCCTGAGAGCGGCTGAATTCGATCTAGCTATGTAGCTAGTGTCGAAAATTCTGTCACGTCGGGTGTCCAAATCTAGGATCTCCCTATCAGAAGCAAGGCAGTGACATCAATTGATGACCCGAGCCAACTCAGCCTATTTGAAAACATAGAACTTAGAAGCATATCCATTGGATAGTTCGTGATGGACAAGTCTTGGATTTTCTGAGTTGCTGATTATTGGCTGTGGACATTGCGTGTCAACAATAGAATTCAAGAATAAGAGCACATACACAGCTGAATCATCGCCGTAGATATCTTGTCACTGCAACAGGGTCCGCCTATGATTACGAATAAGTCTGATGAGAAATAGATGAGAACAACTCCATACAATGAAATATTACTTTTTGTTTAGAAGATTTTAATTTCCGTTTGATTATCATCAATAATTTTAGGTTTGAATTATTGCGATGTCGCGCGTTGGCACACCATTGTAGCAGAGTGATGAAAATGTAACACTAAATGTTAATTTTAAAGATAAAATATTTTATCATTGTTTGTAAACGCCATCCAACACCTGCAAACATATTGTTCCTATTTCAGATTAATATTATGTTATTTTACAGAAGTCGCTGCAAAATGTTATTTTACGCACAAGTTAGAACCCTTTCGCGCCATCACTTGCGTTTCATTTTATGCACAACGTACTCTTCGTGCAGCCAATATACTTGTTTCATATACTTGCTTATCCTACCTAAACTTAGAGTGTTTTTAAATTAGCTTGAATAGACCCACAATATATAAATAAAAACAAAGATTTTATTTATGTGGTCGGGTGCGTGATGAATTCTCTTCACACAATTTCAGAAAATGTATATAAGGAAACTTCGAACGTTATGAAAAAAACACGCTAATTCGCGCATATGTTGATAGGAAGATTTGTGACTCAAATTTTATTAACTTTTCCTTGAGAGATAGCAAACGTTTGGTCAGGTGGTCGGAATTCAGATGCGCAAACGCTTTAGTGTTAAGGAACAGCAAAATTGTGTCACTAATTAAGCTGCATTCTTTTGTCAATATTTGTTCTCACATATTTTTATACTGCTTCAAAGTGTGAAGAAACATCCGTTTGCATAAAATTTTCTTTTGCTAGAAACTGACACTAGCACATTGAAGAATATCACAACAATATCGCGTAACCATATGTTGTAACATATGTTTACAACAGTTACTACAGCAATCAACCATTTACTACAGCAATTACAAACATTTTTACAATTGCGATTTTGATAAATAATTATTTTCATATCAACTCTAATCAAACCCTAACTCGTCTTACAGTACACTGAAAATAATAACATACTAAATGTTTAAAATGCATAAACAAATAAATAATTAACCATTTACAGTAACATGGGAAAAGTGGAACAAATATTTGAAATTGGAAAATTAATTCTTTCGATTCTCTAATTAAAATCTAAAACTATATGCTACTACGTTGCATACCTGGGCTGTCAATTCCCTTTAATACCCAGATAATGTAAATGTGTTCTCTTTAAGCCTACCCTGATTTCAATGGCCCAACCGTACCCTGAGTGCAGTGTGCCACGCGTCCTTGGTTCCAGTTCGAGTGCCCTGTCCAGGGAGAGGTCATCCGGCGGAGCGGGGAGAGCGTGACCGTGCTGTTTTGCAGAGGGCGTTAGCAGTGGCCAGAATTGCAGGCGGCTGAGGCCAGGCGGCCGTGTCGGGGGCTGCACCGCTGCTGCCAGTTGCATAGCGAGCAAACAGGCCGCTAAATTAATTATTCCCGTAAACGCAGCGCTGAAGCGCTAGGCTCGCTACTCGAATGAAGACTCGACTGCCGCTCTTAAAACATTTAGGTAGGCTTTGTCACACATCTACAGGCCGATGAAGTCGCAGTTACCCATGGTCTGATATCTTCTTCTTATATTTTTTTAGAAAGAAGTATTGCTGAGAAATTTTTGTAGTTGCAGTGGATGTATTTTGAATGTAACAAATTTGAATTAAAATTATAATGAATAATTATGCAATTTTCTATTTATTTAATCAACTAAAAACAATTTCTATATCTGTTGATTTATTTTCTTTATTTATCGGCAAAAACAATAATAACCATTTGTGGCATACTATGGGGAAACGTTCAATCTGTACACGTTTTCTTGAGCTTTAGGATCATCACACTAATTCGTAAATATATTATGTTGAATTATAAATACAGGTAGTAATGAACGTTTATGACAAGAATTAATTAGAAATACCTCCCGTGAAATGAAAACTATTTGCAAGGGCAACTTGCTACACATTTTGACTATTATTTCTTACAGCGCCGAACGTGAAGGAATCAGCTTACTGTCGGAAGACCTGGAGAACGAATATTTGAATAATTGTATACCCAATCGTGCACACAGTGGACACAGTGGACACTTATAGGCTCATGTAGTGTTTTAGAATTGTACAGTAAAGAATGGCAATTAATGCATTCAATATTATTGTTAAAATAAATAATAGTTCCCCTTTTGTTGATTCACTTCACAGAACTCACTCTCATTTCATAGAACATGTGCAGAACGAAAGATTTTACTTGGAATTTAAATTATTGTACCAGTAATATTGTACCATTCTTTTGCGATTTACTTTGACAGAACATTATTTTCTATGATGTCACTCTTATCAAGGTTTTTAGGTTAATTTGCTGTAAGAGCTGATGAAAGCGAACATTAACATTAATTTGTATCCTTTGGAAAATAATTTATTTGAATTAATTCAACGTAAAAAAGTAAATAGACATTGATCCCGGATCGCAATTTTAACACACACAATCATGGCTCAAACGTGTATGTGCTTAAAAAGTCTAAAGCGAAATCATAAACGAATATTTTCATTCTATTATTATTCAATATCGATGGAAAATTGTTCACTCAAAATTACTTTTACCTGCAATAACATTGTTTGAAACTACTCTATTTTCATTAAAAAGATATATCGAGAAACATCCTACCACAGTTAAATGAAATGTAAATATTTTTCTTTTGACATTTTGCGCTTTTTGTTTGGGAGTTCTTTAGATTTAATTCATTTTCATTCGAAAATCATAACAGATTTTAAGCTCGGATCACAAAATACAGTTTTCGCAAAATTATAGAGTAAACATGAATAATGCAATAAATTGATACTGTGACTTCCCGTCTTCATCTCTAGAGCAAATCGGATCACATTCTCCACTTTATCTCCTCAAGCTATTCAATATGTCCACGCGAGCAACTAGTAGATTTTAATCCCCTGTGTGACGATGAATGGAAGGATTCTAGAATCGACGATAGGGAGTGTCCCAATCATCGGTCACTCGTATCCAAATTTCGGGTTGAACCTAGACGAAGGCGCTGTTTGTTTCGTTCGTCGATGCAGAAGAAGGAAAAGGGCTTTTTGATGTATGAAAAACCGTAAATCGCGACAAGGGATAGTAATTCGCCATTGAAATATGCAGCTTCAGAAAAGGAGGTAATTAGTCTATCATAGCATGACACGTAATATAAAGACTTTTCTAATGAAACTTGACGTTTAAAATTAAAACGCAAATTGTGAATTTCAGAAAGATAGGACGAGAATGAAGCCCTGTGCACGCATCGTAACTTATGCGTGGTGCCTCGTCTTTTACAGCATTTTTCTTTTGTACTTTTATTTTTATAATTACAATACTTCAACTCAACATTTGAATTATGCTAGGGACACTCATAAGAATTGAAATAAGATGATTGGATTGGATGGTGTGCCGATGCCATGAGTTGAGGTCTGTACGCGTATCATAAATATAAGAAAAGAAAACGGGATTTATCAACGCTAACAAAAAATTCTGGATCGTGGCAGCTGGAAGATTAGTGAAATCCAAGAGTGAGAGAACATACATCAAGCCATCTGAATAAAAACCACGAGAGGACTCCTTATGCACGTAAGGTCGTTGAAATTTGTAGGTGATATAAGAGAGTGAACTTGTGAACGAGGGAGTGTTAGCTCATGAGAAGGGAGCAAGGCCACCCCAGCTTCCAGTCGCAGTTACCGTAGTGTGTTTGAATGTGAATCTTTGCATGGAGGCTCAAGAGAGATTTAGATTACAGAACACAAATCAATCTTTCTTATAATAACAAAAAGCTAAGACAGTTTGTAAATGTAGAATCTTCTGAAGGTACTGCAGATTGCCGCACTAGCGAACCTTTGCTGTTTTTTCCAGCCAACCTTTTCTTAGGGAACTCCACGTAATGGCAATTTCGCTGGTTATCCATGCGGAAATCATGAACTCAAGAACATTGGTTCGAAGATCGTTTAAGCGGGAAGAGTGCAAAGCGCGTTCTTCTTGCTCCTCAGCCGCCTGAAACAAAATCCTCCACAGGGCCATCCAAGGCCCCACAAATCTCGCCTCCCACGCGGAGGGGCGGGGGCTCCTCGGACAGGGGACGTCAGCGGAGCGGCGGCGCGCGGAATGGGCCGCGCGCCAGAAACTCCAACCAGCCGTTACAGCGCGCGGCCTCGCCCGCCGCGCTCCGCGATCGCACAAAATGGCGTCGCCGCACCACTTTGCCAAGAAATATCAGTGCGGACCGCGCTTTCTCGGTGTCATAAATTTGGCGGAAATCTAATATTGTCTAAAGCTATTTATTTCCTACCAGGCGGAGATAACGCCAGCAATGGTGGTGGAGATGGTGGTTGCTACAATCGGGTGCTACGGTGGCGGAACTGGTGGTATTGGCGCTGATAGTGGATGGCTATCAGGTGTGCTGTGGCCATCCACCTGGTCTAAATATAGCAATGGTGGAGATGGAAAAAGTAGAGAAAGAGCGGGGTCAGTGGGACAAAATTAAGTTTTTGTCAATGGTGCGGCGTTGGGAGGGCAACATGGCTGCAGACTGCCGCTGCTACTCTGACAGGTGGTGTGGCAGTGAAGAAAAACGAAGTCAAGGACTTGGTGAATTATTGTGGCGTCTTGGAAGTTGTGATGGAAAGTATGTTGAGCATTGTCGACATTGAAATTTTTGTTGAATTGCCTCTCTATTTATGTATTTAAAATGTGAAAAGTGAGATTACACATTTTCAGTGTGATTAAGGTTTATGATTTTTTGTTTCCTAGAAAGGATGTCTGAATATGTAATCGTGTTAATGGGTATTAAAGAGCTTACTCTGGGCTGCAATTTAGAATAGATTGGAAGAATAAATTGGGAAATGGAATGGAAGTGAATTATATACAGGGATACATAATTCATTGTTAATGGAGAATAATCGTCAAAATTAGGGATATTGGGACGGATGAAAATTAGGGAGGGATAGCCTCGATTCTTAAATCACTTGCGTCCGTGGCAGAATACCAACGCTGTTCAGCATACTCCTTTGGGCGAAAGTCTACATTCAAAACATTATTTATGCACGAAGCTACTGGTACTAAATTAACACAATTTATTTTTATATTCCATTTTTTCAGCACAGAAACGTTTAGTGCATGGAAGACACACATTTCTACGCTTTCTTCCGAATTTCCCATGCTTGGGTATTTTCTGAATCAATTGGATGAGCCAATATTGGTGGGGAATGACAGATTCGATGAACGAATAAATATAAAGATTTGAAATTTTCAGAATTTCATAGCTTTATAAATGTATCTTCTTCTATTGGAGCAAACCATTAAAGAAAAATGCAGCCTTTCTCGAGAAACTTTCGGAAAACGTCACGAGGTCACGAGGAAACAAAATTACTTTTTATGTCAAAGATGAGGGCCCCTCTCACTTTTTCCTAATTCTCACACATACGACACTATGTAGCTCCGTATGCGTTACTATCACTAGTAATCTACATCACTGATCATTTCAGTATTGGTATGTAGATAAGCCGTTTGGAAACCTTCCAAAATCGACTTTGAAACCGGAACCTAAAAATGGGTTATGAAAATCGAAATGAAAATCTAAACCAAAATATTTTGCGAACCGCAACAGGAACGTTGTTTGAAACGTTTTGATACACATTTTGTGTTAATGTTGTGTTGTGTTTGGAGAAACATCTGAAATTTCTTTATTTTAAATTGTAATTTAAATGACTTCATTACAGAATGACTGACGAATTCTCGATATGCTAACAATATGTTCTCGAAAATTTGCGTAACATATTTATAACTTTATAAATGTTTTTATTTTGAAATTACAAACGACACTCTAAAATAATTGATATTACTCGTATATTCAAACATCTGAACGTGTTTGGTGTTTGGCAAGACTCAGAAGGGCCATTAAATATAGCTTTGAATTTGGTTGGGTGTTAAAGGCGGAAGAGTGCTAGAGAAAAGGCGATTGGATTAGGCAGAGGAAATAATACTACAGAAATAACACTTTGAGACAAGGGAGGATTTTGAATGTGACGAAAGGCATGGAAAAGTGATTCATCATAATGGAGATAATATGACGATAGAAGGAAATTAGTAACAGGGAAAGAACACTTCAAGTAAAAACAAGTGGATATTTCATTAGATTGATTGATTGATTGATTAGTGCTACCGGGAGCATCAACTGTTAAGGTCATTCATTACGAAAGTTTAGTGCTTGTTAGATCGCGAGGGTGGCGGAGTTCTTCCTCCACTGGATGGTGAGAGCCGGCGCTGACCTACATGTCGGCTTGCGGGGTGTACCGCAACCAGGTATCTCCACCAACGGGACATCGCCCTAGCCAGGACCGACGTGTGGTAGTGTAGTGATTGTAAGTGTAAGAGTGTAAGTGAGATGTGCATGGACCGTGACCCATTTGTTAGGGTACTAATCCGACATTCGTCTGATGTTGATGGGAGAAAACTTGATAAAATACCAATCAGAGCAGCCGGGAGCTAGAATTATCCACCGGACAGTGGCTGAATTCGACCTCAGCTAACTAGCAAGTGTCAAAAGTCCTGCCACCGACGAGTCTCGAACCCTCGGTCCTCCCGGTCAGAGGCACTGCAGTGGCGGCAGTTGATGCCCTGAGTCACCTAAGTCGGTGATATTTTCTTAGAAAAAATGGTTGAGTGGTGGGGTGCAGGCTGCAATTGTGGATAGTGGATAACTGAGGAAGGCGAGGGTTGTCGAGAGGTTGAGGAGTAGAGGTAGTGTCGAGAGGTAGTGGAGAGAGATGGAAGGCAAACGAGGGCGTCCGAAGATAACGTAGTGCAATAAAAAGTCAGTAGATACCCGCAGAGTAAAGTAGAAACTTTAGCGGATAGAAGCGGAGATAGTAGAATGATGTAGAGAGTAGAGGATGATGGAGGGAGGAGACGACAGGGGATAGTTGAGGGTCGAATATGGCGATAGTATTTATTACAAGGAAGAAGGGAGGTGAAGACCGGTGGATAGAGTTGGAGGCCGTAGTATATAGTAGAGGGTGATAGAAGGAAGTAGAAAACGAAAAGGATGTGGAGGTTCTAGCGATTAGAAGAGGGTCTTAGAAGATGACTGAGAATAGTGGGGACAGACGGAAGTGGAGAACGAAGGGGATGTGGGGACCACAGACCTTAGGTGTCTATGGAAGCACAGTGTATAGAATGCCTAAAACGGCGAAAGTGGTAGTTAGGGGAGTTGGAGGAGTTGGGTCATCCCACGGAGCGTGGTGGAAGGCCGTGGAGGGCGATGTTCGGAGGAGAGGGCGATGGCGATGTTGAGCAGAGGGAGGGCGGATGAGGGGTGGTTGACGGCGGCGTGCGAGGGCGGAGGCGGGCGGCGTGGAGCGGCGCAAGAAGCGAAGCCGCGGCCGCGCAGCGCCGCAAGAAACGGCCGAAGGGGGCGGTCGCCAGCTGGCAGAAGCCCCCGCCGCGCCGCGCGGCCCCGCCTCGACGTCTCCACCAGCCATCGCTCCCGGCGACCCCGCGCGGAACTCTCAACTCGCCGCCTTAAACACACAAATCTACACGCTCGCTTCCAACAGAACCGGAAGGTGAAAACGAGGGAAACGGACAAGGTACCTCGCTTACGGTGAATATTCTCTTTTAAATAACAGAAACGTAGGAAAAGATTATTAAATGCCAGTGATCATTAAACGATCAATCCGAAATTTATATCCATCCCATTGGGATAGACGCAGAAGAGCAATTAAGCAATTACGATTAGCGCAGTCTTCAGGAATGATTGCAACTACTCGGGAAGAGTACGTTAGAAATATAAATGTAATGGGGCAATGAAGATCGATATCCACTTACATTGTCGAGGTAGGATATCATGCAAAACGGGATGGATAAAAAGGAAACACTATGATTGTGTTTATCGCAACAGCGGCGGAATAGATAGGGAGAAGATGCGGTATGTTACAGAATGAGTTATTGGTGACGAGAAGAATGAAACGGGATTGTTGTAAGACAGTTCGGAAAAGAACAATTATACAATATTTGGTAATTATATCAATTAAATATAATATAATGTAATACAGGTATCACAATCTGGTTGCTACAAAATAATAGTATTTGTTTTTTTTTGCTCAAAATAATTTCAGTTTAACAAACATTAGACAGAATGTGTTTACAATGAAGAAAATGGTGAGAGGTTCTTTGTCAAAATAAGAAAGAAAAATTCTTTTACGAGACAAATGGACAGAAAAACGGACATACAGGCGGATAAACAAATGGACGGACAGAGAGACGGACGGACAGAGAGACGGACGGACAGAGAGACGGACGGACAGAGAGACGGACGGACAGAGAGACGGACGGACAGAGAGACGGACGGTCAGAGAGACGGACGGAGAGACGGACGGACAAAGAGACGGACGGACAAGAGACGGACGGACAAAGAGTCGGACGGACAGAGAGATTGACGAAGAGAGAGACGAACAGAGAGACGGATGAACAGAGAGACGGTCGAAAAGAAAAAACAGATGAACAGACAGGTAGAGAGGCGGGCACGGACAAACACCGACAGACAGACACAGACGGACACAATCAGGCACGGACGAACACAGAGAGACATAAACGGACACAGTCAGACACAGACGGACACAGACAGACATGCAGACTTCCAATCCTTCACGAAGGGGTTACTTCTGGGTTACTCGCAAAATGCAGAAAGTTGTGGGGTTCTTAAGTAATCGGTGCTTCGCGCATCTTCGCGATAGCCATCGACAACCCTGTATCTAGTGTAAATCCCACCGCCATTTCCTCTCCTCCAACTCGGAGCCAGCGAGCGGAGTAGTGCAGTGTTGTCAGAGCCGTGTGCGTTTGGCGTAGGTAGCTGACGGAGTTGCCGCTTGGATCACAAGCCTCGCCCAGGCTATATCGCAGTCCCTTGAACTTGGTGCGCGTGGCTGTCGCTTGGAGCGCTTGGGTGCACTTGGGTGCGCTTGAGTGGGCTTGGATGCACTTGGGTGCGCTTGGGGGCAATTGGATGCGTTTGGGTGCACTTGGGTGCGCGTGAGTGCGCTTGGATGCACTTGGGTGCGCTTGAGTGCGCTTGGGAGCGCTTGAGCGCTTCCGGCCGGAGTGTTGCGTTCATCCTGTAGCTGAGACATGGCTGTCGGTCCTTGGCACGTGCGGTTACCCTTTATATCGCATGGATAACTTCTGTCCCGCCGAAAGCAAAAACCTGTCCGCTGAACTAGCGAAACATGGACGGCGGCGGTAGTGTAGTATGTTGTATGGGGTTCTCATTGTGGCCGAAATCTGGCTGCCGAAATTGGCACGATAGCTTCATCCGGTGAAGCATGACCCTTACCCCCAGTGATCTATGCCCCCCATGACTTTTGCTCCCAGTGACCTATACATCTGACTCGTACCCCCCAGTTCCCCGCTTTGCCACCCAGTGATCTTTGCTACCCCCAGACATCTGCGCTTTATTCGCTGACCATGAGTTCTTTGCCTACGTGCGGGGTGCCTTGAATAATAATAATAATAATAATAATAATAATAATAAAAGAAGTCGTGGAGGGACAAAAAATCTTAAAAAAGTCGTGGAGAGACAAACCCCTCCATGGAGAATATCTGAAAAGAATGGCCAAGGTGCACATCAATAAAGATCAATCATTTATGTGGCTTAAAAGGGGAAGAATGAAGCCAGAATCGGAAGCACTTTTAATAGCTGCTCAAGATCAGGCGTTGAGAACACGACATTATGATAAAGCGGTTCTCAAAATTTCCCAAGATGACAAATGCCGAATTTGGCAGGAGCAAGTATAAACCATTGATCATATTGTCTCAGCTTGTCCAATTCTAGCAAAGATCGAATACTTCAAAAGACACGACAGGATGTGTAGTTACCTCCATTGGCAGATCTGTACCGCCCTTCAAGTTCCAAACACATGCCTCAAGTGGTACGAACACTCACCAAAACCGGTGACATCGGTTGGATTGTGTACTATATTGTACGACCAACAAATTCAAACGGATCGCACGATAGCAGCAAACAGACCGGATATTGTTATCCGGGATTTTGAGAAAAAATCATGTTTACTTGTGGATGTTGCTGTGCCTTGCGATCAAAATGTCGTAACCAAGGATACAGAGAAACGTCTTAAATACAAGAGTTTGGAAATTGAGATCAGCCGAATGTGGGGCGTAAAAGCACAGGTCGTACCGATAGTTATCGGAGCTCTGGGATTTGTTCCGCAAAATTTGTGTAAGAACTTGGCTAAACTTCCAGGTCATTCAAAGGACTGGGAAGTGCAAGAAATTGCTTTATTTGGCACAGCTCACATTTTGCGCAAAGTATTGTAGAGGCACCGACAGTCCCTAGATCTGCTCCTTAGGTAGCAGGTTGCAACCTGGAGTAGATTTTATACTCAGCCGACTCATAACATCTTTAGTCGTGATGTAGTGGAATAATAGTAATAATAATAATAATAATAATAATAATAATACTTCATTGCACAAAAAAAAGTACAACGGCAAGTCTCAGTAATTGAATTACTGATTTTCAGACCATCTTGAGGGAACTCTGTCCACGGTGCAGGGGCCTGGTACCCCGGAACCTGTTGCAAGTTTTAAAGCTGTACATTACGTTTCGTCATCTAGAGACTGTGTTACAGAAGGGGAAAACGTGGTATATGTAGCAGGTATTAAAGAAGGTAAAGCGAAACAAAAAGCTCTGGAGAAGAACAATTATTGAACTTCTCGAGATTGTTAAACCTCATCACAACGTACATGGCAAGATCAAGTTGACCTCCGCGATTAGTGCATGTTTTAATGACGTGGTTTAATGACGTGGGTTCACGAAAGTGGACCCTCACCCCGAAATCTTCAGTGTTCTAAGCAGTCTATAAAGGAATGGAGCATTCTAACGTCCCCCAAAAAGCCACAAGTTGTGCGTGTAGTGGTGAAAACGAAAGCAAACCACATTAATCGTGAGTACCAAGAAAAAGTGTCGAGGAATTGGAAGGAACTCCGAAGAGCAATGAAGATGAAACCCGGACCGAAAAGCCTTCCGTGATAACATTTGAAAGCGAGTTCAAATAGCAAAAAGTAGACCGAAGAAAGAAGGAAAAGCACTATAAAACTAAAAAATGACAACCAAAGGCAGAAGATTTGCTAATAAAAAATTAAAATAATGACTTCCTACGCGAACATATTGAGAAAAATTAAAAGTGACGTTGAACTCAAGAATTTTGGTTTAAATGTAATTCAGATATGGAAGGCAACATGCGGTGATCTCGCTCTACAACTTTTTAGATCCGGAGATTGCCAAACACTAGTTTCAGTTTTTAGTACAGAAAGATCTTGGTTAGCATGCAGATGTGAGAAAATTCACTCATGACTATTGGCGAAGGGTATGAATGAGGTCACAACCAAAGATGATGTTTCGCAATGGTTTTGTTGAACAATTCCCGGAGCTTCAATTTTAACGATTTACGATCAGTAGTGAAATTACCGAGACCAGCATGTGGAGGAAAACACCAGAAAAGCCAGTCTCCCAGCTACCGTGACCAATGCCTTGTTAGTCTGTGGTAATTTTAGATTCGAATGGGTAAACTGCCTATTGCGAGAGAGGAAAAACCCCTCTGGATGTTTCAAATGCATGGATTTTGGGCACATAAATAGAGAATGCAAGAGCACAGGTAATAGATCAAAGTTGTGCATGAATTGCTATGGTTGATCACTTCGCAAAGACGTGTACGAATAACCCGAAGAGTGCCTGCTGTGAGAACAAAATGCCAGACAGCAAACATGCTACCGGGTGTAATACATGTTCTTCCTACAAAAGAGCTCTACAAACAATATTGGACCGAACTTAAGTTCAAATAAGTTTGAACTACTCTGAGTGATTTTGCTCAGGATATTCTAGCAGTATGTGAGGGAAAGGAAGTCACGATTCTGTGTGAATACACACACATTGACTGGAAAGGCAGTGAATCACACACACAGCGGACTCTTCTATACAAGGTGAATATCAAAGACAAGAGAGTTATGTTGGACTGGGATGTGAGGTGAGGGGATGGAAAGCCAAAGCGTTTGACGATGAAATATTCCTCCTTTATTTGAAGAATTTTGTACCATCAGGAACGGCAAGCAAAAAAGTTAGCCAAATTATGAACTGGATAACCAGAGCTTGTGAAACAGCTATGCCCAGAAGAGGAAACGACTTTTACCAGTTTGCTAGTGTAACGAAGACATTGCGAAACAGCGTCCTCACTGCCTTCCTGCCAGGATAAGTATCAGCAAGCACGTGGCAAAGATACCCTTTTTCAGTTGCAAGTACAATATAAATTGCTCAGAAACCAGTTGAAGACAGCCATCCGGGGTAGTAAACGTCTTTGCGCTAAAAGCCTATGCGATGAAATAGATAAAGATGTATGGGGTAGGCCATACAACACGATCATGGGAAAGTTTATAAAGACACATATCCAGTCTCTAATCTGTCCTAACGTTCTTCTGAGAATTGTGATGACTTCATTCTTACAACATCCCCGCGAACTGACGAACATAACCCCACTTGATACAGAAAGGCCCTTGATGCACAAGGCACCCGGACCGAATACCCAACACTGACTTCAAGACCGCAATATCCGATAGTTAAGTATTCTAGTACATCTATGACCCATGTTTGAAAGAAGGGATATTTCTGAGAGAGAGAGAAGAAACAACAATTAGTAATATTCTTCAAAGGGGAAAAAATCTCGTGAAGAGCCGGCGTCTTCCAGACCGCTATGCATGGTCGATAGTGCGGGTAAAGTTTTCGAGCATTTCATTAGCTCAAAAATGGAACATGAAATAGAAAAACGGAGGTGGACTCTCAGAGAACCAGTATGACTTTAGCAAGGCTTGCTAAACAGTCTTTGCTTTTAAGCTTCTCGTTTACTCAGCCAGTCAGGCCATTACAGGTAGCAGAGGTCCAGAAGAGGACTCTGCAATCGTAACTTTCGACGTTAAGAATGAGTTTAACTCGGCAAGATGGAGTGACATTCATAAGGTACTCCACGAAATCAATGTCCCTACTTACTCCGGGAGAATCGTGGCCTGAATATCTCAATCAACTATTTATGGTATACAATACGGATGATGCACCGCAGGTACACAACATCACCGTCGACGTCCCACAAGGTTCGGAGCTGGGTCCACTGGAATATTGTGTACGATGAAGTTCTCAGGCTCCCACTCCCAGAAGGAAACAAGATTTTGGGCTTCGCAGACGTTATTGCCATCATCGTCATGGCAAAAGTTTATAGAAGAGATAGTACGATAATATTTATATGTTATAGACAATTTTTATGATTTATAGAAGATATCGTACGTATTTGCAATGAAGCCATTGCCATTGCCAGTTGTTGGCTGGATTCCGCAGGATTGCAGCTTGCCGAACACAAGACAGAAGTGATGCTTGTAACTAGGAAGAGGAAAGAGAATCTATCACTCTCAAGTCGGTCATCACAAAATTTCATCACGTCCTGCGCTAAAATACCTCGGCTTCTTGATCGACATGCGCTTGTGCTTTAGACACCACTTGGACTGCGCCACCAAAAAAGCAGCGGCGGTGAATGCTCCGTTGACTAGGTTATTGTCGAACACTACAGGGCCAGTCATAAAAAGAGAAATCTGTTTGTCTCGGTCGTCACATACAGGCCCTGTTCTATGGATCATCAGCTTGACTACCTCTACAGATACGAAGAGCTTCATAAGAGGCGTGGCTTCAATATATCGGTTATCTGCGTTCAGAGTTACATGTGGCATGAGTTTTCCACAAGGTCTCAAATGAAGCAGTTTGTATCAAACCCAGGTTGATCCGAATACACTCAGGTTATAACGGGACATAGGTGCTTCATAGCCTAATTTCACAGGTTCAAACTGGATGTATCCCGTATTGCCCTGTGTGCGAATCTGCTGTCGAAGATGCCGAATACGTATTTTTCAGTGCTCACGTTTCGCACCTCAACGACGAGTCACCATTGACATACTTGAGATATGCCAGATGACTCAAGAAATGTTAGTTGGCATGAATGCTTGCTTCTGCAAGCAATTGGAGATTGATGTGTAAATTTGATAATAAATATTGCTGGAATTAAGACGCTAGGAGAAGAAAGGAGGCAAATCTCACGATCCTTTACTTGAGTAACATCACGTGACATCACTACTCCACTTTCCGCGATGTAAAGTTGATAGGGCGGTTTCTCAGGGAGGATGGAAGAAAAGGGAGGTGTGGTTTTAGTGTGCAAAATCTCTCACACGCTTGCTAGTACGAGGGATCTGGTGTATTTCCAATATTTAACCTATCCTTGTAAAAAAAAGATAGGCACGGATGAACACAGGCAGACACGGACAAGCAGACAGAGACGAACGGATAGACGGACAGATAGGCAGAGACAGGCGGACGTTTTTGACGTAAAAACATTATTTTTTGTATCAAGGATCCTCAAAACTCGGATAAGGTGTTAGAGGAAGTAATTTACTACACATAAGAAGAAAATGTATCCTTATTTTTGATTTCATATCTCCATAAAATAATTTTTTCTGATGAAAGTTTGCTACTTTCCTGTGCAGCGATTACTACATCAGTACGTATTGGACGATATTGGACGTATTGGACATTAAAAACCAACTTTGTAAACAACACAGAAATGCTTCGTTTGTATAACTGTCGTAATTGGGATCTCAACCTTGTTATGTAGGAAATAGTTCAGCTAATTTAAATGGAAACTTTAGAGAAACTAAAATACTTTCGGTATAACATGCTCACGATTATCAATTCTCCAAAAATATCTGATACTCGCGTGTGCTTAATTTTGATGAAACCTCTTACCAGACTTCCCCGCGCCAAATTCTAGTCTTTGCAACTGTTCCTTGAATAATTAAGTAAGCTTGCATGCAGTTGTTTGCGCCTTTTGAATGAAGTGGCGTGATGTGTGCATCACCCGACGGACAGCCAAGAGTGAGGTATTTTGTCAAAGTTTCATGGGAATTCATGTGGATCGTGGGCATGCTAGCGGCTGTTTCTTCTGTTTACATTTGCTTTAATCGTCAAAATGATTTTCAGAATCACAAGCGACCACACACTTTATTCTGGAGAGCGGAGAGTAAAAGGGTCACAAGTAAGGTTCTTGAATTTAAAAACACAAGAGAGCAATTTATTTACCTTATTAACACAATACTTGTATCTGAGTTTTCCATGCACGCCGCGGCATGCGGTAGAAATACCAATTTTCAAAAGAGACGCTAATTGACGAATTTCATAAGTGAACGAATTGAAATATCTTTTGGCGCCCTTCCAATGAGTTCTTTCAATCTTCTTTTGCACCTGGTTATTCCGAATAAACGAATCTTATTCGGACCCCTCAGTAAAAACTGAGCCAAAGGCATTATTATAAACCTGTCATAAATAATCTTTGGTAACCATTTAACTTCATTATCCGGAGTAAATTGTGACATTTGACATCTACGGCTCTGCTTCTATCCTCCGGTCAGGACTTAACAAGGTCAAGATTTCAAAATCTGTGTTTTTGACGATGATTCAGAGTTTGATGTCAGATAGTTGTCAGCTGTCGTAGTTTTTTAAAGTTAACAACGCAAATATGAAGAAATTCGAGATTCTACTGCTTCTTCAGTAAAATAAGTTATCCACTTTCATTATCTACAGTCAGTTATTATGGAGCTGAGAATAGTTCCATGTAATTCCGATTACACAAGTACTCTAATAATTAAGAACTGTAGTCCGTTTGTTAAAATATTCTTAGATCATAAGGGTTCTAAAACTTCTTGGCCTCTTATTCACTACTACCGACCGCATTAGGCGGAATGAATAGTCAAATTTAAATGAAAATTATAGTAC
Source organism: Acheta domesticus (assembly GCA_031308135.1). Taxonomy (NCBI): domain Eukaryota; kingdom Metazoa; phylum Arthropoda; class Insecta; order Orthoptera; family Gryllidae; genus Acheta; species Acheta domesticus. The sequence goes on along the minus strand of JAHLJT010000631.1, from coordinate 181,465,757 downwards.
AATGCAATTTTTACAAAGTTGATAAACGTACTCGTATTATATTCGTATCGTATAAATTGTTAAAATACTCGACTAGGTATCAAACTCGACCTAATGGCATGTTGAGAATTCTCTCATTTAGTATTGTACTCGTAATAAGATATTTTATATTTATTTCGTAAAGAATTAATGTGTGTCCTTAGAAGGGATAAGAGTCAATATTTTTATCTGAGTCGTCCTGTGTGACGTGACATATGATAACGAATTAATTATTGTGATCAAATTTAGTCATCAAAATATTTAGAAATGATTGTAATGTAAAGGATTTTGTAACTCACATGCCAGAAAACCACACATTGTAAGGCATGTAGATACATGAATTTGGGCCCTCAGCCATGAATACTTTTTTTAAATTCTGTAGATAATTTGCAAACATGTTTTATTGAAGAATATTTGTATAATGCAATCATTACTTCAAACTATGTACATCGAATAACCATGCGTACATCAAAGTGATGAAAATCCTATTGCAGAAATTCCTCCGGTAATATATACTAACATTTACGAAAAATGTTGGGCAATTCTGGAAACAAAGTTAGGGTTCTTTGAAGTAATAATTTGCTTGGGGAATACATTTGTGAGCATTTTCGAATTCGACTGAAATCCAATAGTGTTAATTGTGATATTATTTAAAGAATAACGGATTAATCTCTCTTTGAATAAGTACTATACTTCTCAGAGCGTGTTATTTTCTATTTACTGATTCAACTTTGAGGAAATTTTTAATTGTATTTAAAAAAAGTGCATTTCTATATTACTTTTCAAACTTGTCAAAAATTTGTTCATAAAAGATTTCAATACTTATCTTTTGAAGTTTAATTTTTGTTTCTGCCTATGTTTGGTTCATTGTTTTTTGTGTGATTTCGCCACTGCGAAATGAAATCGAAAAATAATGAGAAATGCAAATGAAGCTGTTTCGAATGATGTCTCGATGGCTTTTACATTTGAAGATATTTAAACAAAATTTGTCCAACTTGTTACGAGGAGAAGGATTGGTTCTTCTATACTTTATCAGCACTGTTTCCTACGAATACATAATCTCTTATGTAATTGAAACGAGATTGTTTCAAGAATTGTCTGGTCCAGAGAATACGACGAGTTCAATATACGGATAACTATTTTTAAATTATTAAAAACAATCATTTCTCATAGAGCCAGGATGTCTCTTAATTTATGTACATCGTTCTGAATGGAATAACTAGAGTTTGTAGGAAATGTTTTATTACGTGTAATGCATAATTTACTTAGTTTATTGCCCTGAAATAATTTGTATGTGAACATTGTATTCCATTAAAAGCCTTGAAAGCAATTTCAACCGAAGAATGATCGACAAATTTTCCCAAAAACTCAGAGGCTGTGTTATGCACACAAGTACACCGGCGTTCACAGAGCGTGCCATCGGCCTCGTCAACGCAATTCTTAATTAAAACTTTACCTGAAGTTAAGACAGGGATTTTCGTGATTCATGTTAAAACTTTTAAGGCTCGCTTTCTTCATCGAAATTGATCAATAACGAGATAACCGAAGTTTCCACGCTTATTTATATCTTCAGTTTTGTAACCTGCTGTACAGTGAAATGTATACATCTTTCATAATGAGTGGCTGAGAGCGGTAGCATTTTCCTCGCGAGAAGGTCATTTTCGCACAGGTCGATTATCTTTCTGTACTGCCTGAAGTGCAACGAGATATTTAAGTGGCTTATTATTAACTTCAATTGCGAGACGAAATTGATGCGTTTGTTACGATGAACACGTCAGTCAGTCAACGACGTGTTACAACCCATGCACGTGGGTAAAAGTGAAAAGAGTGAAGTCATGATTATCTGCTGTAAAATAATGTATTAATATATTTTATTTATGGGAATAAATTCATAATAATTGTACATGAAAATTATATTAACATTTATATTCGTATGCACGTATAAAATTCGAATTACATTTACGTTTATATTCTCATTGAGTCAAAAGAATTGTAAATTTCTTTCTTACAAACTCTCTTTATTCCAGCTTTATACAATTATCACGTTCCCATATACGTTGACACTTGTCAGGTATAGGTTAAATTCAAATAATGTTACTTCAATTTTCAACGGGTTCTTTATCATATTCTTCACTTTATCCTTTCTAGAAGGTATTTTCTTCCATTTCTGTATTTGGATCACTTCATTCACTTTTTATATTCTCGTATATATATACGTATACAGGGCCGAACATACGGACGTCCACAAATTACGTAACGCAAATTTGGAGTATTTTCCATACCCCCTCTCCCCCTTGTAACGCAACAGTAACGCACCCTTGAATCCCCTCGTAATAATTACGTAACGCTTGCGACAACACTCCCTTTTAAATGCAAAAAGTGAAATAAAACATGGCACAGTAAAAACAATTTGTATTTATTTTACTTGTGTTCTATATTGAAATTAATGATCAAGTAGAAAATTAGTTGAGATTGTCAGTGAAGGAGAAGGCTTGGGCGAGAAATGGTTAATCACAAGCTATGCACACGCTGTCGTGGATGATGCAAGAGCGGAGAGTCCAGAGCACCAATTTAAATGGATTTCAGAGTATATTTCATATCTGTTTTTAATATTTCTTCGCAATCTTACAGATTAAAAAAGTTGAAAAAATATTTATATTTGTTTTAACAGTTTACAACCAATAACTTCAGTTTTTTATGTTTTAAAACAAATTAATTAGTTAATATTTTAATGTTTTAATACAGGACCCCACTTTCGACATGTGTGGTACATAGTGTGTGCATGCAAGAATTCTCCTCCAGACAGCGGTTGAAACACTACCTGTAGCTATTCTTCTAAAATCCGCCCACTTGTGGACCCAGACCTTAGGCCTCCGGGTCGCAGTCCACATCAGAGACAAATATAATTGTCTCTCTGAGCTAAATTCAGTCGGTCGTGGCCGTGACGTCTTCCGGCTGTACTGAATGATGTACACTGTACACTGACGAGCTGTACACAGATGAGCTGAAGCTCTTCACTCAATTGCATTGTTTCCGCCGCATTGTTTAATTTACCACAATTCGCGCTACAAAGACAAAAGGTTTTTTTTGAAGTTCTATTTACTATGTTATTATAACAGGCGATGAGAGTTCATTATAACCGAATCTTTTGGTGAATATTTGTGTACGTAGTTTGGGACCAGTGACTTCAGTTGAAATTTGTAACTGAAAATTCACTATATCCAAAGTCGTCTGCACTGGCAACACAATGTATCTTACCACTACACGAAACCCTGTCCCATATTTGTGCTTTTTCGCGTCCCCGGGTCATCAATTCTGTAGTATAATATTGTAAAATATTTTTGAAACATGACGAATCAGTTAACTTTTAAAAATTGCATCGGTAAAAAATTATCCGTCAGACAAACCTTTTCTGACGCACCATCCCATAGCAACACAAACAGTTTCACGTGCTTGACACACTATTGAAAAGTGAATAAGGTTTTTTGGAAAGCTGAAACGTCTCTGACAAACGTAGGGACATCGAAGTTAAATTATATGCAGTTAAGCTAATTTATTCATTAACCAAGATTTGCAATCACATTCCAACTCCTATTACGCATGGGAAACAGCTTGTTAATGGTAGTAGGGCACGTCCGCCGCCGCTTTCAAAAACTGCGCGACCGCCCTTCACCGCAGCCGGCCACCCGGGGCAAATCCCCAATCACTAAATTGCTTCCTAGTCCATTAGCCTGCCACGGCGCAGCAAGCCGGCGCTAAGCTGACGACGATAACTCGTTTACGTCACGACGACGTCGCGCGAAAATGCGGAGCGGTCATTAAACACAGCAGCGGTGGAGCGGGCTGGCAGCAGGGCGGCGACGGCCGCGGCTCTGGCGGTGGGAGCGACAGAAGAGGGAGCGAGGGTCGCGGTGGGAAGATTGAGGACGGCAAGTGTGCGGGAGTCGTATACGGTGAGGAGACGTTACCTTCGACGGAGCAGTGTTTGCAGGTTTGTTGTAGTGGAGAAGTGGCGGCGAGGTGGTGAAGGCGGCGGAGAGCCAGTGGACTTCGGCGATGGATGGCGGCGGGCAAGGATGGCGGGCAGTGACGGCAGGATTGTTGTGGAGGGACAGTTGTGGCGATGTAGTAAAGACGGCAGATGTGACGAGTAGCCGTGCACTTCGGCAGTGGTGGCGGCGGGGCAGGGACGGCAGGATTGTGGTGGCAATGTAGTGTAGGCGGTGTTGCGACGGGAGCCGTGGACTTTGACATTGGTGGCGGGTTAGTGTTGGAGGGATACTGGCAGCGGGGTCATGGTGGCAGGTGTGTGACGGCGGGGAAGTGGCGGTGAGTTGGTGATGGTGGCGGCGTTAGAATGGGCGTTGGGTGGCGGAAGGACGAGCGCCGGAGGCGAAGGGAGCGGCGGGTGGGGTGGGGTGGGGGTGGGGCGGGGCGGGGAGGAGTGGAGCGGGGCGGGCGGGGAGGATCGGGGCGGGGCGGGGGAGGGGCGGGGCAGAGCGATGCGGGATGGAGTGGGGCGGGGCGGAGCAAAGCAGTGCGGAGCGGGCGGGACGGAGCGGGACGGAGCGGAACGGAGCGGGGCGGTGCTGGGCGGAGTGTCGGCGACGAAGCGAGTGGGAGTGGTGGGCGTGGCAGTGGCGGTAAGGCCGGCAGCTGCATAAGCGGCAACGCGCCCGCGGTGAAAGGCCGGGGGAGCTGCCATGCCAGATAAACGGGTGATGGACGACGGGACATCGATCCGGGCACCGTAAGGATGCGCTCCGCGTAAAGTGTCCCGCATTTTCCACGCCGCTGCTACCGTCGTCGCCGCCACTACCGCCGCCACCGTCACCTCCGTCGCCGTCGTCGTAGCTTCTGAGAGGTCGCTGGAAAATGAGGCTTGCGCCGAGTGGGTTTCGTAGCTGCGTTTGGACTGAGGAAGCATAAAAACAATCAAACGCAGATTCATGATAATTAACGATGATAAATTGATGTTTCCGGTTACTTCATTACGTTCTATGGTCATTAGTCCTGATAGTTTAGTGAATGTTTATTCCAGAAGGTGACAGTGATCCGACCTTCACTGGATAGTGAGATTGAGCTTGACCTTACATGCTTGGTCGCGGAGCAATTTCCTTTTCAATGTATCTCCTCCTACGTGGCACCGCCCTGGTCGGGACAAACTCCAAGCTCCCGACTAACTTCTCTGTGGCTATTAAGTGCAACGTATCTCTGTAAGTGTATGTCGAAAAAGACGATAGGATGGGACAAGAAAGAGGTGGGAAAGTTCACATGCGATATGTGGCCTGTTTTTTAGGGTGCTTTCCCTGAATTCACGTAGTATTAATCGGAGAAACTACAAAAAAAACTACCGATCAGAGCAGCTGGCCACTAGAATTCTCCGCTAGACAGGGGCTGGATTAGACTTAGCTGTACACCTTATATTCAAAATCTGTTGCGGAAATGCTGGTTCTCAACTTAACTCAGCCGGTATAACTAATTGCGGCCCTTTACACTTTTTACGTGCCAATAACACATTGAGAGAAATATAAAGTCATTCCGGAGTAACTGACGTATATTTTCACTACTAGATAATTTGTCATATGTGGTTGGGAGATAGAAATCAGTTCCTGATGAATTGGACTATTATGTAACGCTTTCTTCAAACATACCGTTATTTCATCAATACACAGTCACAAACTCGCTACTCAATCCATGACTTCATTTCGCATCAAATAATATATTCTGACTTTTTACAGAACCCTGCACTTCCAAGACCTTTGTATCAAAGTCACGGAAGATCGAATATCTGGACATTTCTTCTGTACATCATCAGCACAATCACTATAATAGCCCATTTGTCAGGAGTCACATCCCGGGAATTTTATTGCATGTTTGGGGATAACCAAAGCCCAGCAGGTCTAGTGGTCAACATACCGTAACATGATTTCATTAAATATTAACGCAAATTTTATCGAAAGGTCATTAACATGTTAACATTCACCAATTGTACTACGAGTACACTGTGTTGTATCAACGTTCAGATCTAGCCTCCTTACTTTTGAAATTGAAGATTTAAAGAGGTTCCCTTGATATGAAGTTTGCTCACGCCATTGTTCGAGTTCGTGTTTAACGCAAGCAAAAAATAACTGGGACGATAAGTACATATTTTGAACATGAGTTTGAAACATGAAGTTGGGCAACTGAGTACCAGTTGCAATATCGTACTCCGAAAAAAATCCAAATTTTTGTGGAATATGTGGGATAATACTTTGGAGGTGATTTTTAGGAAGCAATTGTTTTAAAATTGTCTATACTTCACGCAAAATCGCACAAACACTACTCATAATGACAAAAAAGTGTACATGTATTCATTAAAGATCTGTGTTGAACAGCAAATTTCACTGAGAATATTTAGCTTCAATATTATGGTTGTAAAAGGGCACCGAACAAACCTTCGCAATTTTTGAAAATTCAGAAATTTTGTCGTAAATGAGGTACACTTCAGTTTTGGACGTCTTTTGCGCTATACTAGGACAAATTTTAACAAAGTTATTTGATACGTTTTTGAGTAAATTTTAAAAATATTGAGGCTTTATGTAAAGTATCCCCAAAAATCAAAATATTCGTTTCAAACTAGCAGGACTTTAAGTTTGTTTAGATTGTTTAGGCTTGATCAGAGAATATCAATGTTTGAGTATATAGACTGAAAGATTTATATGCTATCGTTGACTACAAACGGACAGATGAACAAACAGACAAACTGACGACGTTTTGCCGTCAATCGACTTGTGGGTATTAATATGGCAGGGAGGGGCATGTGGTGGGTAGGGAGAAGCAAGTTGGTGTCGGGAAGAGCAGGTGGGGACCGGAAGAGGCGGATGGTGATAGGAAGGGGTGGATGCAAAGAGGTAGGGAGTGGCGGGTGGGGAGGGTTAGATGGCGAGAGGCCGTTGAAGAAGGATCGTTAGGAACGAAGGTGCATCGAGTGTCGGGTCCGCTGAGACGGGCATGGGAGGAGAGAAACATTTGACGGAGTGGGGAGGGACTGTGGGGCTAGAGGTCGGCTGGGTGTCAGGGTGGAATGTGGGTAGGGAGGGATCATTGGTATTGGGAAGGTAAAAAGGAAGGTGCGGGAATGTCGGTTTCGCTGGGGGGGGGGGCAAGGAAATTTGGCGGA